>VYZM01005444.1:72768-117372 GCA_013398915.1 Dromas ardeola
CCAGCAGAAGTAGGGAGGTGATTGTCCCCCTGTACTCAGCACTGGTGAGGCCACACCTTGAGTATTGTGTCCAGTTTTGGGCACCCCAATACAAGAGAGATATCGAGGTGCTGGAGCGAGTGTAGAGGAGGGCAACGAAGCTGGTGAAGGGCCTGGAGAATAAATCTTATGAAGAGCGATTGAAGGAGCTGGGACTGTTTAGTTTGAGGTAGAGGAGGCTGAGGGGAGACCTCATCACTCTCTACAACTACTTGAAAGGACACTGTAGAGAGGTTGGTGCTGGTCTCTTCTCACACGTAATTAGCGATAGAACAAGAGGGAATGGCTTCAAGCTGCAACAGGGTAGGTTCAGACTGGACATTAGGAAAAAATTCTTCACAGAACGAGTGGTCAGACACTGGAACAGGCTGCCCAGGGAGGTGGTGGAGTCACCATCCCTGAATGTGTTTAAAAGTCATCTAGATGTGGTGTTGGGGGATATGGTGTAGGGGAGAACTTTGTAGAGTGGGGTTGATGGTTGGACTCGATGATCCCGAGGGTCTTTTCCAACTTGAATGATTCTATGATTCTATGACTTACCATAGCAAAAATTAAGACCAGCCAGAAAAATCTGAGCAGGTGCACAGAGCAATCTCCCTTTCCCCCTGCAGAATGGGAGGCTAGCAGGAGGTTTTGAGAAGTTCCCTGACTGGACTTCATAAATGCATCTGGTCAGCTACACTGTCAAAACATTTTTCAAGCAGAGAGCTCTGTTAAAATTTTCATTTTGCATTGGGTTTGCTACAGCAAAACCCCAAACTATAATCACAGAAGTTCCCAACCCTTCTTTTTAGGGGTTTCCTCTCAGTGTAGTAAAATTACTTACAAGTCTGTGGGAGCTTTAACCATGTTCCTCTTAACACCACACATTCCACCACATGAATCTGCTAGACACAACACAGAGCAGCCACTGGTACTGAAATCTCAGTCTCATACTTCACACATGTCATTACATGCTGTGTTTGTACCCTCGAGAGGGACAAACGGCCAAGGAGACCAGAGCAGAGACCATGCAGAACTGTGACCCACCACCCCCAGAGCTACCTGCTTTGTGCCTTTATACCCATGGGACACAGGTGCCTGCTATCCTAGCTGATAACCTGCAGTTACAGAAGCGCACATGGGCATGCAGCCAGCATACTATATGACTAAACGGCTGCATCACAGACAGAATCAGACAGATCTTTAAGCCCAGGGGAATACGAAGAAAAAGAAGCTTCAGTAACACAGACGTTAAAATCAAAGTTAAGCATGACCTAATCCACAGGCTTACTGAGTTTATTGTTGGTTTTTAAGCAGCTATAGCAAACTGAAATCATTACCACAACACTTGGAGTCAAATTTGAACTGCCTGCTTTTGCATTCACGGCCTTGCCCAAGCCTAATCTATTTTGTTTGTAGAGAGGATACTTTACGCCCATACAACAACTATACGAGTCAGCTTTTCCCTTACAGAGACGGACCTACCTCTCTGCTTGAGCATGCGCTCGTGCATAATAGTAACAACCACATGCATGGCTGAACTTGAAGATAATCTTGACCTGGTGACTAACACACGCTGTAGACATACATGTGTATGCTCCTGGGCAGGGTGAGGGTAGGACTCATCCACCTTTCTGAGGCTATTCCATGAGCCATCCTTCATGAGCAGACGCTGTGGATTCTGGTCAGGAGCAGCAGCAGAGAGGTGCGCAAGTCTGAATGACCCAACATATCCATAACTGCCTTTAAGGCAAAGGAAGTCCCTGAAGAACTATGATGTGGATCAAAGCAACATTTGGGTGAATTTTACAATCAAAACATATTTAGGTGCAAGTATAGGTAACCTGAAACTCATACCACAAATTATTTTACTTTGTTGTCATTTGTTAAAATGAAGGAACTTCCCACCCAAAATATATCGTAACTCATATCCTGAGTACTGTTTGGGAATATTGCCTGACTAATTCAAGTTACATGGTGACCCTAGCCATTGTAGATCTTTAATAAAAATTAATAAAAATTAAGTAGTGCTATTAGCCTTAGGTATAATTGTTTATTATTTCTCAAATATTAACCAATTAGGAGTCTTAAAATGCAGACAGATAGTTCTACCACACACCTTGGGAGGTAATTACTTTTTCATTTTATCAGTCTCTTTCACCTAAATATGGCATCTCTTTTTCCATAGTTTAGACTTAATGAAAAAGCACCACCAACAGAGACAGTGGTCAAAGAACTGCACCAGTTTCCAGGAAGGGGAACATTTATCAAAACATACTGTATGGTTAATGATAGTATGCACGGATAAAGAAGCCTGTAATATATAACAACAATAAAGTTGGATTAGTGTATCGAAGGTTGTTTGGACAAGATTCAGTTCCATTTTCAAGAGACTTCAATTTCCTTTCACATAAACTCTGTGAAATACTTTATGTGACATGTTTATGACTAGCTGTTTTTATGAATGTTATAATTGCAGACCCTTACGAAGGCTGAGAAGAGCGTTGCCCCTTCAGCAAGCTAAAAAGCAAACAGATGAACACGACAATTATTAGTTACAGTAGAAGAGACAAAACCCCCATGCCTCAACTACATTGCACCAGATTACACCACTATATGGTGTATCCTACATTACTTAGGATTTTTGCAGCTCCCAATAACTAACACAAAAGGTATATTTAAGTTCAAGTGTGGGCAATAGGTATGAAATTAAGAATTCTCCCTGACTTACTAGGTTTGTTTTATCAGCACGTTACATAGTCACACTTCAGAAATCAACCATCAGATTTACAGTTCACATGCTGTTAATTTCTGCTTAAATTTTCTCATAGGAAAAGATCATAATACGTTTTAGAGATACAGTATTTTGTTTTCCCTGTGAAGTGTCTGGTTTACTTTATTATTTGGATAGCTCAAGATATTTAAGTACTATGGGCTATAATCTGGCCCTGAACATACATGTTTATTGACCAGTCATTGCAAAAACAGAGTCCAGCACTACACAAGTATTTTAAGTCAGAATATAAATCAGAATCATCACCTTATATGAAGGCAATACAAGAAAGCTGTCATCTGTTTTGACATCCTAGATACAAGTAAATAGAGTATCAGTAGAGTTTATTGCTTCATATCCATAAATTGAACTAAACCACATTTACAAATTTTACATATAAAAATCCAGACAATGACTTAAACAAGGAAATACAATGAAATCAAACTGTAAGGCTCTGTAAGTTTTTACAGACCTCCACGGCTCCATATCCCAGGGAATAACACAAGTCACATGCCTAAAGCCATCAGGACAATTTCTTATTCACAGAACCCCTGAAAAGATTGGTTGGAAGCGATCTCCAGAGGTCCTCTAATTCAATCTTCTGGCTAAATCAGGATGAACTTCGAAATTCAATCAGGTTGTTCAGGACCTTGTTGCAACTTTTGACTGTTGCATCCTGGCCTTCCACTGTGCATGATTGTTACATGACCGAAGAATATTGTTCACATTTTCTGACTGCTGCCTCTACACCTTTCACGACTCCTGTACACGTCACAGATTCACCGTTATTTCAGACACAACTTCTAAATACTTTGTGGAGTTTTTCTCCTCTGGACTGTGATGGTTTGTATTGTAGACATGTTATAAATTCAACCAAAATAAAATGATGTACAAACCTTAACAGTATTCCATTTCTGTCTTCACCTGAAATTCTTCAAAATGCTTCCCTAACGTGCAGAGGCATTTTTAACTCTAGAAGTTGTAGATCTTCAATCAGCCTCTTGAATGGATATATCATCTATACCTCTCCATCTAGCCCCCCAATAATAAGTAAGAAAATCAGATTTTGCTTTTTTAAGCTAATTGCTTATATAATCCAGATGACTTTAAAAAGAAAAGAAAAATGGTTCAAACAAGAAAAAGGCTGAAAACATATATAAACAGGATAGTAAATATTCTGTGATAGAATTTAATTTCTATCTCAGTTACTTATTCACATCCCATGTAGCATTCATTCCTGCAAGAAACACACCTTCCTATCACTTTTTATTTCTTCTGTTTATTTTTAACAGTTAAAAATTGCTGCAATTCACATTCCTCACTCCATCAAACCCTCACAGACCTAGAAAGAATGAAACACCTCAATTGAGATAGACAGACATTTATATTTATGGTCCAAGTGGAATAACTACATTTTGTTTACACCTGCATTTTTAAATTGCCACTGATCTCTGGCTCACAAAAATCTAGATGAATTTTGCAGGCTGAAAAATCACTTTCACTGGCACTTTATCAAGAAGTTGCATGCTTTTAATGAAGACCAGGATGCAAATTATTACATTTATATTCTATTGAAACATTCCCCTTCAAGTAAAATGGCTACAACTGTAGATGTTAATAAAAACCCACCTAACTCCGTGAGACTGCATTGTGAAGAAATAATAATTACTGTGACTGATCACAGAACAAATATTATAGTAACTTTACCGTGTTACCTGTAACATCCCAACCAACTCATCACCTCTAGGTCTACTTCTAACTTTCCAAAAATCTCAGTACTTCAAAAGTTTCCTATTAAAACAAAACCAAAACATGACAGAGTATTTCCCTTTCTCCTCGTCTGCATTTTACACTAAAAGAGTATTATTGTGAGTATTATTGACTATCAGCTTTTAAAGGAATATTTAACACATTTATCCATTGAAAACCCTTGAGAAATTTTTTTCCTCTTCCCTCTACACAAGTAGACTGATCATAGTAAAACAGTGCTCTGTTGGAAGATAAAAAGCCTTCTTTACTTCCAACCATCATGTACATATAAAAACATCTAGAAAAACAATGTAGAATAACATTAAGATTACAAAGTCAGACACTGGCGTTTTGAGGTGTCTAATATTATGAAAGTTGTGAGTAAAATTTTAATTCAGGGCTCCTGAACATGTTTTTTAAAATAGTGTTCAGTTAATAAATCACATGCCGCTCTCCACAGAAGATCACCACTTCATTCAGCATGCAGAATGGCTGACATTGTGATCCTGAGATAATGTTTAATACTTTGCTTTCTTCAGTATGTGCCTTTCCCAGCTTTTACTTTAGCTCACTCTTCAAATCCCACTCTGAACATAGACTCTCTCTTTTTCCCATGGGTGTTTTCCTATGTCACCATAATAAAAGAACTTATTTTCAAAATAAAAACGTGAAGTGGAGAGATTTAACTATCTTCACTTTACAAAGTGCTGATGCACGCAGACACTGAAGTCAGAAGCTTCCAATTATTTTAAGTATCTAGTCTGAAATACCTTACACAACGAGTTGTCAAAAACACACCAGAGTTATTCTGTGAAGCGCAGCATCCACTGGCTTTTCTTGTCAGTGCAGCTGCTCCTAGTACTGTGGCATGAGGTCAGCCCAGGTACAGCGAAGATGAGGCACATACAATTAGAGATCCCTTGTGAAAACTCTGGCGTAAGGAGCTTGCAAAACATCATGACAGGGCAGTAAAGAATTTGGTTCTCCAGGGTGAAACAAGGCAATAGCAAGACAGTATTACCTCTCTTCATCAGCTGCAATTACAATCTACATTCACTAATACCTTCTCATTTCTGCACCAACGTGGGGGTGAAGGAGACAACAGCTTTATTAATGACAACATTGGTTCATCCCTGTTCTGTGTCACAAGCAAAGATGTTCGCTGGAAAAGCAGTCAACAATCACAGAATGAAAGAATGCATCTTAATCTGTCGCAGCACTTCTTCTGCACTGAATTCAGGACTGGCAGTTTAGGGTCCCTGCCTCCAAAACTACAGACCTTGGGAACTGACTGTCAGCTGCCAGCTAATCCTAGAGGTACTTAAGGTTTCATTATCACCTTCTCTTTCATCATTTTTAACTCCAGAGCTCTGCAGGCACCTAGACCGAAGCGTGCCAAGTCTTTACAGTCTGGGCAACTCAGCAACCAGCTTGCGCCGAGGCTCTTGTCAGTATCTAGAAGCCGTGCATTTGTCTGCTGACGTCTCCAAGGGCTTTGCCTCAGCCAGCGCTCTCAAAACACGTTTAATATGCTCCAGAATTATCGGCTTCTCACAAAAAACAATGCGACAGTCAGGAGGAGCTCCTTCGCTGGCTGATTTTAAAAAGTATTGACTCCTGTTTTCTTTGTAAATAGCATACAGTCGCCTGTCTTCATGAGGTGGCTCTGAGCTGTGCATCCTAAATATATAAAAATATCTCATTTTGCTCGTAACAATGCAGTTAAACCGCAGGAATTAAGATGCACCCCTGTTCTGACCCGTTGCTGCTTCTTAGCTCCAGGCAACAAGATGCTAATTGGGCTGTTCAGCATGCAAACATTTTGAATCTCATTCCAAAGTACATGATGTTCTTATTGGGTGATTAATGAGAGGCCAGTGTCTCCGCTTCTGAGATTAATTCTTTATGTACATTCCCACTACTAGTGTAACATTCTTTTAATTTCTGTAGTGCTGTCTGATAATTGGCTTCTTCTTGATCATTTTAATGGAAAACTTTTCAGCAAATCTAATGTCATGGGCTTAATAAGAATAATAAAATAAAAAAAAAATCCCATTTTGCTCAGTTTTCTCTGTAGCTCCA
The DNA here is from genome assembly GCA_013398915.1 of Dromas ardeola. Classification (NCBI taxonomy): domain Eukaryota; kingdom Metazoa; phylum Chordata; class Aves; order Charadriiformes; family Dromadidae; genus Dromas; species Dromas ardeola. The sequence continues at coordinate 79,394 of VYZM01005444.1, forward strand.
TTTACTTTCATAAAAAGTTCAAATTCTTATATTAATCACTTTCAGATGGCTGCTGCATGTTTGGAGAGTTCAATTTGCAATGGGGTCTTACATTGTTTCTGCACTTTTTCATCAACTGTATATTCCTCTTTCAAGAGCTTTCTTCACATGCCTTGCACTTGTAGCATCAGGTAAGCTTTACAATTGGTGGTGAAGAATTGTTTCTCTGTAGTAATTAAGTCTTTTGTACATTCAAAACAAGTTGCGAATATTTAGAAAATCTTAAAAAGGGATAACAAGAGGTTTGTATCAATTGGTTCCTTGATGTCAGAATGTCCAAGAGCAAGCTAAATCAGAGCCAGTATTGTCATATCACAACACACACATACACACAGATATCCATATATCCAGCTTCTCCTGTGCACTTCATGGAGGTTGATGCCTTGATGCTAGATGCCAATGCAGAGTTCAAATGCTAAAATATAAGGCCACCTTAACTTTTTAGTTGTCTAACTGCTTTGTTAGTTCTCTGTCATAATGTATATGGATGGGAGCTGAACTAAGGCTGCTCAAGCAGCTCCAAGTGTGGCGATACCTAACTGTTCAGTGTTTGACTTCACAGTCTTGATAATGTTTTTCAGTGTAGTTTTGCCTGCAATTTTCTAGTTTTTCAAAATGTGTAGTGACCTCCTCCTCCCCTGTTATTCCATGGCATTATTTTGATGCTTGCATTGTCCCCATCCTGCTGATGAGCTGGCCTAGACTATGCATGGAACACTATCAAGGGAGCCCACAGGTATGTGTGGAGACTCTCGTCCTCCCACCCATAAAAAGAATGGGACATTTTTCACAGATATTTGCCAGTAGCAGAGAATAGAAAATTTTTATTTTAAAACAAGCTTAAAACCATGGCCATATCTGAGTAGATTTTAATGGGACTGGCAAAGGCATACGTATGATACAATTATATTCTTTTGCCAAACTTAATGTCTTTGCTCCAAAGAAACTGGACTCTAGATGGAGAGATGATCACAGTGAGGATCAGCACATTAATTTTTAGCACAAAAAAAACCCAAAAACTAAAAACGTGATTCATTTTTTAACAAGGGAAAACACAGCTTCACTTTCAGGAGTGGCTGAATTCTCACTTCCATACCCGCCCTTCCTCCACCTTTCTGTCTCACCTGCCTTTTGTCCTGCCCCATACCAAAAAAATCAGACAAATTTGGACACTCAGAATGCAAAAAAATCAGAGCAGGTGTTAAAGCTGTGGAGTTACAAGCACTGGAAACCAAGACCTTACTTAAAGAGCAAATAAATCTTTACAATTATGAGAAAACCTGTTAGAGAACAGTAAGATCTCCTGTAATTTAACTTTGACGCTAAAAGAGATAAGAAATTTACCTAAGTTTTGATTCTTGCTCTACTTCCACCTCAGTTTGCAACAAATAACTGGAGCTCAAATAAGGCTGAATACACAAAACCTATGATGCTAAGAATTAACGTGGTAAGCAAAATGTAGCATTTTTTCCACACAGTAACACAAAGCTGAACTTAAATGGCTATGGTAATTTCCAGTGATCATAGCTTATTCCTGCTTGTATTTGAAATATTTTTTTCTGGATCAAATAAGTACATATAGAGATAGATAGATAGATAGATAGATAGATAGATAGATAGATAGATAGATAGATATACACAAAAATATATTTATACATATATAAAGTTTATAAATCAAAGGTCATATAAAATTTAAAAATCAGATTATTTGGTATCAGACTATTAACACAGAGGGTTAATCAAAACCTATGAGCTGGATTCCTGTGTTTTTGGTTAGGTCCTTTGCAATTCAACACTTTTTGTCATCTTTTCCAAAACTGAAACAACATGCTCTCTGGAGAGCAATGTGCATAGTAATGTGTGAATTTTCCTCAGAAAAGATATTATTTGGGAGTCTCAGTATAACTAGTATCTCATTTACTCCTTTGGCCTAAGAATTTCCTTTCTGCACCATGGAGAAACATTGCACGGATGAGGCCAAACACTTTTTTGATTGCCCTTTCATCTTGACAAACGCAATGCAGAGGCACATAAGTGGCACCTACTGAGAACAGTAATGGACTTATTTCCTGGATTTTAAATCTTGACAGAGTATTTGGAATCTGGATTCGGATGAAGACCATGAAAAATGCACAAATCCAGACATCTCACTCAGTAAGGTAATAATAATAATAAAGAAATCACTTGCCAAGCATCTTTGGAATAGTTTACCTGCATTTCTCACTTCAAAGAATTAAGAGTCTCATTTTAATAATAATTCTAACTGACTGGGAAAAGGAGTCCTCTTATTACTGCAGGCTGTATTTGTTAGGCTAACATCTTGAAACTGGTTTTGGCCAGTGTATTATCATGAAATATATTGAAATTGGCCAATAAATAATTGCAAAGCCAACAGTTTGTAGTTGTCCTGTTTTTGTATATCTGCAATGTTAAACAAATGCTTGTGATTTCACAGTGCAGGTTTGTGCCTGTATGGGTGGCTTTAATGGAAGAAAATTCACCTTCAAGTGATTGACTTCATAGTGAAGTTCCCCGTGAAAAGGGGGACTGCTCAGTCCTGGAGAAAGATTGCCTGAATGAGGTAGCATCTGATGAGCTGAAGGCTGTCAGGGAGAGGGAGCCCCTCATTCACATCATTCACAGATATTTCCTCTCGTATTCATCCCAAGCTTGAGAGGTTTTGTTTTGGCAGAAGATGATAATCACTATGAGAATGAGAGGTTCACAGGCAAAGCTGGGTAGTGTGGGAGAAATACGTGACATGAGAGGAGATAGAGGGAGGATGACGTCTGGCATCAGGGTTGGTGCATAATCTGTTTCAAGATGGCACTGTAGACAATCTTGGAGGCCCCCGTATTGGTGTTCTGATGTAACCCTTTTGTTAGCTGCCTCAGGATGAGTGACAGGAATAAAAGCAGCCTGCGTGGAGATGGGAGCAGGGAACAGGGTTCAAGTCTTCATCCTGAATGCAGTCATGAACCACGGGGACACCTATATTTAGTGTGTATATTTAGATCACATAATAAATCCAGGTCTACAGCTGGGAAAAGACTTCTAGTTCACCCATTAAAATTTTCCCCTATTCCTCCACCACTGGATCCACTATTCACATTTCTAAACTAGCCCTCCAAGAACCCAAAAGCTGGCTGATGAGTCAGGGAATGAGAAAAGCACTGCGGTGCTAGGGTAGGAACACAATCAGTGATGGTACCATAAAAGAAGGTTAAGAGAAATGGAGCCAAAGCCCTGGAGGTCTCCCAGTAACCCTGTTCACAACAAAGACGGCAGAGCAGAATGGTGTTCCTGGAATACGTTTGGCTCAGTCCTGAGGGTGTCATCTATACAGTTCCTTAGTGCCCTGGTAGGAGTCAAGCAGGAATAAAAATTAGGTCCAGACCATTTCATTTCATTAAGTTGTTCCCACCTTCAATTATCTTTTAGCATAACAGATGTCATGAACTTTTTCCTACATTCAGTTTGACTGAGGAAGAAATTTTATGTGTGTGCAGTCTGCTATTTGTAATTTAATGTATACAGTGTACATAAGCAGAAATGCATAAATAAAGCCTGAGTTATGCGAAATTGTCAGGACTGTTTTGGTGCAGTCATTTAATGAAATGTTGGATGAAATTTTCCTTCTTCTGAGATAACAATGGTAGCACCTTGGCATGCTTAACATCCATGCAAATTAAAGCTATTATTGTGTCAACGTTCAAGATTTCCTTTATAATTATGAAATTTCCCTGTGTCGTTCGGCCTGAATTCAAGTGAGTAAAGTAGCCTGGGTCTGGTGTAGGCAGACACTAAAGGGAAAAGGAATTGAAGCTATGCTTTTGTGGTAGTCACAGCTGAAATTTAGCTAGCTGAACTTTTGAAAGATGGCAGACACACTGGTTGAAATTTCAGATTATGCTGAACAACCTTGTATTTTCCCATTTTTAACTTTAGTAATTTTACTAAAACCGAACAACAAACAAAACACAAAAGCATATAAATAATGGATGCTCAGAGCACCAGTGACTCATGGAGAGTTGGGAGAATTATTCATAGTAAATAAATTATAAGATAAATTTTTCCTTTTTCTGTTGGCAAATTGTCTGTGAACAGTTCATAATTTTCTTAGATTTATTTATTTGAAATTAATCAATTCATTATTCATATGATTCATTCATGGATGTATCTTATTCTGAAAGAATTAATTGGCAATCTGTAATAATAGGGAATTTATGGTCATGATTGCCCAAATATTTCACTGAATTTACTTCTGCGCTAGGTCAGCTGAGTGAAATTTCAGCTCTAGTTTCCAGATATTCGTGTCTGTGAATTTTAAAATCTTTTGAAAATAATATTCTTCAATATTTGTTTGTAAGTTCTATATATCAGTGAACATTCTTATTAGTAAATCTCTCTAGTAAAACTATTTGTAGAAATCAAACAAAATGAGTGAAATAATAAGTATTGAAGCAGTATTTTCCAGGAAATAATGCTGAGCTGGATTTTTAGTGACAGTGAATTTTTTAATAAGCTTTGTTCATTCCTGATACTCACATAGCATGCACTTACTAATTGGTATTAACATATGGCAAGGCAGCAAATGTGCTGGTTAGGCTGTGACTCTGGATGTGAAGAAGAATATTACAGAGCTAAGGGATCAACAGAATGAGGCTTCAATTCATTAGTCCATTGGTGAACATTTCAGATGCTGAATACCAGAACTCCCTGACTGACATTCAAAAACCATTGAAAGACATGTTGAAGTCAAAAAAGGTACAAGAAAGGGCAGTGAAAATGGCTACAGGAATAAAGCAGTTGCCTTGAGAGGAGAAAAAAAAAAAAAAAAGACAAATTAAAAAAGATGGGACTTCATTTTGGAGAAGGGGGAGGTCAAGGGAAAATACAATTGAAGTTTATAAAATCACGACAATGAGAAGTCCTAGACCAGTGGAGAACAGTTATTACGCAAATTCCTAAAATCTAGGATTTCATAGCTCTCATTGAATCTAGTAGGAGATCATCTAAAACAGATGGAAGAAATTATTTTTTTTACTGAACAGGTAGCGAACTTTTGAAATGTGTTGTCACAGGAAATTGTGCAGACAGATAGTATCAGTGTTTCAAAAAGAGATTAGACAAACTCAGAGACACAGTTCCATAAATAGATACTAGAGAGAGTATGCAGGGATGTATACTCTATCCCATATCCATATGTATCACGTATACAATGGCTCTGAATTCGAGGAGAGGAAAAAGGCAGGTGGCCAAACTCACGTGTTCTGGCCAAATATCATCCCCCAGTGTCAGAGACAGGGTATGGTGTAGGACACTGGTCTCACTCAGTAGGATGTTTATCACGTTCTTGTAGCATTTGAAACTTTCCTAGTATGCCCGCTTTCAGTTTGTACATTTCTGCCCAAAATTAACATTGGTTCCCTATGTACCATCAAACAGTTTCTTGTGATCAGGTAGCATGAGGCAGAGGTTATTAAAATTTCAGCGCCTTCACAGAGGAGTGCAAATCCTTCTATCTGCACACGTTCCTTACATGTCCTATAGGGATTTACTGGGGCACAGTCATTCCACATCCCCCTCCCCAAACAGTCTCACAAGACTCTGGATCTCTAGTTGTTAAGCCTGCTGTTTGGGAAAGATGAAGTATTAATTTTGTTTGGTGAGCAATTTCTGTCTTTAGGGACCATCTCATCCTGTGTTTTATTTGCTGGACATGGGAACTGCACATGAACAAGTCCTAACCATTGTTCATGCACTGATGTAGCTCCACCCGAGGCAGCAATGAGAGCAGACCAGAGGAATTGTGAACAAGCTACATTCTGCCAGAGAATACGGCTCTGTCACTATTGAAATGTACCTTAAAAGCATGGTCAGCTCACTTGGAAGTTCCTTAGAAAAAAAAGCACGTGGACAAAAGCAATGGTACTACATTTTTTTAAGATCACAAGAGTCAGAGCAAGCTCAGTTGTACAAGAGTGTTTAAAGAAAAAAGTCCTTCCAGGCTCCATAGTTGACATTTTCTCCCATGGCTGACAGAAAGAGAGAAAAGAAGCAGTTTTCCTTTCATGTCCTATACTTTCTTCCTCATGACATAATCAGGAAAAACAGGGAATGCCAGACAATTTTCTGCCACCCATTTCTCTCGTGGTAGCAGAGGAAAATAAAAGTGATTCCTGAAGTCTCACCCACCCCCAAATCTCTAACTTATGAAGGGAACACAGAATTCACAAAATCACATACTTCTGAACAAAACAGCTAAAAAAAAAATATTTTCTACTTTACCTAAGAGTGAGGAGCTGATTACACTGTTACGGTTTTTTGCCTGTAAAAAGTACTAATGACTTTGTTACTGAGGCTACAAGAAAAACAAGGTTCCTTTCCCTCTTTAGCCATGTGTAATATTATCATGTCTCTGGCGGTGAAGCCCTGAATGCAAGCCTGCAACAGCAACGCTTCAACACAATTCATGCAGTTACATAAATTTACTTTCTTGTCAGAGAGATGTTTTCAGTTTAAGGCATACATTTAGGCTATGAAGCAAGTGAGATGACCTCTCGGTGTTTATATTTCTTCAGAGAGGCACTATCACAAACTTTCAATACAGAGGTCAAGCATCAAAGGCAGTTACAGGTTGTTGGCATTCATTTGTCTTCTGGGTACAAAAGAGAACACTTACTCACTTTGAACATGGAAGAGCTGAAGCAGACTTTAAATCAGCGTATGTTAGAGGTTAGTTCAAAGAGCATGCAGTATAGCTCCATACTACCGGTCTACAAATGGAGGGAAATGCATAAGGACAGAAAAAAACCCATAGTGTCTCCAGAGATGCTGTGAGAGAAGAAAAATTTTAAAAGGGTGAAAACTTTACTGAGGCTGTAAATAAATATACATAGTGAAGGTTAAATTGCGACCTTGTGTATTAGCTGATTTAACACCAAACCTTTCTATAATCATGCTAACAGAAGAAAAAAAATGAAGTAGATCCTTGCAATGCCTCTTCCTCTCCAGGCATTTCCCTTATTCATCACCGGCAAGAGGGCTCCAGGCAAAGCAATAGAAGCAGGACTGCAGTTACCTGGGAAAATAGCACCAAAATCTGCATGCCCTCTAGAAATTGAGCTCAGTGAAAACTGAAGAGGCTTTTCAGTATGGCTGGACTTAATTTTAGAATTTGATTTCTAAATTCTGGTTTAGCTATATTCTAATTAGATGCCTAAATTCCAATTTGGGTCTAGGACAAAAAGATTTTAGTTGCTTCCTTTATTTCTCGAGAGTTCTCTGTTCCGCAGAAGTTCACATACAACATGCTTCTAGAAGTACAAGTTATGTTTGTTTGGAGGTAAACAAGGTGCTTGAATCTTTATTTCAATGAAATTTAGATAAATACATTCTTCTGACCTTAAAGTCTACTAATATCTGTATATTTGTGGCTCTACAGTTGTACCTGTAGATATCTATCTTTTGAGGTCATAAACAGGTTCTTCTTTCAGAAATCTTGCAATTCCTTAAAGAAATCTTAAAGTCTAAGCTTCACCAAGAAAATCCCAGTGTTAACAGTTTATTCACTGATGACAGATTAAGCCCCATATAAGGTTGTCTGTAGTACCTGAAGTTCAATTATTCATATTTTGAGAACTAAAGTTTTACTTTTAAGTGATACATCATCTGTGAATACACCCTTTGTTTATGGTTGAATTCACCTTTGTAGAATATGAAAACTTCTGTTATTAGACCAAATAGAATCATGGAATATTTTGGGTTCCAAGGGACCTTTAAAGGTCACCTAGTCCAAGCCCCCTGCAATGAGCAGGGACATCTTCAACTAGATCAGGTTGCTCAGAGCCCCATCCAGCCTGACCTTGAACGTTTTCAGGGATGAGTCATCTACCACCTCTCTGGGCAACCTGTTCCAGTGTTTAACAACCCCTATTGTAAAAAATTTCTTCCTTATATCTAGTCTAAATCTACCCTCTTTTAGTTTAAAACCATTACCACTTGTTCTATCCCAACAGGCCCTACTAAAAAGTTTGTCCCCATCTTTCTTATAACCCCCCTTTAAGTGCTGAAAGGCTCGAGTCAGGTCTCTCTGAAGCCTTCTCTTCCCCAGGATGAACAACCCCAACTCTCTCAGCCTTTTCTCATAGGAGAGGTTTCCATCCCTCTGATCATCTTTGTGGCCCTCCTCTGGACCCACTCCAACAGGTCCATGTCTTTCCTGTGCTGAGGGCTACAGAGCTGAACACAATACTCCAGATGGGGTCTCACCAGAGCAGAGGGGAGGGGCAGAATCACTTCCCTCAACCTGCTAGCCACCCTTCTTTTGATGCAGCCCAGGATGCAGTTGGCTTTCTGGGCTGTGAGCACACATTGCCGGCTCATGTCCAGCTTTTCATTCACCAGTACCCCCAAGCCCTTGACAGGGCTGCTGTCAATCCCTTCATCCCCCAGCCTGTATTGATACCGGGGGCTGCCCTGATCCAGATGCAGGACTCTGCACTTGGCCTTGTTGAATCTCATGAGGTTGACATGGTCCCAGGTCTCTCTGGATGACATCCCATCCCTCAGGCGTGTCAGCCTCACCACTCAGCTTGGTGTCATCCACAAACTTGTTAAGGGTGCGCTCGATCCCACTGTGTCACTGATGAAGAGGTTGAACAGTACTGGTCCCAGAGGGACACTACTTGTCACCCATCTCCAGCTGGACGTTGAGCCATTGACCGCTACCTTCTGGATGCAACCATCCAACCAGTTCCTTATCCACTGAACAGTCCATGCATCAAATCCACACCTCTCCTATTTAGACAGAAGGATGTTGTGGGGGACTGTGTCAAAGACCTTACAGAAGTCCAGATGGATGACATCTGTAGCTTTTCCCCTGTCCACTGATGTCCATTGATGACCATTCCTACATGAGTAAGCTCTGCTCTCACTTGCATCTCCAACAACACAGCACAGACAGTTGATTTATATGCAAAACTCATTTTTCCTAGTACATTCTTATCTATATATTTGTTGTTAACTAAGCAACATAAAGAAATTTTGAGTGCCCTTATATGGGATTTTCACATAACACCTCTTCCCATACAGCAGGCATTTTTGTGTTATAAAAAAAAAAATTAAGTAAAGCAATTACTTTTTGTCTTCCTGTAGACCCCATGACAGTGGTGCTTCAATTTAACCATCTCAGCTACCATGAATGAAGCTACTATAGTTGAACTTCTTAAGTAGAGGGAATTCATCATGACAGTGTTCTTAGGCTAGCCAATGGACCGAAATACAAAACGAAAGGTGCCTAAGCCAGAAAGTTATCAAGAGCTCAAAGCTGAAGCTCTGAAATTATAAAAGCAACTTCTTTTATAAAGTTCAGCTCTTTTGAAGTTTGGCACCCAGCTCCAGGAACGGAATTTACAAGGTCAAATGAAGTATTTGAAACTCCTAAATACATAAATTAATTAGGCAAAGTGAAATGAATGGATTGGGATACATAGTAAACAGCATGTTGAGCACAAAGGTATTTAAACTAGATAATAAGAAACAACAAAAGAAGGATCTGTCTAAAACTCTGACTCCTTCATGGAAGCCTATATCACTGACTTGTCACCCAGCTAATTTTTGCATAGCAGCTCACTGGCTCAAGATTTTGCCTATGAAATGGAAAACTTCCTCAGTCAGTGAGAGGTTTTTACACATTTATCTACATTATGCATGTATGTAGGTATAACCTCACCACCAGCTAATCTGGTGTTATGGATAAAAATTTTCCCTAGTTGGTGAAATACTCCGCAGTTCTTAATGCAAAATTTATAAGGGAACTAAAACTGTGAGACAGAACAAGCATGACCTGGCTTAATGAGCAGTACCTTGGTTTGAAAAGCAAATTTTTAAGTAGTACGAAACGTATAACAAAATCAATTGCCTGCATTTAGAAATGTTAGGCTCTGACATACACTTGTACATTGGTTCACTTGGTCCTGTAGTCATATGAATAGCGAGACAATTTCTTCACAAGGTTCCCATCTGCACTCAGCCTCAAAGGAAATGGAGCGCTTCTCAGTGTTAAAGAGGACAGTACAGCAGCCAACATAGTAGCAGAAACCACAATTCAAACACTAAAAGAAAAGCCGCAAGCAGGAGTACGTCTGTGTTTGAAACAAAGCGTCTATGGTGGAGAACTTATTTGCATGAAGAATATGTAAAGCGTTTGGGTGAACAGAATTGAAAAGGATTTGAGTTTTCAAGGGTGCCAAGGGAAGAATATTAGTTTGTGAAACATCTCAGGTCCTATAGGGCTAGGATCGTAACATCTGAAGAGGATTTTAATGTCATGCTTCAGGGAATAAAGAAGTTAGACCAGTTGACCCAAGACAGATGCATCTCATAGGAGAAACCATTCCATCCTATCACAGAGGATGGAAATGAAGTTTAATAGGCTCACAGCTCTGGAGATTATAGCATGAGGAGAGAAACAAAGGGAATAAGTCTATAAACTGGTCACTGTAGGTGAAAAAAACAGGTCTTGCATTTATACATAGATCTGAATGAAAGAGAATATTTGTCATTGTCCTAAAGCAGGAAGGGAAAGGGAAATTGTGGGAGAAATGGTTGACATTGCTTGTTTTTCTAAGTTTGATTAATCAGGGAGGTTCAACTGGAGAGCTTAAAAAATGGCACATCTGTTCAACACTGATGTGAAAAACACCATTTCTTTAAATTGATTCATATACAGCACCAATGACATTTCATATGAAAATACAACATTTGCTGCTCTAGAACTTATGTTAAGGTCTGTAGAAATGACATCTTTCTTAGGGAAAAGTGGTATAAGGCTGTGACTGGTGGCTTAAGACAGCTTTGCAAAGAGCAAAAGCAGTTGCATCAAGAAGTCTGGGTAATAAAAGTAACATTTCAGGAGGAGAGGTGAATATAGTAAACTGTATGGGCAGTTCACAACACAGTCTGGGCCAACCCCTGAATCTGTCCTCCAGCAATTATGAAAGGGGTCTTGCAGACTCATTGGAATGATGAACTACATAGAAAAATGTACATCCAACCTCTCTGAACCAGCAGCCAGAAAACTACAGTACAGTGATGCTGGACAGCTTAAAATACTTAATGATGTGTTAGATGAGCTGGAAGGATGATGAAATACCCTAACACAGAGGTACTATGACAGTAAATGAAAATCAAAGCAGCACATATGTAAGGAGAGTACAGACACAACACAAATAAGTTTTCACTATCTTACAATCTGGTACTGGATCAAAAGAAGAAACCCACAGGAGCCTGGGCTAGCTCAGGACACCTATAATCGTAATATTTAATTCTTTTATTTAACAGTCTGGTTATACATATCTGAAGCATTCCAGAATCCTAACATGGCTTGTAAACTGTTATTATTTTTGTACTTAATTAGGAAGAGAAGATGTGAAGGACTGGACCTTTAAGAGGTTTTAGCACGAAGTTGGAGCTGACTATTATCTCATGCTGAGACTCCTGGTATATAACATTGATTGGTTAGAAAAAAAAGATCCTGTCAGCCTCCTTGGCTAAGAATGATTTCTGAACAAACATAGCTTTCCCATATGAGGTGATGGTTTAAAAATAGGAATATATATTTACCACATACAGTTTTCTACGAGTGAAGCAGTGACATCAAACACAGTAGTTGTTGGCTTATTTAAAGTTGACTTCTTAACATGGACTCTCCACTCAGTATGACAGAACACAGTTAAGAGCTGAGCAGTAAAATACAAAAATTTTCCATGTATACAGAAAAAAAAAATAATGGTAGTTTGAACCATTCCCAAAATTAAACTCATAATAATTCTGAGCAAATGACTGCTTTTAACGGTTATTTACTATATTTTATAGCACAATGTTAACCTAAGCCATAAAACATAATGACTTGGACTGCAAAAGTGGCAGCACGTTTTAATTTTCATTCCAAAAATACTAATACATACTGTTTTTAACTTTTGCTTTAGTGCTTTGTATTTAATGTGCAGGAATTTGTTGTAAATTGCTATAAAAATTGGAATTAATTTCTAAAGCAAAATAAAAACAAATTATTTCCTTCTGACCTCCTCAACCATCTCCTGGACCCATAAAATAGTTTCTTTTATTGAAATACTCATGAAAAATATAGTCTTTTTCCAAAGCGAAGTTCTCCGCAGTGATGTGCCAAGTGATCTGATCATAATGAGGGAGCTGGGTAACCATGGAGTTTGTTTTCCATCTACTTCATAATTACATTGCTTATAGTTCATGATTCTAGCCTGCGGCTACCATGAAACCTTTTTCAGTGGGTCTGATAACCAAATCAGTTTTTCTGTCCTTGGTGTCCAGAGCAGCAGTGGTTGGTTGTAGCCTTTCTGATGGGTATCTAAGTGGTCTCGGGCATAACACCTTGTGCCTAATTGAAGCTAAAGTACTGTACAAGGTGAAAATCAATGTGTGGAGGGGATAGAGAGCAGTAGAAGCTGTCAAATACCATTTCTGACAACCACTTTTAGCTGTAAAGGAAACACAGGCCTCTCATAAGATGGAAAATTGTGGTCCCAAGTCTTTGTTTATTAGGCATTCTCATTCTCAACCCCTAGAAAAATCAAGTAATTGAGGCAGTTTGTTTATTTTTAGCAATGAGCAGAATCACCTGAAAATTTGACAGTGACAGTGGCCTTTACTCTGGGATCTGCTGAGAAAAGAATAAAGCAAGAATTAAATGTCTCACAGCTTTTTGGAATACAAACAGTGAAGAGAACAAGAAGCAGGGAAGGAGGACTTTCTAGATTCACTTCTAACCAAAAGGAAATAACTATATGAAAATCTGAAGATGAAAGGCAACTCTGGATGGGACTGGCAATAAACTGACAAAATTCATTATTTCTTAGGAAGAAAGAGGGGGAAATCTGAATATTAAGACAAAAAAGGTGTGAAAGCAGACTCCGATATACTCAGAGCTTTGTAAGTAAACTCTTATGAAAAATCTAATGAGGTAAAAACTGAGTTCTGAAAAGTTATCTATTGCTTTAAAAATTATATCAAGGGCACAAGTGTAAATTACATTGTGACAGATGAAGGATAGAAAGTGAAATTAGTGTTAATGAGTTTTTCAATCACTTAAATTTAAGAATGAAGAACAGGGAAGTAGAAACTAGGTAATTTATGAAGTAGCTTAAAAGAATAGTTGGAGCATGAGAAAAAGAACAGAAGAGCCAGGGCTCAAAACAGACGACTGCTGGCAAGAGACGTAATAAGTAAGAACACCAGCAAAAGGCCTGGCCAATTCCCGAGGGAGCAGGAAGCTATCACATCTGATACCAAGAAACTGAAAGTAATTCTAATGTCTTTTTTGCCCCAGTCTTCACTAAAAGGGCCAAGTTCAGTCAAACAGGCAATGCAGTTAATGCTCATGACAAAAGGATAAGGAGTCAGACCACAGAAGAGTAAGAGCAAGCCTGAGATTGCTAAAACTATTTACATGATTTTAAGTCCGCTGGACATGCTCATTCCCATTCCAAGATAAGTAAAGAAATAATTTCACTAATGTCATAGGCATTAGAAGTCCTCCTGGAAAACTTGTCACAATAAGTGAAGTTCCAGAACACTAATATAGGACAAATAATACTCATCTTTAAAAGTGCAGGAGGAAAATAGGCATTACAAGCAGTCAGTTTAACTTCACTCATACAAATGAATTACAAAATTTGTAGAAAGAGGGAAGATAATACAGTCACAAACAAGCGCCAACATAGTACTCAAATGTGTCTCATTTTCATCTACAAGATGAGGGGCCTTTGGGTATGGCTGAGATACAGTGTCTTGATGTCAATAAAATACACACAGTTGTAAGACAGCAAACCAGGGACCAGAGTGTGCCGAAATATTTTGGAAAATGGTATTTTCACTAGTGAATCAGAAGACAGATATTGTCGATTTCCAAAAGGCAAACAGCACACTGGGAAGGGTAAGTGGGTGTCCTTTCCCAGAACATGCAAAACCTCAGCCAGAGTTGTCGCTTGTCTCCAGCATGGGGCATTGTTCAAACAAGGCTTATAAGGAGAAGGCAATGAAGAACAGCAACAGGTCTGAGAGATGATACTTACAAAGAACGTTTGGGGTTGTTTAGTTTGAAGAAGATATAAGGACTAATGAGTATCTGATGTGCAAATGTGACTGAGAACAGCAAATGAGTAAGTTTTTCTCCACACTGAGTGTGAGCAGGACTTTAAACTGGGAGAAGAAATTAAGCTCCAGACTAGGAATAAAGTTTCCTAGTGGGAAGACTAGATAAGTGCAGGAATCAGTTTCCCAGAAAGACCGTAGAAATCTTAGGTTTTAAAAGCAGATTAGGCAAACATTTTCAATACCGTAAGTGAAGTTAACCCAACCTGAGATCAAGGAAATGGACTGGATAACCTCAATTTCCTTGTACATCTATCTGCCCAACTGCTGAGAGGAGGGCAGGAGGGAAAGACAAGAACAGCTGAAGGCGGAAGATGTTACAGAATGAGAAAACTGGGTACAATTCATCACTGTGCAAAAAGTGCATTCCAAGTCTGTGTAACATAAAGGTTTCCCTGAAGTCCTACAGATTAAGTGGTGCTTAAGTGCTCTACTGGAATTACATTGACCTTCAGAACTGGAACTTTCCTGTCTCTTCCAAAACAAAGTGAACCAAAACCTCAGAATTGCTCTCATTATTTTAATTTAATCTTGTTTGCTATGTATTGCCTCGAACTAATCCAAACCAAAGCCCTGCTATGTTAGATATCACATACGAACAGAAGAGTGGGTAGTTCCTGCATCAGAGACCTTACAGTTCGAAGGTGTATGCAATATATTCTTCCTGCTTTCCTTGTGATAATTCTCATCTACATGAAGGTGGAATTTTTTATCTTTGAAATCTCTGAAGATGTGTAAATATGTGTTTCTATCGGTAAAGATACATTACTTTATATCTGAAATCTCAAGGAAAATAGTTTTGTTATCACTCTAATTTTCAGTGTTCAGTGTTTTCTACAATGAGCGTTCTAAAAGTCGAACTGTTTGAGGACCATTTTAAATAGGTCACCTTTTCTATGTTTTGAGGTTATTTTAACCGTTTTCTCTATGTAAAATGCCTTTGCACTTGGAAAAAGATTCTACCAATTTGCAATTACCACTACTTCAGAACAGAACTAAGTACAACAGCTGTATCACACTAGAAATTGTTGTCTGTCATTTCTGAATTACATAACCTGTATCTTCTCTTTCCGGTCTGAATCTGATTTTGTAAACCAATACAGTTTTAATCTGGTCCAAATGTCATTCATGTCTGTTGTCAAATATTCCGTATCTTTAATTTGAGCTAAAGAAAACAACCATTCACATGAAGAACATATTGCATTAAATGACTGTGCGGGTTTTGACTCTCTTAAACTTAATTATTTTATCTTCATATTTTTCAAATCTGTCCACATACTTTCAAATTATTGGAGTGTGTTTGCTAAATAGTTAGCATTTTAAAGTATATTCTTTCAACATGGTTTTGCTGGAGCATGGAGGAAATAACAGCAACATTACAGCATTAGAGAAATGAGGCTCATGTGATTGAATGTATTTACAGTGTGAATGAAGCAAATATGCAAAAGTTGTGTGCCCTTTTCTAGAGAATCCATTACAAAACAATATTATGTACATTACTTTTGTCTCATAATATATGAGAAAATGTGTCTTTTAAAAAAAAAAAAAAAAGTAACTATTGCTAAATATGGGATTTCTGTTACAAATGCCATTGTACTAATCCCAAGGGTTTTTTCCCACTGTGCACATTGTCTGAGTAACTATGATGTGATCTTCCTTTTCCTGTTTCTTCAAAGAAGTAATGCTTTATGACATCTAAAATTC
Source organism: Dromas ardeola (assembly GCA_013398915.1). NCBI lineage: Eukaryota > Metazoa > Chordata > Aves > Charadriiformes > Dromadidae > Dromas > Dromas ardeola. The sequence continues at coordinate 95,330 of VYZM01005444.1, forward strand.
GTTGTTGATCTAACCTCCAAATCATATAGTTTGTTTTAAAATAATTCTTAGCATTTTCCCATTACAGACAATGAATAACATCAGCTAGTATAATCAAAGAAGATCATAGGTTTTCCTGTTAAACTGACAATCTAATTCTTTTACAGTGTGTTGTAGCTGCATTTACTAATTTATTGATGTATGAACTTTATGTTCTTTTTCTCTTATCCTTTTCTGCATCCCCTTTGTAATCAGCAATCTGAATTTCTGCAGTATTATAAATGGCTGTTTTCTGTTTGTCAAGTTTTGTTTGCGATTCTTCTTTTCTCAGTCTTAACATTTTCCTTGATGTCTTTTCTTCTTGTAATAGAGGTTAAATGATCAATATATTTATTGTAGGTCCAGTTATTTGGCTTTATGCATACGCATCTTCTCCTTAACTTTAGTGGGGCAGTTAATGAACCTAATCCACCACACTGCTTTGTTGAGTAAGGATGGAGTGAAGCATTTGCGTAAAGTTGGCTGTGTGTTTTATGTTTCATTGAGGCAGGCTATGTGTGCAAAATTAACTATATGTGTAACTGTCTGCAAGAGAAACACTTAGTTTTCCATAGTGACATCTATGCAACTAAATCCATGAAACCACACGAGAGATCTGGATTCATGCAGAGCTTGAATTAACCTCAGTAATACATCAGGACCATGGAAGCTTCTCCTTGGCCTGCTTATAAGTATTAGTAATAATAACTACATACAAATATGAAATGTATATAGCATTAATGTTATGTATTTGATAGAGCATGAATACAGACAGTAACAAGGTAGTTGCCATAAAAATATATTCTGAAGTAAAGCTTAGTATTTAGGAAAAAATATTTCAAGTGGAGTTTCAAATGAAAATATTTTAATTTTTTATTTCCATACTCAACACTGTAAAAAACCAGAAAATATTTCAAAATATGAATTTGATTGACAGCTTAATTTTAAGGCTTGTAGCTTAATGGGTTCATTACCTTACAATGAACTCATTAATCCATGTAATTCATTTACAAAGCTGAAAATCTGACCAAGGCTTGTTCTTATAAAAAGGGCGTAGCAGTTTTCCCTCTTTTGATTTAATAATTTTTTATATATGTCATTTTTTAAAAAAATATATTATGTATTATATAGTAGAATAAATACTTTTATAGTTTGCAATAGTTGTAGATTTAAATGCATATTTTATTTATTTGCAGGATTTATGTTTTATTTTGAAATTGGGAAAAGACATATTTGTGCACTGTTTCCCCTTGGTTTAGATATCCTTCAAAGACACTACAGTGAAGTGACATGGCACAAAATCTGTTTGCACATTACAGCAATTAAAAATGATACAATATTTTTGCTTCCCTTATGCAAATGAGAAATGAAATAGCCTTGAGATGATTTAGATACACCCATAAATCAGGCAAGCCAAACAAAGTAAGATTTGCTTTGCACAGATGTGACAGCCAGATGTGGCTCTGCTTTTTATTTCATAGCTGTAATCTGTACTGGATTTAAGTTATTTCCTGGAAAACAAGGCATGCACTCAAAGCTGAAACATCACTAGTAGCTTCAGATCAGTACTTGTTTTTAGCAGCAATCATTTCTCTGTTTGGACTCCTTTTCTCTGGGGAAGAGATGGAATAGAAATTGTTGTTTCAGGGCTTTTTCTTTAGAGTTCTTAAGAGGGGCCAGCAGATTTCATGGCATTCAGATACTGGGATCATTCTTTCGATTTCTGTTTATTTAAAAGATTCATTCAAATTATTAAATAGTTTTTGGCAAGGGGTGCAAAATGTTTTCACTGTAACAGGTTTGTTTCTGTAACACATTAATTTATTGTTCTTTTAAGCCATAATTAATATATATCCCAGGATTATTATGTTTTAGTGTAGAGAAAGTGTATTATTAGCAGGCTCCTTTGTGAAACAGGAAGCTTTCACAGGTTTTAGTTTTCACGCTTTTCACTTTGTACAGTTGGTAATGCCATCTCTAGAATTAAGAGACCAAGATTTGTCCTTGGCATGCACATTCTTCCAATTAAAGGTAACGGGCAAAATTTTGTCCTCAATTATGTAAGCATGATCTCCAACAACTTCATGCCAATTTTTATAACAATTACGAACACAAAATCTAAAATTGCAGCTGTGATCGCCTCTATGAGGTGCAGGAAAAGTGCTATCACGTCTCTGTGCACTATACAGTCCTTATTCTTGTTGCCTTGTTAATGAATACTCCGTATCTAATCTCTTGTTAATGGATACTCTAAATCTAACATCTGCCTGCCCCAAATGAGTAAAAAAACACCTGAGTGCTTGACAGTGGGAGGCCAAGACGTCGGTGCTTTCACAGTCAAAATAGTAGGCAAACGCCTTCCACTTGCAGATGGATCAGGCAGAAAGACGACCTAAAAATATAAAGTGCGTCAACTTTGTTTAGGCTTTCCTATTCAGCCACTTTTCCTCCATCCAGACACTGCTTTTCCTGGATTGCCTGGCAGCTACCAGGCAGCCCTCACCTCTGAACCTCCCGGCTCTGTCGTGCTTTAAAGTTGTGTGTCCTGAGATGATGGGTAAATAGTTGTATCAAACTGGATTCTGCTCGTCCGGGGTTAGGCACTCTGGAGATCCTCTCTCTTCTGACAGCACACAACCAACTTTGTGCAGTTGACTGAAAAATATTTGTTCTAGTCCTTTTTCTGGTGCATGGTATGTTCTAAACAAAAGGTCTGCTTCGTACTCTGTAGATTTTCAAGGTTTACTTTAACTGTAGCTAATACAAGTTATATGGGCTTGTAAACTTTGGTTCTTTTTAGGGGTTTATGACTCCTAGGAATTTATATGGAAGCATTTTGGTAGGGCAGGAATAGGATCACTTTTCTTTGCCCCTTTATAAAGACATATTCTTGAGAGAAATAGTAATGCTTTCGGCCAGACCAAGTACATAAAGATCTGGTTTGATGTCCTTCCATTAGAAAGTAACATGGGCATGAAGTGTGATTGTCCAGCTGTCTTGGAGTCCTCTGTGCTCAGATTATCTAATCATGATTTTGGACATGATCATGGTCAACTGATAGCTTTATTGCAGCTTCTTCAGTTCTAGTGTTCAGCATATTAAACTCACTTTAAGGGCCAAGGTCATTCCAGGGTAGAACTCTTTCCTTTTTTCTTTTTCATTTCATTCATTTGATGGACCCTGAAGTTGGTCAGCTGTTTACGTCGTCTATATTTTAGATTTAGTTTTTTGTTAGGTATTCTTATCATGTGTAGTGTGGGTAGTTTCTGCTAATCTGGAAAAGAGAATAAAAATAGGCAGATGTAATTCACTTAGGCAGGCAGGAGGTTGGTGAGTAAAGCAATGTTGGCACGGAAGGGTGCTCAAGTGTAATGATTCAGTGTTAATTTAAAACCAGACTTAGAGAGTGGTCAGATTACAATTTATAATGTGTCTAAATAGATTGGCCTGGAAGTCCATACTACTTTTGCTGTGCTTTTCCAAAAAGTGGTGCAGGCTGGAACCTGGTAAAAGGGCAGTCAGTGGCCGTACCCCATCTAGGACGGTTCCCTGGTAAAAAAGTGTTTATTAGTTTTTCATGGCAAGGACTATGTGTCTTTATTTTTAAGTCTGTTTATTAAATTTATAATCCTAGGTTCATTTTGAAAAGTCTGTTTAGGTGTCACATAAACAAGTTAGCAGAAATATAACTGGAGACTTCCCTTTACAATAGCCCTACTTGGTATTACTGCTTTTTACTTCAGTCCATCGCTTGTATTCATTTCCACTATGGTGACCAATCTCCTTAGTTCATCATCTCATAAATCAAAAATGTAAAACTTTTTTATATATCTCAACACTAAAAATTCAGGAGGTTTTTTACAAATGGCAATCCTGGATGCCACTGAATATTTTGATCTTGGATTTATGCTCAAAATACAGAATTTCAAATACAGACTTCAGCGAAAGATCTGACTGGCTAGAAAAAGGTGTACTTTAAATACAGAATGTGGTTGTTTTAAGTCACAGTATTTTTGAGAAAGACTACATGAGCCCTCTGTAGATGTCTTTATAATGAGCTTCCACATTAATTTTAAGAAATCAGTATGATGTGCTGCTTGCAGATTATAATGTAATTCTGTAATACAAATTAGATCAGCTTTGAATGTCTTTGAAATGTAGTGTGTTAAAAATGGTATGTACAGGTTAAAAGATACAGATTCAGAACACCGGGATTTACATGAAATTATCACACATGCTTTGATAGAGTCCTAGACTGATTCAAAAGAGCAAGTTTCATATGAAGCTGTCTCATTTTCTTTGATAGCCACCTTGATCTTTATGCAGTCATCTATTAATTATATTACAGATAAGGTAAATAAAAGTGTTGAAATATTGAGATCACAGCCTCCTTTTTTCTTGTGAAGACTAAAGGTATGCTTCTATGAAGTCAGCGAGCAATGGGGGATGATAAAGGTATTCTTTAGCTGTCAGACAGTATTTATTTTGACACGTGACTGAAAGATCTAGAGTTCAATAGCTAAGAGCATAACTGAAAGAGTAAAACTTATACATGATCTAGACCGAAGGTGATATAAGACAGCCTACGGATTTTCCAGGTCCAATGCACTGGCTAACACTATGAAGGTTTTCCTGGTGGAATTATAGTTCATTTAATTCTCAAAGGTTGTGCTGTAACCCCAGTCCTGCAATGTGCTGATCACACCACACAACTGCCACTGACATCACTGCTCATTCCAGCTTGTTTCCTCCCAGGTTTGGCCTCTCTGATTTCCTCACAGAAGCAGCTCGGAGGCTTTAACCCTGTTAGTTCTAAAGGAGTCCATCAGGGTTATTACAGACTAAACATAGGAAATCTGCTTATTTTATCAGCTTTGGGAATTAGCAGTGTGGGTTTTGAACGCAGCAATTTTTCAACTTTTTTTTTAGTTTTTTAAAGGCAGCAACATTTAGCTAATAAGCTACAGTGTCACAGTTACACAGTTGTAGCTACAAAGTCCTGCGTCTCAAGAAATTGCCTTATCTGCTTACTCTTTAATTCAGAACTTTCCAAAAGCAAGTCCTTTCCTTTCAGTAAGCCTAAATAGAAATGTCTAAACTATAAAAGGTGTTTATCTCTGTAGTGACGGAATTTTCAGCTGAACTAAACGCATTTGCTCACTTTAATATTTAATTTCAGTGTTCTGCCCTCTGTAGAGACAGATAACAGAACCTCCCACCAAAAAAGCACAATCAAATCATGGGTATATCTACTAGAACAATAGCTTTATTTAAACAAACATACAAGTCCCTATACAATGCCATCTCTCAGTGCAATAGGTTTAACTCAATTCGTTGCCTATACAGACATTGGTGTTGTGAGAGGATGACTCTAGAAGTCGTCTTTTTTTTTTCTTTAGGAGATGTTCACATATATGTAAACTTGAATCTGGTATCAATATTGCTTTATATAGCTCACTGTGAGATCATCAACAGTTAACACTCGTGTCTCCGTTGATGTGTTAAAAATGTGAACTAGCAATCTGCTAATAAAAGACTCTAGATCCTGATGTTCGTTAACGGTGTATTTCTCCTTTAAAGGACTGTTTTTCTAGTTCTGTATGTTTCAGTCATAGTCTTTAAAGGGTTTATTTTCCAAACATGCATATCATTCCTACCACCATTGATGATATTTATGCTACAAATGTATGAAGAGGGAAAACAGTCCTTATGCTTTTAAAAGTAGTTTATACAAATATTGCAATAATAAAACTATTCAGAACCCCATCCAGTATTTTTCTGTACTAAAGTTCTTTTGTAAACTCACTTTGTAGTCAAGACAGATGAGTTTTTTGTAAGTTTATTTTTCTCAAACCAAGGAATGCAATTAGGTGACTTTTATCTAAAACATAAATCTGATGACTTGCTGTTAAAGTTTTGGAAAATGAGGAAGTAGGCAATGGTTACAGCAAGAATTGCCTAGACTGCAGCTGTATAGGTGCTTATTCCTAATTTTGTGGTTTGCTCTACAGAGTCATTATATGGGAAATCTGTGTAAAGTGTACAGTGGCTATATGTAAGGAGAAGAGAGCATGAAGAATGAAAGGGAAGAAAGATGGACTCCAATTCCCTACAGAAAAATACAGAGAAACCTATAAAAACATTATTCTTCTTATACGATGACCAGATAGTATCCTCTGCTAGCGAGGTTTTCATCGAAGCCAATGTGATGATTTGTATGTTAAGATCATCTTCGGTACAAGACAAAGAATGGTAACATCTGTGCTTGAAAAAAAAGTATTATAACGTAGCAATGCACTAAAATAGAGAAGGGACATGATTAGATAAGTATGTATGTTTTCCATAAACCAGAACTGGAGCATTGCCAACAAATGATGAACAGTTTGGCCTGTGAGAAAGTAGCTTCAACAGGTTTCCTTTCATAAGCTCAATTTACTGTAAAATACATCTTCTAGTGGCTATGAATGTCCATTGCTGTTCTGGCCTTTGGGTGATTTCTGTAAAATTGTCAAAACTGAAAACTGATGTGGGCTTATAAGTCATGTGCATGCTTGACATTTTTGAAAACTACACCCTGAACTACGTATCAGACCACACAAGATATGCTTATATGGACAGCTAAAAAATATCCAGGGCCTTGCTACGCAGATTTACCCTTTTTGGTTGTTGAGTTTTTTTAAACTTTCTCTGGGGGGAAGGAAAAAGGAAAAAAAAATAGGAAAAAAAAAAAAAAACATCAAAATCCAATTGTCATAAATCCCAGAGTATGCCAATAGAAATACTTTAATTTTCAGACACTTTGCTGTAGTAGGAAAGTAACACATTCTGTCTTTTTATTGACTATGTCTATTGAAAAATTCTTTAATTCATTAATTTATTTTCTCTTCTGCTCCATATTAATTCACATACACATTAATTCATATATACATGTCACCTGTTGTTTGTATGCTTGGGGTTTTTTTGTTGTTGTTGTTTTGGTTTGATTTCTGTTTTTTTAATTGTTAAAAAAAAAAAAAATCTCCAAGTCATTCACTGAAGTATCAAATTCAAATGCAGGCTTTCCAGATAATCCCCAAATAGTTCTGGATCATCTGGCATAGACCAACAGCTCATACTACAGCGGCCATGATATGGTCTAAGAAAAACACAATCCACAAACTAGCTAGGGACACCGGAGTTGTAGACACAAATATTTTTTGATGTTCTAAATTGATCCTTGCCCTCCCTGCAGCTGTGAGAGCTGGCCCTGGCACGCTACTTGTGGATGTGCACAGACACGGAACTTGTGATAACACCATGAGAGTCATTAGAGAGGGGCTGTCATCAAGTGACCTCTTCTAGGTAGCAAAACAATTTTCAAGTAGAACATGGGCCTTCAAGGGCAAGTAGCTGATGAGCAGGAGCGGGATTTTTTCTTCTCGTTCATAGTTTTCTTTTTGCTTCAGTACCTCTTTTCCATCTTTTCCAACCAGTTCTTTCGTCTCCTAAGGCCTATATTGAATAATAAACAAAATCCACTGATTCTGTTTGGATTGACTGTGGCTGAGCCCTTAGAAGTAGAATACTGAAGTATTTGTTAGCTTTTATATAGAGTTTTTTTCTTTAGTACAGTTTTCTTTCAGTATGCATAGTTTCTATGTTACATGTAGGTATATCATACATTAATACATCACAGAATATATTTTTAAAGATAAGCTAACAGTTACTTTTTTCTGCTTGTTTAAAAACTGCGTGCCTTTGAAAATCAAAATAGGTGTTTCCTTGCAGGAAAAAGCTATATCCACAAGATTAAAAGACGGAGCAAGATACAATATCTAAGATCAGTTGGGGAATTCTGCGACAATGTTGTATTGATAAATTATTAGTAGACCTTGACTTAGCATATGATTTGAAAGGTCACTCACCTTATGATAACAAAGGCTGACACTTCAGACCCCAGCTTCCTCTTCCAGATACTAAGCGTCTGAGAAAACCCAGCGGTGTAGTACATCAGACTACTCGACAGATGTCTCTAAGTGGTTCCCTCAGATCAAGCTTCATCTACTTCTTAGCAGACCCTATTCCAAAGCTATAGCATTTGTATTTATGCATGGTGTGTACCATTTCTGTACATGCTTTTCAATATAAAATTAAGCTTCAGAAGGAATTTAAATCCATCTCGTAATGCATATATATCTGTAGTGCACAAATAAAACAGGAAATCATCAGTCATGCCACCTTTTCTGACAATCTACAGAATATCCATCTAACACAAAACACAGAACATTTTTGCAACAAGTATAGGTACATTTAGAACTGATTGGAAAGTAGAAATTATACACAGAACCATCCATAATTATGCTTTTTTTACAGTATTTCATTCTTGTCCTAATTTTCCTGCAAGCTAGTCATGGGATGGCCCTGCAACTTCTATTGATATATTAACATAAGATGTTCTAAAAGTTTGCCTTTCTCTAAAAATAGACTTGAACTAGCTGAACTTCCTGATCTACTTTTCTCCCCAAAATAAACGAGTGAGATCTGTTTATATTTGAGAAGAAGCTGCTGTGAATATCCTTTAAGTGCTTTTGTAGAAGTGCATTTAACTGCACATATTATTCTAAGTTTTGTATTATGCAATATTCCAAATATGAAAAATCCAAAGGATTTAATTGGAACATAAAAAAAGCAATATCCTTAATCCGATATGTTAGAATTTAGTAATTGTATTTAATATTTTAAAATTTATTAAAATCATGAATTACAATAGATTATTTTGGAAAACATCCCATGTTATTTGTTCCCTAATAGTCCCAGGGACATTATATTATTTTCCAAAAGAAATATAAATCCTATTAAAAAAAACTTGAGAAAGTTGGTGTGTATATGTCTAGAGAGAGGTTACTTTCCTTTTCATCTTTTTTTTCATCCAAATTCTGATTTCTTTGCCTTTGTCAGCTTAAATCAGGCTTTTAGTGTTATTTTAATGTTTTGTATTTAATATGTACTGAAAATGGTCTGGGCCCAATGTTAGCACAGCTGTGAAATTTGATTTTTATCCTCTTTGCTAAAAGACTTGCGGGAGTATAAAGATTTTTATAACAGTGCTTCCTAAGGAGGTAAAAATAATCAATATAATACCACTTAAAAAAAAAAAAGTAGATAATTTGCACAGTACTCCTGACCATAGCAGTGATTAAATAAACACTAGGTAGGGTCACCCGCTGCTTGTAAGCTGGTAAGTATAACTTAGCCATTACCATCCACTCCTGCTTTTTATGTATTAAATTCTGGCACTGTGACAACAACTCCAATGCATTTCATAGAGTCATACGATAATTGAGTAGAAAGAACCTCTGGAGGTGATCTGGTCCAGCAAGGCCAGCTGAAATACGGGTTGCTCAGGGACCAGTCCAGCTGAGTTTTGGATATCTTCACAAACAGACAAAAAAATCCCTGCATGTGTTTGAAAACCCTTGTGGAGAAAAGATTATTCATACCTAAAAGTTGCACCTTCCATCCATCGTCTCTTATCCTGTCACTATGCACCTCTGAGTAAAGGCTGGATCTGGTTTTCCACATCCTCCAGAGTAGATGAAGACAGCAGTAAGATCTCCCTTTCACATTCTCTTCTTACTCCTGAACGAAGAAAGATCTCAGCCTCCCCGCGGGTGTCCTGTGCTCCAACTCCTGCTTATCCTGGTGGCCCTCTGTCACTGCCTAGCTTACACTAACGGGGAAGCACAAGATGGACACAATACTCCAGGTGCCTCCCCTCCTCAGCGCTGAGCAGAGGGGAACAAACACTTCCCTTGACCCGTACCTCCCCTAGGTGGCTCACCAATGCCCTTTGCCTGGAAATTATCTTCAGTTTTCTTCAGAAATGTTTTGGTTGCAGCAAAGAATTGGGCACAGCTGGAAGTATGCTGCCTGCTCCTGAATGGGACAGAAATGACCAAGTGGATGCATGCAGGGGCTGTGTTACGGTGTGACTACGTTGATTTCTCTCCAGTTTCTCTTTCTCCCATGCTCCTACCTGCAAAAGTCGCCTTGTTTGGCCTAGCCAAGACAGGCACCCTGAGCTCTCAGGCTTCTCCAATATGATAGCTACCTCTTGATACCCCCTTTGGAAACATAAGCCTTCAGGTTGGAAACAAGTCACCTGCTACCTCATGGAAGAGACAAAGGAGAACCCCAGAGTCCTAGCCTGTGGCCTGGTTGCTCCTCACCACCTGCACTCTTTGCAGCTTTCCAGGGACCACCTGGTGCACAATCCACTTTCAGGGCACCTTTCTGCCTTTGCCTGTGCTCTACCAGTCTCCCAGAGCTTAAATCCAAGCTTCTGAATCATAGAATCACGGAATCTTCAGAGTTGGAAGGGACCTCTTGAAATCATCTAGTCCAACTCCCCTGCTAAAGCAGGGTTGCCTAGAGCACAGTACTCAGGACTGCATCCAGACGGGTCTTGAAAGTCTCCAGAGAAGGGGACTCCACAACCTCCCTGGGCAGCCTGTCCCAGTGCTCTGGCACCCTCACCGTAAAGAAGTTTTTCCTCATATTCGATCGGAACTTCCTATGTTCCAGCTTGTGCCCGTTACCCCTCGTCCTGTTACTGGGAACCACTGAAAAGAGCCTGGCTCCATCCTCCTTAAGCCCACCCTTTAGATACTTGTAAACATTAATAAGGTCTCCCCTCAGCCTTCTCTTCTCCAGGCTGACGAGTCCCAGCTCTCTCAGCCTTTCCTCATAAGGGAGATGCTCCAGTCCCTCAATCATCTTTGTTGCCCTACGCTGGACTCTCTCCAGTAGTTCCCTGTCTCTCTTGAACTGGGGAGCCCAGAACTGGACACAGTATTCCAGTTGCGGCCTCACCAGTGCACAGTAGAGGGGGAGAATGACCTCCCTTGACCTGCTGGCCACACTCTTCCCTATGCAGCCCAGAATTCCATTGGCCTTCTTGGCGACAAGGGCACATTGCTTGCTCATGGATAATTTATTGTCTATCAAGACCCCCAAATCCTTTTCTTCAGAACTGCACATCCCACAGAATCCCACACTGCTTTCTGTATCACAGCCTGCTCTCTCCACAACCAGCCTCTGGGCAGTCTGAGGAAGCACCTGATCACTATCTGTTATGGCACTTCTCATCCTCAAGTCAATTTTGATTGATACAATCTTTTTTTGGTCAGAAGCTTCCCTGGCTCTGTGTTATCCAATGGGGACAGGGACACACATTGAGGGGGCCGGAGACCCACATCTGCTGAAGCTAAAGGAATTTTGCAATATTGCGAAGAAAGCCAGGTCCTCTCCACCCAACTTCTTCCTCAGTTGGTATAGAAGAGATCCTTCCTCTTCACTCTACAGAAGCAGGCAGAAGCACTACAGGTCACGAAAGAAGGTGACATGAACGATTTTTTGATTTTTGATCACCAGGAGACGAACCCCAGCCTGGTGAGGCTGATGCCTGTTTCCTGCCTTCAGGATAGCTTGCTATCCTCCATCCCAGCTACCCACTGGCAGGTGTCTAAGCCACCTTGCACTGCTTCAGGCTCTGGACCCAGGCTAAGCAAGGTTGTGGACTACAGATGCTTCCAGTGCCTGCAGGAGATTGGAAGCAATGAATTTGTCCCTTCTGCAGGAAGTTTTTTGCCTCTTTCTGGAGGAATCTCAGACAGGGCCATGTATAAAGGCAGTGGCTGCACCCTCAGTGGCTGGTCCCTCACCATCTCCTCTTCAATGTCATCTCGATCTCCAGTCGGTCTGGGCCCCCAGTTACCTGGCAGAGCAAAACTGTTGTGTCCCACATGTTCTCCCCATATGCTCATTTCTTGCCCTGCCCCTCCATATCCTTCCTCCTCTAGGCTTTCTCCCTTCAGTTTATCCAGGCTTGACAGGCAGAGGAGCTGGAACCACTTTTTCAGGAAGGAGTGGAAGCCTCCTGCATCCCAGGTGTGTCTTTCCCACTGCTGGTGCAGTTGGTATGGCCACTTCTCATCAGGTCTTTGTTGGAAAGACTTGGTTGATGGGGCAGACTTGTGCCAGTTTTTCCCAAGCTGGACTGGGCTCTGGGGAAATGTTCTTTCTTCAAAAGGTCGATGTAGAGTCCTTCATGCTCCAGTCAAAGAGCTGGCAACAACTCCATTTTTCCTCCTTACACCCCTGCCTGCTCCAAGACACCTCAGTGATCACAGGGACGACACACTCAGTGACTTGAGGCTGCCAGTCATGTGGGCAGACTTCTTTTAAGGGCTAGGGTACAACAGGTTACCCAGTATGGGCTGTCAAGTGGCTGGTGACAGCAGGGAGCTATTGGGAGATACTGTACCTCTATTTCTTGCCTCAAGGATTTGAAGACCTCCATCGAAGCCACCCACTGGGTGGCTTCTCCAGAAATGTCTGGAAACCGCTCAGTATGCCAACATAACTTTCATCCTAGTTCAATGGGAAAGCTTGCACATACATTTCTTGCTCATCATTCTCTCACACTTGATGAGCTTACAGAGACAAAACAGGAAATGTCAGTAAAGATAAGTTTCTTATTAACATTTAGAATTAATCAGAAAGAGTATTTGTTCCGTATGTATTCCAAGATCTCTGGGTGAGAGTGAAAATATGACACTGAAGTAAAATATGTTTTACAATTACATTTTCAATTATTCTACTTTTAAACCTTTGTTTTTTAACTTATTAGCGTCTATTTAGCATGCTTTTTCTCGATAAGACAAATATTGATCACTCATGATCAAGACTTCTGTCATTTTGGACAGGTAATTTATAAAGCCCTCAACATAACACAAAATCAAAATTATAAGTCATTTTTCTTATATTACAATGTACTCTATTTAACTAGTAATATTACTTAAATCAATAATCTCCAAAATGTAATGTGGCATCGAAAATATTTTATATCAATGGCAGAAACTTCTTGAAAGTTATGTTGAATAATATTAGTCTGTTTCAGGTAAAATTAAAGGTAATAATAGAAGTTAATCCTAATGAATTGCAATAAATGAAAATATTTTCTAAAATGATATACCACACTGTTTATTTCACGAGTTAAAAGCAGTTGTCTACCAAGACCTGGGCTTCAAAAAAGATAACTTCACAGAATTGTGTTTAAAATGTAAAGGAGCGTAACACTGCAGTTTCCATCATTTCTAAGAAGCAGAAGCTTGAAAAATCACTTTCACATAAACCCACAATAAAACTTTGATAATATATTTGTCACAATAGCAATAGCAGAAATACACTAATACTTTAATTATTAACAGTTACACTTTTACTTATAGCCATAGAGGTTAAATAAGAGGGTTTAAAGAGAGTTTAAATAAGAAGGTATTACTGTAACTTTTGATAAATTAAACTGTCATTCTATTATCTGACCTTTTAGTTAGTGTAAGCAGGTGGTAGTCAGTAGCACTCCCGGTTGCTTTTTGAAAGTATTAAGATATATTTTTTTACTAAAACCACCTTGGCTAAGCTTATATCAAGAAATATCTCTTCTATGTTAATCGAAAAATAATGCCTATGTCAAATAAGTTATGTCAGATGTTTTACTAACAACACTGTTGAATGTATCGCAGCTAGCAACTAGAATTGTTTAGATGTTATTTTTATATTCACTGGTTTGGGTTCTATAGAAAAAGAGACCTCTGTATGAGTGTGAGCTATCCACTGGTATGTAAAGGAGATGAAAAAAATAACTGCCAAAACTTTGTACATTATGTATTTGGTGTACTTGGGGGGAAGGGGGAGGAACAACACAAATTCTGAAAACATTTTGGTCTGTTGTTTTTAAGAAATCTTATCTGAGAGACAAAAAATAGCCATTATTGGGAGCGCTTTGCTTCTGTGAGACATGGATTTTTATGACTGTCTGTGCAGATGTACGGAAAATTAAGAGAAAGGAAGGAAGAACAGGAGGGACAACATAAAAGTTGCCAAAAAAGGCATGGTAAAAGACCTGACAGGAAGACCAAACTTAATTCAAGAAGGAATAAGGACTCAATTAAAGTGTTACAGTGCATTTTTTACTCTCAAAGAATTCCTACAGCTCTTTATAATTATTCCAGCTGATACTACAGTGATTGGGGAGGTAGCCTTACCAAACGGTGTACCATTAACAAAACTAAAATATGCACAGCCTTTGTTCATTACCATCAGTTCTTACTCTTAAGTAAAATGTTGACCCATATGCTGGACTTCTTCCTTCTCTGCTTTGAAAGAGTTGTCAGATTCCACCTAAGGAACCTCATACATGGCCAAAAGAGATATATGCTTAATACGGTGTTGGGATAACGGGAAGGATTTCTTTACTGTATAAAGAAATACAGTATTCCCTATTCTTCCACTTCATTAGCAGCTCTGAGTTGCTTCAGCTTTGAAATGAGAATTTATTACTTTCCAGCCTAAAGATGAGTTCTATGTTGGCACGTAAAGGAAAAACTACCAACATACACCTTTGCTTCATGTGATCAGAAATCTCTGAATAGTCCCACCACAATTTTAAAACCAGGGAACTCTTTTCCTCTCTATTTAGGTAGCTGCTGTAAAGCCCCATTTTTAATGGCATTGACAACACAGAAGGTCTTTAAAGGCATACTGAAATATGTCTGTGGAAACATTTTCTCTTAATTTAAACAACTTAAAGGTAAGGGGGAGAGATCTGTAGTTTATCCTCTCAACAAAAGCAAGAAATCTTTAACATTAGGGACATAGCTAAAAAGTAATGGTTACAAATTATCAAACATGTTTATGTGATGGTACCATCAACATATATTTAGCTAGATATATGTTGCCAAGATAAAACTTCAGGGAAGGCAAAATTTCAGGCATTCACAGACTCATGAATCAATGCTTGAAACCCTCTGGGTTAAAAATGTATGGAGTGTGAGTGCACTACTCCAGTTTTACACAGATGAAACTTCATTGATTTCTGGCATAAAAGTAGAGTATTGTCGCGATAAATCAGACCTCTGCATTTCCTACAGGTGTAACACAATGTTTTCTACTGCAACTTAAGAAAAACAAAACAAAACAAAACAGGCCCAAACAACAAACCCACCCCCCCAAAAAAGCCTCCTAAAACCATAAAAGGCTTTGGAAAAAAAAAAAAAAAGAAAGAAAAAAATTAGTATTTATTTTGTACTTACTGATTTACTGATTTTAAAACGTATCCCTTGAACACATCATGAAAGTGGAAAAGAAATAAAAGTTGTACTTATTTTGTAGTGACCTGAATTTAGCATCAGATGTTAAAATCGAGACATGAAATTTTGGTAGAGAGATAAAAGTCAGAACAGAGACCTGACCACATGCCGGATGATATTAGTGGCAGATGTGATCGTCAGAAGTGTGATGGCATTTCCTCTGAATAGGCGAATGTACTCTTCAAACTTTGATGTTAACATGATTAGCAATGAAAGTATGCTTTGTTCCTTTGCCTTCACATGGTCTCAATATTGGCAGTTATCGTTTACTTGTATTTTTAAATCAAATATTATCCTGCCCTGTATTCATGTGCAGATGCTTTGCACAATACTGCTTTTTCTGTTGGACCTAAAAGAAAACTGTGAACCAGTGTACTGAACAGGGGCTAAATATATATTTTTTCTTTTTTACTCAATCCAAGCATTTGTATTTCCTAGTTTTATACTGGAAGTCCCAGTACTGCTTCATACTATTATCCCTACTACTTTGTCCATTGCCCCGAGACAGCCGTTAATTGACTGCAAACACAACTTTATTGCAAAATGACTGCAGCTTTATTAAGCAACAGGATTTACAGGCAATAACATAATCAATATAACATTAATATATCACATAATTAAGTAAGATTCTTACAAGCTCTGCCTGTAGCCTGAAACGTATAGAACATCATTGCGATTGGTGGTAGCAGTTGTCCAAAAAAGATACAAATCATGATTTCTAAAGCGGGAAAATACATATCCTCTCTCAATTGAAGAAAAGATGTCCTGTTTATCCCATACACATCCTCATCAGCCACCTAAAAATTCTCATTCGTCCATCTTAAAATGTAACAGTTGCATAAGAACGTTACTATGACAAAAGTTAGAATAGCAAGGTATGTTCCTGAGAATATACTGGGATCGACTCTTTTATTCAAACTCCTGTGAGTATACCTGGAGGTCAGTGATGCTTCCTGTATTTGACATGTTACTTGTGTGAGTAAAGATGGCACACCAAAAAAAACAGATAAAATGTTGTTAAGTCTTGCACATTAGAATACCACTGAATGTCTTTCAGCTGCTGCAATAAATCTGGGTGTACTTATGAAGTTCTGTGAACCTAAAACAGAGTTTACTATTTCCATGAACTCTATCTGTACATGAATGAATGACACTTGAGATGACGGAATCTATTCAAAGGGTATGTCTCAAGAGCTGAAACGCTCTTGAACACATAGCTTTCCAAAAACTTGCACAAATAGTCTCTGAAGTTCTTCTATGCTTTCTTTTTTCACCAAAACATTAATTATTCTTACTACAATGGAGATATACCAACCTGGAAAGCTGTGTCTGTACTGCCCAATTGGAATTTGGTTCTGTTGGCAGCCCTGAGCTGAAATTCCCTGACCAAACTCCTTTACTGCTTCCATCTACTTTTGAAATGTTCTCTGGGGCACGGTAGGCATGTTGTCACTTGCACAGGGAAATGGGTGGGAGAGAACCATGGAAGTGTCCAGTGCCTCCAGCTTATACCCCCATACAGCCTTCAATACCTGTGCTCTGTAGTGCCTCTCCTGAAGAGCCTAAGCATACCCACACCTCTCTCACAAGACTTTGCAGCATAAGATCATGAGATCTTCATGCCATGACCCTGTTCCTCCTTCTCGCACACAGAATGAATCTCTTCAAAAAGACATAGCACACATAGGCCTCTTCTATGTATAGCATCCAAGAAAATGACAGTACGCCACCTCTGAGAAATCATCAAATCAGGAGAATATCTGGACAGAATTAGTTTAGGAGCATGGTCTGGGAAAGTCAGATGCAGCAATTCAAACTCTACACAGAGCATTGAATTTGGACCAAGTCACCTTAAAGCAGAGAGGAAAGCAGTGACACATAAAGGAAGAAAAATGGATGGAATTTTACAAGCCAAAAGCAGCAATTCTGCTTGGAAGGGGGCTACGTATGAGGAGGTCCATCATAAAAGACTACTGTGCAGCTCATTCTATTCTTGGAATGGAAGATGGGAAGACAGATCTCCAAGCTAGTAACTCAGAACATAAAGGATAAAAATGGGACATAAGATGACATCTCCTAAAGAAGGATACTTTCAGAGAGACAGACTTCATGCACATAAGCCTATGAGTGACCTTTTTCTACCATTTGCTTTGTAGGGACTTCCAACCAAGCAAGGAAACCCCTTCAGCTTCTTTAGAATCGCTGCCTAGGGGCAGTGACAACTATCCCAAAGATATTCACCGCCCAGCATCATGCTTCCAGGCTGGCAACCTCTTCCCTCATGCACGTAGAAGTTACTCTTCCTCCACATACCAGTGAACACTACCCACAAGCCAGAGATCAGTTATTCTCTCACATTGTGTAGGATACAGATCTGCTACACCTACAGTAATTCAAAAAACCTATATCGGGGTATTTGGGCTATTCTTCTGCACCAGATGAGGGGGAACAATTGCCTCATGCTGATTCCCTACTTTACAAGCTCCATTTCAGAACTTTCTGAGGAAATTCCTTGACATCTCTAGGAAGCAAGATGACCAAATTTTTAAGGGAGTAGAAAATCACAAGATAGCATTCACTCTGTAGAAGAGGAGGCAGAGGGAAGGATGGAGATCACTTTCAGACCAGACTTCACAGAATTTCCCCATCACTCCGAGGGACTCTTCATTTACACACAACACACTTGCACAACTAGTCCTATCCCTGCTGCCTGAACATGAGGATGAACATGGATGTAAGCCCAGAATTCCCTCTGGCAGAGAACTGTGTATTATCAAACACAACAAGAAATAACCAGATGAAGAGCTGTGTCCCAGGAGAATCTCACAATCTTCTCCACTCTGGACACTTTCTTATGAACAACTGGGCAAACAGCCCAAAGCCTGATCTGGTTAGAATTGCACATCAGGTTTATACATTTGACAACAATAAAATATTTTTCTACTTTCCAACATGTGTTTGTTCTCTGGGCTTGAAGTCCTTTGGGACTGCCCTTAGCTCTACTGCTGTTTTCCCTGTCTTCCCTATGAGATCTGCATGCACATGCTCTGATCCAGGAGATGAGAACCTCTGCATGTTCAGGTATGGACTAATGGTCTCTTACAGAAGACCTGGGAGCGTCAAATCTCACTCCAATGAAAAGTTTGAAAGAGATGACAGTCAAGTGTAAAAGACGTTCTCCCTGGGATCGGGGATATGAGAACTTGTGCTTCTTCTGACTAGGAGTCGTACAGCCAGTGTTTTTCTGACATCCTTTGAAACTGATGTAAGGAGCAGCTTCTGTCAGGCAAAATAGCAGTATTCTAGTATTCCTCTGCTTGGATCAAGACTAGCAGAAGGCTGGCCAGGATGATAGGCTGTGATGTTTGTAGTGGTGGTTTGGAAGCAGCATCCCATTGCTCACCATCTCCCAAAAGTTCAGTAAAATGACAACCATATTCCCTCAATAGTAAGTTGAGCAGTATGTTTCCTAATGAAAAGGGATGATGGAGGCCGGTATTCAGTGTGGAACGATTATTTTTTTTTCCTTGTTGTTTCAGGAGAAGTTTAAAAGTGTCATTTTTTCAAGTAAGAGGGGGAGGAGAGGTTTTATATTTGGAGAGGGAAGGGAGAGTAGAGGCAGGCAGACATGGAAGTCTGATGAAGAGGACAGAACGGTCAGGCTGTCTGCTGACAGCAGCAAGGGAAAGCCTCCTACCTGCTGAGAGGATACAGAGGAGAAAAAAAAAAAGAAGATAATATTATTTGAAATGGAGGATGAAGAAAGACAGAACCAAGATAAGTCTCAAAGCCAAGAAAAGGCCCTGAGAAAAGGTGATAAGGATGACCAATGAACACTTACACAAATGGCCTTCAGCCACAGCCCTTCCATTCCAGGAGCAACTGAGCAACCACATCCATGGTCAATGAGCCCAGAACTATGAGTGCTTGTTGTCAGGAGAGACTGAGCAGACTGTGGCTCCAAAGATAAGAGCCATTTGCCACCGACGCAAATGAGAACCCTTGCATTTTATATTGGAGATCGTACCCAAGACCCAAAAGACCTGCACTGCAGGCATGGATATCATGTACTATCAAAGGGTGCTTTCCACAGAGATATGACAAAATTGAATCAGTTTCTCAAAGCTGATAAGAGGCTATCAAACAAATGTAGATAGACTCAAGTATTATGAGCCAAATTTTATCTTGGGGGTGGGGAGGAGGCAAAACCAACAGCCTAGTGAGACCAAGAACATGCACACACCACTTACGATGGAAAAGCAATTGAGAGGGACAAGTTTATCGGTGAGAACAGCAGTTCTCTTATGCTTCTCTGATCCTTCACATACATTGCATAAATTGGTAAGGGAGGGCCTAGGCAGACTGTTGGACTTTGTCCTGCCTAAGCAAGCCGTGTGTTTGGGCATGTCAAGGAGCCCAGCAACTCAACTGTCACACTCCTCCTGAGAGCATCCTCATACCCAGACAGCAGATACACAAAATGCAAGGCAAGATCTGACTTCGTTAGCTTCCTGGCGGATTTACCACAGATTACCAGAAGTATACAAATTTCCTGTGTTCACAGTAAATCATCTCCTCTTACCTCGTGTCCACATGTAATCACTTAGACTCACAGAGCGGCCCTTATGAGCAAGGCCTGGGGGAATAATTTCTTCGCTCTCTAACGTACACATGCACACACATATACAATAGTAGAAGGCCATATAAATTTTTAAAAAAGTAGTTGGTGACATGAATTGGTTTCCGCTTCCTCCTCTGTTCTACTGCTTTCATTTCTTGTAAAGTCAGTAAGAAGATCACCACAAAGAAAATGTAACTTGAGAAGGAATTTATATGTTCCCTCAAGTTATTCTCCTCCAGAGGGAGATGATGAATTAAAGCATCACTATCCCCTTAAGGTTCTGGAAAGTAAGCCACAGGAGACACACAGGTTGTACACCTCCATATCCGATTCCCCTCAAAAGATATTAATCTCTTCCGTTACCACGCTACTCTGTATTTTAATTCTACCAGAGGCACCATCACCACTTCTCTCTTCATTGTATCCCACTCTCCTTTTTCAAAATGATGCCCTGTTTTGCTCTCTTTTGTTCTTAAAAACTCCTTCTAGTAAAAACTTTAGATTTTGTGCTCTGTGGCATTTACCAGTATTATGTAATTCATTTTTTCAAACAGATCATGAAACGCTGACGTTCAGAGCAGCAGTGAAGTATTTTTGCTATATCCATCCTTGTAAGTCTCCTGCTCCCTCACACAACCTAAAACATGCCTGTCTCATGAAGAAAGTATCCATTTTCCCTTTTTCTCTCTGTGTATAGGAAAACCACATATACGGATATATTTATCATAATCTCACTTTGCTAAACAGTATGTTTCAAGGTTTACCATCTCTTTTAAAACTAATTTTCTATTTTTTTAAATTCTCTTATTTTACATGTAGCTTTGCATGTGAAGTTGTAAATTATTTATCCTTTTATCCAAAAACTTGAAGGATTTTCCTGGCATTTTAAGAAATTTGTTCATTAAAAAAAAACCTCTTTATAATTTTCCCAAATATTGCATCATTTTGTAGGTTAGATTGTTTCTCTAAATATACAACATGTTTTTCAAACTGAAGAGACCAAGAGTAGGTTCCTTAATTTTTAACTACTGAAATACATGGAGTAATTTAAAAATATTTTTTAACTTAAAATAAAATTAAAAAAAAACCCTCGATCTTAAGGCCTTTCTTACAATTGTAACCCTTTCTAGGGCAAGACACTCCGATGACTCCAGCGAGAATAACCACAATTTATAAATATCAGATTGCTTTAACTCACATAACTAAGTATGGATTTCAGTGTGTAAATTCAGACACGGGAGTCAAAATGTTTCCAGTGGCACCACGGGAGCTGATGACAGTGTGGTGACTATAGTATGAGGCTGTGGATGCAGTTTAACAGCACCAGTTCTGGCTCCACCGCTCACCTGCAGTCACTGGGAATCTTTGAAACATCCCATTACACCTGAGTCTCTGACAAGTGAAAATCCTAATTCTCAGGCTCGGGTTCTCCTTTCTGCCATAAACAAAGCAGGTAACTTGGGGAAACCACTTCTCCACCTCTGTGTCTCCCTCCTCTGCTGGTCTCACAGAGGTAGTGTTTCTTTGTGACGTTGCGCGCAGATCTCATCTAGTACAATTTCACCTGTTCTGGGAAAGGGGCTTTCTTCCATGTTATACAGAGCCGTTTTTAAGAGGATTCCAGGTACAGCTATTGCAAGGCACAGAAAAATAATAATCACTTCCCCTGGGACTCTGAGTCTGAGCTGTTTGCTCTTTGATAGCTTAAAAAAAAAGTAAAATGCATATATTCGAGCAAAGTGTTGCTATTGTAGTAGAACCAAAAGCTGATGGATGAGAATGAAAAAAAAAAAAAGAGATGAAAAAAAACCCCAACTTATTTAAAAAGCAAGACTTTGTGTAGTAATCTATGTGGTTTATCTTGCCCTTTGCTCTGAAACAGCTGGTAAAAGATCCTATGAGGTGCAGTGTGGTAAAACTGAACCCTGATCTGATCTGTTTACGTAGCTTACATGTTCCCACTCTTGCTTCCAGTTAACATACGGATTTTCCTGAAATCGAGCTTATCGGATACATTTATTAAGGCCTGTGAAGCGCTTCCTGTATGTAAATTCAGGGGGCCTGAATACAGAAATTTCACTTGACCGTGAATTTTATATGTTGCATATACTTAGAAAATCTCATCTGGGAGGTTCATTACTAAAACAGTTTTATTACTTCTGCTACTATACCGTTATCAGAGAGGCAACATCCTGAAATTCAGTAGAGAAGACGCT
>VYZM01005462.1:0-13946 GCA_013398915.1 Dromas ardeola
ATTTCATCAGGTCCCATGGACCTTTGTACCTTGAGGTTCCTTAGATGGTCTCGAACCTCGTCCTGTCCTATAGTGGGCAGTTCTTCATTCTGGTAGCCCCTGTTTTTGCCTTCTGACGCTTGGGTGGTGTGGTTAGAGCTCTTGGTGGTGAAGACCAAGGCGGAAAAGTCATTCAGTACCTCAGCCTTTTCCATATCCTGGGTGACCACATCTCCTGTTTCCTTTCAGAGAGGGCCCACATCTTCCCTAGTCTTGCCTTTACATCTGGCATACTTACAGAAGTTTTTCTTGTTGTCCTTGATGTCTCTGGTCAGATTTAATTCTATCTGGGCTTTAGGTTGCCTAATCTGGTTCCTGGCCACTTGGACAGTTTCTCTGTACACCTCCCAGTGTACCTGTCCTTGCTTCCACTCTCTGTAGGTTTCCTTTTTGCTTTTGAACTTGTCCAGGTGCTCCTTGTTCATCCATGCAGGCCTCCTGGCTTTTTTGCTTGACTTCTTCTTTTTTGGGATACATTGCTCCTGAGCTTGGAGGAGGTGATCCTTGAATACTAACTAGCTTCCTTGGGCCGCTCTTCCCTCCAATGCATTTTCCCATGTTACCCTGACAAGCAGGCCCCTCAACAGGCCAAAGTCTGCTCTCCTGAAGTCCAGGGTAGTGAGCTTGCTGTGCATCCTCCTTGCTGCCCTAAGGATCTTGAATTCTACCCTTTCATGATCACTGCAGTCAAGGCTCCAAGGCTACCCTTGAGCTTGACATTCCCCACCAGCCCGTCCTTGTTGGTAAGGACAAGATCCAGCATGGCTACTCTCCTCATTGGCTCCTTTACCATTTGGAGAAGAAAGTTGTCATCAACACATTCCAAGAACTTCCTGGATTTCTTGTGCCCTGCTGTGTTGTCCTTCCAGTAGATATTGGGGCGGTTGAAGTCCCCCCACTTCTATATAAACCACCAGTCATCAGGCATCCATTTCATGTTACTTCATATTTATCTGATGTATACGTTGCCTTTCTTCCGTTTGCGCTCCTGGGATGAAACTGTTCAGTTGATCACGTTTCACAGGTTTTCTTGTCAACACTTAAATTAACAAGGAGAGCTTTCAAGAACATTTCTAAAACAGGAAAAGACATTTGAATAAAAGAAAATAATATTAAACACTTGCTTAGCTTTTCCCATTCTCACTTTCTAGTCCAGAAATCATATCTGAATATTTTTAGCCTTTGGGAAACAGGAATACAATTAAAAAATAGAAGGCAAGTGCTGTAGATGGAGTTGTAGCACTATATAGACATGAGTTTCACGACTTTTCCAGAAGGCTCTGACGTCAGTTGCTTATAACTTCATCAGACCATGACCTCTAAGAATGATTTTTTGCACAGTCCATTGTCTGCATAAAATGGAATCTTTCATAATTTCATATCACTTTATCAGAAACAGCTTGCCTTTTTCCCTCAAAATGCTAGAACAAAGATATTTTTTGCCTATGATAAAAAACATCTTAGGCTATTCAGTGATGAATTTTAATACCTCTGTGCAGTGAAACATTTGATATATGGCATGGGTTATTTTGTGAGAAAGATACTTGTTTTCTTGTCTTAGTCCGGCTAAATTCTGTATAACAGTTTCAAAGTTAGGCTCCCAAAACTTAAAAGTCAGGATTGAAGTCATGTGTAACTATAATATACTCCACTGTGTGTATGCTGTACACAATCACTAATTGTATGAACAACACAAACTAGTTTTCCACAAGAAGCCTGCTTCATGCAGTTCGTAAGGTGATTGACAGTTATTTAATAAGTGACTCATCAATATTTCATTTTTGCTTAATGGCCATCTACAATCAAAATATTCAGTGCAGTATGCTATAATCAAGGCTGGCAGGGCATTGGCTGTCCTCCCAGCCTCCCTTTGCAGGCACTCACAGCCACCTGCTCAGTACAGGGAGGGAGGAGGACAGGGAGATGAGAGGAAGGACCTTTCTCTCTGAAAATACGTGAAGCTAACACACAGAAAGGCCCTCTCAGCTGTAGTGGAAAGTATCCACAGAGGAGGCTCACTACAGAATTACTGTCCTTTAAACACCCACGTGTATATAAAGTACTGCACTCCTTTCACAGGCAAACTCTCATTCATGAAATAGTGTCCAGTCCAGCTAAAAATAACACAGGAGTCCCATCAGCAAAATTCATCTCTACGCAACCTGATTCATTGCCAGAGCAAGTCTACCCTGTCTATGCCATGAGTGAGGGTTCCTAGAAAAGATGACTTATGGGCCATATAATTTCAGAAGACAGATGCAGTCAAGAAAGACGAAATAAAATTCTATACATGACCTGAAATTTGAGCATTTTATAACTCCAGTTATTTAACTATGTGACCTCAATGTTCTTTTATTGAATTATTTTTGTATGTGTGTCAGTGCATACCAGATACATTATCTTACATACTGATTCCTTAGGTAACGTCTCTTGCCTTTTTTCTTTAGACTTATTTTCATCTTATTCCTATCCACACACCTCAAAGTTATTATTTTTCATCTTTGGTTTTATACCCACAGGGCTGGGGATTTGCCATATAAATCCCTGAAATGCCATAGACCTCTGTGGTGTTATATAAATAATCATCATAATAATAAATAGAAAAAATAAATCAGAAGCCTATTTTGTGCACTTACATTATGATGTTTTGCAGCACTTCTGAATGAGATGTTTATTAATTTGCGACAATGAAAAATTGTAATATTTGGTACAATAAAATTTGGTACAATAAAAAATTGATGCTCTGTCATAACATTTTTCTTACTTTATTGTATTCGATACAAAATAAACTCTTCTCCTTAGTTGGTTTAATGCAGCACATGGTGCTACTAAGGAGACAGAAGTTCAAAAGTAGTAACGGTTGTAGCATTTATTAGTGTAGTGCACAGTTGTTCAAAACGCCATGCTGTCCTTTCACTGACATTTACCCTACTGAAAAAGAGGAAAGCCCATTTTTTTATTTTACAATAGTTACAGTTATGACAAATGAAGAATATATATATTGCGGCTATGTATAAAGAGAGAGACCACAAGCAAGAAGACAATGCTGGGAAATCCAAATGTCCACGTGTGTGTGTGTGTGTGTGTATGTAGGAAGACATAAAAAGTAAATCAGCTATCCCTAGAGGCATAGACTCTACCACTGCCTTATATCAATATATATACATACAGATGAACTCTTGGTATGTTCAAAACAATGATCATCACAGATTTCTAAGTGTTAAAATATGAATAAGCTGAGATGAGTTAATGGAAACTTAGAAAAAGACAACTACAAACTATCTACATGTTGTAAACTAAGGCATTTGGAGTTTTAAAAAATATTAACACAGGGTTAGCCTCAAAGTTGACCAAAATCTCTCAGAAAAAGTGCTGACCCTATGCAATCAAAATCACCGCAAATGCCTACTGTTTCTTCGAACACATTTTATGAAGAAACCTGGAGGTATCTTTGGGATGTCCTGAATCCTGATCTCTCATTTTCTCTCCTGATTAGCTTGGTATCCTCCTGAAATACCCAACTGGTGATGTCAGCAACATATGTGGCTCAGCTCCACAGACCAACTAGGAGCACCTCTCTCAGTTCCCTATTCATCCATTTTTCAAGCTTTACAAGGTGCATGAATTAAGTTGGGAAAGCACTCTCCATTTGGCTGTAACTGCTGCAGCGCATGTAGAGAGAAGAATAATGCATCAAGACAAAATAAAGTGGTATGTTTCAAAAAAGTAAGGGAAAAAGTAACCAGAATGTTCTTCTAGCTGGATTTCTGAAGGCCTGGATGTGAGGTCTGAATAAAAGTACAGTCCCCAGTGAGAATACATCATATCTCAAAAATGCGATGAAAATACTGCCACTTTAAAATAAAGTCCAAGGACAGCTGATACAGCATAAATATTTCTCAGACCTTTAATCTTGCAATCACAGTCTCCTTCATCCATCAGCATCTCTTTATAAACCTTTTCTTTTCTGGCTGGTGAGATTGATAAAGGGAGAAACCATGATATAGATGCCTTTAATTTATTTGAAAAACTGCAAGATGGAAGAATAATTGAATACAATTGAGGGCAATGGTATCTGTTTATAGTGTTTTTGTAAAAACCTGGTGAGATTCAAATATTTCTGTTTTCATGGTCCATGTCTTCCACCCTTGCAACCACGTAATTTAGAGGTCAGATACAGACTTCGCTTTGGCAACCTGGGCCCTACACTACTGTATGACTTGCAAGAGATGAATCAGACCAGGAACTAGGGACCAAGCATCAAGCTCTCTGGGTGTTTCAGTGAAACCTCAACACCCCAGACCAGATCTGAGTCTTATTTGGATATCTGGAGCTATTGGAAGTCTTCTGCATGCATCTACCTTTAAACTTTTTCTATTGCATAGTTGTCTCCAGTCTTAAAGTTTGGTTTCCCCCTTTATAACATTAAGATAAGTATAGCATTCACACATGGGCCTTCAAGATTTGTGCTTGAAAAATGTTTAATACAGAAAAGTAGCTTTTGCTCAACACCCCATCAAAAACACCCCGTCCTGCTACACAGGAGAGGCTGAAGAAACCTGGTTCTTTTAAATAACTCAAAATTTCAAACTGTTTGATTTTAATTTCCCATGCCTGCTGCATCACACATTTAGAAATTAAAAAAAAAAAAAAAAGAGACTAACAACTAAAGAACAAGCTTTCAAAAATTAGCATAAAGCATGCTTTAGTTCTTTACGACTCACATGCTATTAGAAGTGCTGTGGTCATGACACATCTGAAAAGTCTTTATTCATGTGTGGTTAAGGTTGCTGGACATACTTCTGCTTCCACCCCTAATGTGGCTGCCTGCTGTACAGTGTCTCACTGAGACCCTCCAGTGCTACTCTTTAACTATTGTTTTTTCTTTTTTACTCAAGCGTCATCTCCAGATTTTAAAAATAATCTAGATAGATAAATATTAATTTTTCATATAAAGCTCGTCCATTCAGCTTCTCATTGCAGCTTCTTAAGAGTTTTATTTCACTATGAACATGGCTAGAAACAACATAGATTATAGACATAAAGGATAATTTTGACAGCATTAATCAAGACATCTACTAGACATAGAGAAGTCGTCGTATAAAATCAATGTAAATAAGATTAAAATCAAGTTAACTTCTGCTTTCTGTTTTAAAGCTGTGAGATCCCCAGCAGTTTCAGTTCTCAAGAAGTTACAAGTGTTTTTATATGTGCACTTGCATCGTCTTTGGCAGAAACTTCGTTGAGACAATTTTTCCCATGCTCACATTCTGAAGGGAAAATGAAAGAGATCTTTTGGCTGTCCCATATTCATGATTCATTCGAAACATTTTTTAATTGTTTTGTCTTCTGGAGCCTCATTTTTAATTTAAAGTGGATCTTGCTCCTGGGTTGTCCCCTAGAACTCTAAAGGTTTTCTATGGCCATGTGCTGCTTCCATTCTTGCGCAGACCAGCTGGACCTTATCTGTAGCGTCACAGAGGAAAAAAAAACTATTATGATGCTGATTTAATTTTCTATCATGGCTTTGCATAATTCTAAAGGCAAGGTTGTTTTTAAAGGCATGCTTAAGTTCAAACTGATTTAGTTCAAGATAGACCATTAAAGATTGTTTTAAAGACATTTAAAATACGCACATGTGTGTAAACGTATACACATACAGAGAAAAACATGTTATTAGACTCTACCAAATTTTGCGTATATTTTATATCTTTCTTACAGTATGGATTAAATTAAAAAGAAGAAAATCAGCCTAAAATTTCAGGGTTAGTAACCTCTGATGGTGAAAATCCTTCTGCTTTTCGGCAGAAATTTGTCTTCTTGATGACATGCATTTTTGTAGCTGTTAGAAGGACAGTTTCTTTCTGGTAAAATCTTATTGTATGTCCAAAACTAGGAAATGAGTACCAGTATAAATGGCATACTCATTTGAAGAGCCATACTTCCATTCCTCCTACAGACTAGAAGGAACGTTAACATTCTTGCAATCTAATGAGGAAGGGATTCCCAAATCAGTTCTACCATGGCAAAGACAGTGGTGTTCAAAGCATTCGGGACAATTCACATATTTATTTATTTTTTAACTTTAGGGTTTTTTTATTCAGAGACAGGCTGTGGAAAAGTTACATCAGTGCTAAATCAAGTCTCAGAAAGCAAAATATGATGGAAAAATGAAAAGCGCTACTTGTGCAGCTTTAAGATATTCCTTGGATTACAACATGTTGGGTGTATCACTTCAGCATGAATGCCCCAGCTACCTTGCAGCAGCAAACAAACTAAAACTAAATTATGCATGAGGACTCTGATATTAAGGAAGTGTTTATTCTGACTGTAAATGCAGGAAAGTAGGTTATGAGAACAGATAGTTAATATTTTGCATTATAAAAAGTATTTTGTAATATTTTATAGCCTGATTCATTTACAGTGAATCCTGAGTTAGAGGTGCCCATGCTATTTGGTGTAAGAATATCTATGATTGGGATGTAAGGTTGGCTGAGATTTGACAGGACTCATTAGCTCAGATGCAGTGATGTGTAAATGCATCATACCTCTTCCAGGGCTAGCACTAATCCAGAGATAGTACATCTGCTTTTTGTGCATCGATCAGAGTCTGTGACAATTATAAACTGCCTTCATGAAGAGACAGACTGCATGACTCCACAACCTGTTCTCACTAAGAGGAGTACTTCTTGCTATTGAGAACGCTCTTTCTGCTTTCTCAGGAAGCATTGTGGGTCCAGCTCTGAGCACCATGGATGACAGCTAATTCAGTTTCTAGAAGCGTTTAATTGATTAAGCGTAAATGCACAAACGCAGACTGCGCCAGCACCACATCTAAGCAAATACAAGGTCCTAGACCACAGTGTAAAGATAGTGACTGGCTCTATAGGGAAGAGCTGACAACTGTTACAGACAGAATAAAACTACAGCTGGATTCAAGCTGACTCTTGCTCGTGCTCTCTCTCTCTCTCTCATGTCCACTCCCCAATCCTTGAGATTAGAGAAGGGCTTATTAACAAAGACATGACATAAGATACCCAACTAATAAAAGTCTCTCTGGAGCACGGAATTTGGAAGAAATACTGTAGAAATGTCCCATATCACAGAATCACAGAATTACAGAATGGTAGGGTTGGAAGGGACCTCTGGAGATCATCTAGTCCAACCTCCCTGCCAGAGCAGGGTCACCTAGAGCAGGTTGAACAGGAATGCATCCAGGCGGGTTTTGAATGTCTCCAGAGACGGAGACTCCACCACCTCTCTGGGCAGCCTGTTCCAGGGCTCTGCCACCCTCAAAGTAAAGAAGTTCCTTCTCACGTTTAGGCGGAATTTCCTATGCTCGAGTTTGTGCCCATTACCTCTTGTCCG
The DNA here is from genome assembly GCA_013398915.1 of Dromas ardeola. Lineage (NCBI taxonomy): Eukaryota > Metazoa > Chordata > Aves > Charadriiformes > Dromadidae > Dromas > Dromas ardeola. The sequence continues at coordinate 7,408 of VYZM01005462.1, forward strand.
CTTGCCAGGCACCACTGAAAAGGGCCTGGCCCCATCCTCCTGACACCCATCCTTTAGGTATTTATAAGTTTTGATAAGATCCTCCCTCAGCCGTCTTTTTTCCAGACTAAACAGACCCAATTCCCTCAGCCTTTCTTCGTAGGAGAGGTGTTCCAGTCCCCTAATCATCTTGGTAGCCCTATGCTGTACCCTCTCCAGCAGTTCCCTGTCCTTCTTGAACCGGGGAGCCCAGAACTGGACACAGTTCTCCAGATGTGGCCTCGCCAGGGCAGAGTAGAGGGGGAGGATGACCTCCCTCGACCTGCTTGCCACACTCTTCTTGATGCACCCCAGGATGCCATTGGCCTTCTTGGCCACAAGGGCACACTGCTGACTCATGGGGCACATTGCTGGCTCATGCGCACATTGCTGGTTCATATCCAAGGCTGGCTCAAGGATAACATGGTCCCATAAGCTTGGTTTATACTGAATTATCTTCAGACTATTTGTAAGTATTTAAGTACTTTGTATATTTTATAGATTATACTAAGTCCAAAGATGTTTCAGTTGAAAATAAAAACTTTTGTTTTGTATGCCTCTAGTAGGCTTACATGGGGAACATTTTATTTTATTCCATTTCTACATACTTTTAAAGATCTGTAGTTTTTGTCTATTTGTCTCTATTCTCTGATGTCCTAGATTAAGCACAAGTGTGGCTGCTTTCATTATCCACATGAATATGTAACAGTCTTAGAAAGAAATTTTAGACGCTTAAATACCAATGCATATGACCAGGAGGCATGACAGCTAATAACACCTGATGTCTCACCCAATGGAGTCCCTCTTAACAGTACATTCCCATCCAGTAGTGCTCTCTGCTCTTATATTCCTAGGATGACTGCACAGGAATGCCTATCCAGGCACTAATCATTACAGTATACAAGAGGTGGAAAGGTGGATTACCCTATCCATTAACTGATCCCCCAATCAGGGGGAATCCCAAATGGAACAGGACCAAGAAATTGTGCTCTGCGTTCTCTAGCATGCCAGTACACAACCAATGATGAAAAAAAGGCCTCCATAGGTGGCATGACTTAATGTCAACGCAACCCCCATCCCTGACATACTGGCTTCCAACACTGTTCTTGTTTGCTGATTGAGACAGTCCAAGATGGCTCTCAGAAAGCTACAGATCCAGCATTTTACTGACTGAAATGCTTCTGGAAATGGTGCTGAAACAGAATGTTCCCTTGCAGTTGCTCAATCTTCTGACAGCTAAAACTGATTATGTGATTACGTGATCAAGTGGTTATGTATTATCTCTCTTTTCTTTTTTTTTTTTTTTTTTTACCTTTATGCTGGTTCTCACCCAAAGCAGAGTTTACCCATTCTTTTGCTAATAAATTCGTCTTAAATTCTTCTTAAGAGTTTTGCCTGACACTTCTTAAATTTGATTATCATCTCCTTGTTACCCACTTTCTTGGTTATTTTCTCTGCTACGATTAGGCAATTATTTTAAAGAACAATTTTTAAAAAGCCCTGCTTTTTATCCTATCTTGCCTTGCTTTTGCTTCTTTCAGCCATTGTTCTCAAACAATGTGCCATTCTTTAATACCAGTTTAAACAGACACATAGTTGCTATAAAAACAAAAGCTAGAACTGATAAGTAGCCTTGGGTGTGTGGTATATGAAGTCATAAAGACTGGACTGGCCCAAGCCTACATCTTCACTTCAATGTATTTTTTAAAGTCATGTAAATTCAGAAAATGTCTTTTCTAAACTAATCTACAATCTTAGTCTGCATTGCCACACATAAATTTTAAAACATAGATATCATACCTCCTCAGGTATGTAATGAATACATCCTGAGACTACTCTTAATCACTAGTAAGCAGAACTATCAGCAGTTTTATAACAGACATACATAATGAGTGTGATCTATTTTTTGTTTTAAGGTAAAAATATAGGGGGAAAGTGAGAAATGTGGCTATTGCATGCAAAATTATGGTATTTAAATAGTTATATATATATAAAATAATGCAGATATTACATTTAGTGTGGGTTGATAAAGAAAATACCTTGATGACTCTGAATTTTCTAATTATTACTCTTAACTTCATACAGCAAAGAATATTCCTACTGACATTTCTAGTCAAAGCAGTAAATTAGTATATAACCAAAACAGTCATAATTTGTAGATTCTTACAATGAACAGGCAGGTCAATAAATTTGCTGCACATATCCCCCAGTTTATTTCTGTGTAATTGTGCTCAGTTTTCCCTAGAGATCGCCACTACTGTTTTCCACTTAAACTCAGTTATAAGTAAGTGAAATACTTACAGAAACAAAAATAGCTGGTATTTACAATGTATGAAACATCTTCAGGCCTGGTTCTTACGTAAAATAGGAGTCTTTGCTACTTCTTGGATAACAGAAAGAGGCCAAAGGATATGAGATTATGGTCCTTACTTTTTGAAGCTTCTGATCCAGCTCAGTTCTTCCTGACTGTAATACAGGATGTTTGCTTTTGTGTCACAACACTGCTTTCAGGCTATTGGCTTTTGATTTTCTCTAAATGTTGTTTACCACGATTGTGCTAACACTGAAAAACTGTCAAATTAAAATGAAGTAGATAATAAATAACTCCCAATATTTTTGTTCAAATCATGACTGAATTCAATGATCTGGGAACAAATTTTATCATCCTTAGGTAAAATGAGTCACTTCTATATTCTTCTCTTTGTATAGATGTAGAGTCCCATCTTACTGACACTAATTGCTTTGATCTCAGAGACCCTTGACTTTTAGCTGTAGGTGTGGTCAAGTATCAAGAATTTGAACCTCAAATGAGATTATAGATCTGTGGGGTTGTGTATTTTGTTGCTATGTGTTTTAAAGAATTTAACATTCAATCAGACAACAAAGCATCAGCTTAGCTTACAGCATTCCCTACTACAGAAAGAGAATGAGCATTTTATAAAATGCTCAGTTTCAGCCTGTAATTACTTTGAGAGTAAGACGCAGTAGTACCCTTTGCGCAGGGCAAACTATGTCTGCAAAAGCACATCTCCAAATTCCACTACACCTGTAAACCACAAACCAACCTAAAAATTCCCTCTGAAGAATGAAATAAATAATAATGCTTCAGTATGGTAGCTTAGCTGAAAAAAGGTCTATTTCATCATACCTACCTTTATTTTCTGTTAACCATCTATTCCCTGTAACAATGAAGACAGTGGGAAGGCAACAGAATAGACTCTTCATAACTCCAAATTTCTGAATTTTGAAGAGGCTCAGTTACATAATTACTTTTTAGAAATTATATTGGTCCTAGAGTCAGTATAGTAAAGAAATTCAACTTGGGAATACTCTTATATATCATTTAATCAACTCTATCGTGTTTCATGATAATGTTGTCACAATGTACATTAAAGTACATCAATAAGATAACAAATAAATTTGGAATAAACCAGTGGTTTAAATTTCATCATTACCAACAACAATACCCCTCTGTTTCTATGTGTTAGGTCCTGTGAGTTCAAGGGGTCATCCAAATTGCCTTCATTATGCAGAAAAAACTGGCAGATCACATGTGGAACCACCAGAGCAGCTGATGACTGTATTAGTGTCACAGTATGTGAGAAATTATTCAGTTTTTTTACATTGGGAGAAATCTGGACTTGGTCTACAGTAAAAGTTAAGTCCAACTTCAGGGCTGAAGTTTTATCAGAAGAGACACAGCATTTCACCCAGGCTCCATCTCTCTCCTCTTCTACTAGCATTGATTGGCATGGCAGATAGTCATGTAGCTGTAAAGCCTCCCACCACAATAGATGTACCCTGGCCTTAAGCAAACTGTCATGCTTCCTTAAAGGAGAGGTCTTTCAAACCATATTGCAATAATGAAAGCATTGAAATTCCCTCAGATACTCCACAGAAGTATGGAAGATTACAAAGTTAATTATTGTAGTTACTATACAGCACAACTAGTGGGAAGCTATGTACAAACTATTGGTTTCTACTGTATGCATTCATATTGGTCAGGAGATTCCACAAATACACTGAATCTTTCCAGAAGCCTCAAATATACTCTGATCAAATTTTGCCAGACAAAAAGAGGAATTATTTTACTTTACCGATTACTTGTCAGCCACTTGTCACAGAAAAGCTTCAGAATGCTAACATATATGTTAAGATATGAAAACACATAACATTTCATGTAACACGTTAAATAATACATTCCACTGTTGTGAGTCCCTTACCAAAAATCACTATAGCAGAACTCCATAACACAATTATTTGTGTTAAATCTCATGAAATGAAAGAAAAAGGAAAGTGTGTATGGCATAAAAAAACACTTACTTCCCTTACTGCATTTCCCCTTTGCTGCTATTATGGGCTGACCCAGGCCAGCAGCCAAGCACCCACGCAGCCAATTGCTCAATTCCCTCTGACCAACAGGACTGGGGATAGAATAAGAAGATCAAAAGCAAGAAAAGTCATGTGTCAAGAAAAAAAACAGACAGGTTTCTTCAACAGGTGAAGGAAAGGAAAAAAAAACTAAAAACCAAGTGATGCACAGGTGGTCACTCACCACCTCCCACAAACACAGTGATGCCCAGCAAGTGTCTGAGTGGTGGCCACCTTGGAAGACACCTCCACCCCTCCACCCTTCTTCATCTACCCACAGTTTTGATTGCCGAGTATGGTATGGAATATCCCTTTGGTCAGATGGGGGCAGCTGTCCCAGCCTTGTCCCTTCCCAGCCTCTTGTCCACCTCTAGCTTACACGCTGGGGACAAAGGCAGAGTGGGAAATGAAGAAAGCCTCAATGTTGTGCAAGTAGTGTCCAGAAACAGACAAATTATTAGTGTGTTATCAATATTGTTCTAGTAAAAATCCAAGGCACAGGACCATATTGGCTCCTACGAAGAAAGTTAATTCCATCCCAGACAGGTCCAGTACAATTGCTCATGTATAATTTGAAGCCAGGCAGTACTGATGATTTTTTTCAACGATTTAACATGAGACTTCTCCTTAAAAACCAATTCATAGTCCAATAATGATTTTCTAAAAGATCCTTCCTGCAGATTATGCTTTGTTCACCCTTGGATGTTGACAGGAAGAGAACCGTGCCATCAAAACACATCTAAGAATTAGGTTTTCTAAGTTATTCTCTTTTACCTAACATGTAGGCAGTGCCAGTGAGGCATCACCACTACAGCAACTACCAAAAGTCTCACTGAAATGGACCAAAACCAGAGACCCTTTTAACTGTTATGAAACATGACAGTTTTGTACTTTCACAGGTCTATTAACTACAAGGGGTGTATGGTCCATTTTGCAAGGAGGAAAGACAGCCAGTGTTTCGTCACTGAAAATAATGCTTGTATCCCACATTAGTGCTAGCAGTGGTTTATTATGGGGAAAAAGGAAGTGGACTTTCCCTCCCATTCGCACGGCCCATCACAGGATATGATGCCGTGTCATGCAGCACAGTCACAGCTGAAGGAGAGCTGCCCACTCAGGACCCAGCTGAGGCCCCTTGTGCACTTGTCAGCCCTGCATGACCACAGCAGGCGCACTTTGTCCTTGGACAGTCCCTGGAAAAGGACAGTTGCCACCTTTTGGCTGTGTGAGGGCATCTGCAGCAGGAATTAATTCCCTGTCACACAGGGTGCTGAGGAGGCCTTGAAGAGGCACTTTTCTTCAGCTCAACATATAGGCACACTGGAGTCTCTTCCACACCTGGAGCTGCTCCGAATGTATTTTTGATTGAAATATGGGGGGTTTTGGTGTGATATATAACAGGAAGGGGAAATACTGTGCTATGGTCGGCCCTTGTATTGCTTCAAAAGGAAACCCTCCAAGAGTCATTGTCTCAACAAAGTACACAGAAGTACCAAAAGACACACAACTTCAACATTCACCAAAAGGGTGTATACCCCATTTCTCCTTAAGAGAAGCCCACATCTGATACACTTTGATCCTCCATCACAAGAGTGGTGCTGAGCAACCGGTGTGTCCACCGTATAAAGCCAGCCGCCTGCAAGGCGACGCAGGCGCCATAGGGACCCAAAACGCAGAGTTTTGGAGACCCACATCATAGTGGGTCCCACCGATGGCCACATCAGGCGGCACCAAGAGGACGCACCCGCAGGGTCCCGAGCAGCCCCACGCCGCCGGGTCCGCAGGAGACGGACGCTTCCTCGCTCCAGCGCTCCGTGCCGCGCCGCGCCGTGCCATGCCACGCCGCCGGGGCCCGCCGCCCTCCCGCCGGGGCTGCCGCCCCAGAGAGGGGCCGGGGGTACAGCGGCTGCGCCCGCCGAGGAGGAGGGAGCGCGTACCGACACCCCGATGAGGAAGTGGCCGTGGCTGCGAGAGAATACGAGGAAGCGGCGGCCCCGGCGGCGCTGAGCTCGGGTCCAGCCCCCCTCCCGGTCGTACCTCGACGCGGCCCGGCCCGGCTCGGCGGAGCTGCCCGCCCGAGGGCTGCCTGCCCGCCGGCTCTCGCCCGGCGGCAGCGGCAGGAGGCGGCGGTCAGCAGGAGGAGGCGGCGG
>VYZM01005462.1:14178-56312 GCA_013398915.1 Dromas ardeola
GGGGGGGCGCGGGCAGCGGTAGCGGGAAAGCGGCGGCGGTGGTCGGGTCGGGTCGGGTCGGGTCGGGTCGGGAGCGGCCGGCTAAAAACGCAGCAGCTTGAAAAGCAAGTGTGAAGCCTCCCTGTATTACACCGTTTCTGAAAATAAATGCCACTAGGCCAGCGTTTGAGGAACTTAAATATAGAACTTAAATAAAAAAAAAAAGAAGGTACTTTATTATATTTTGGTACGTTACTGGGGTAATAGGTTTTAAACAAAGCAAAGTGTGCACACAAGTAAGGCTTCTGTCTGAGTGGTGCATAGTATGTCAAAGATTTGATGCCTGACAAAATGTCTTTAAAAATGTGTTTCTTTCGTATCAAACTTGCTATTTTGATTCTGCAAAATTAACTGTAGTGAATTACTAGAGGTGATGGAAGTAGTTTAATACTACAAGGCTGATGCCAGAGTCATTGCTCTTCATCTCATGTGTTCTGCCAGAATTATTCTATTTTCATCTTTAGCCCTGTACTGCATAAACTTTGTGTTGTAGTTGGCTAGATTAGTTTGACATGGTGTCACTTTGGACAGAGATAAGCAATACTTTTGTTAGGTGACACAGGCTGGAGTAGAAGAGTGGCAAGTGGCATCCCAGACTGGCCAAATTACATGATGTATTGTAAAGTACTTCCATTTTAAAACAAAATTATTCCTTTTAAAGGAATTAACTGTTCATAGTTTTGTTTTAATGTTCTTTTCTGTTAGGCTTCTCTAATGTTCTCTTTGTCCACAGAAGCTTAGGTCTCCTGAGCCCTTGGGTTGAATCTGCAGCTTAATCCATGGGCACAGCCATCCGGTTGAGCTAGTATCAGTATGCAAAGCCGTGTATTTTTACAGGCATGGAGGCCACAAACTGTAGCGGTGTAGCGTACATTGAGGCAGTCCACTTAGAGGAACTGTGACTTCTTTTTTTTTTTTTCAACCTTCTGTTGAGCATTGAGTGATAAACGGACAAATAAGGAAGTTTGAATGTTCTTTATATTCTGACAGTTGTCCTGTGTGGGAGAAAGATTATAGTGTGATAAAGACAAAATAATTTGAACTAAAGGACTTGGAATCAGTTAGGATGCTCAAAAATGTCTATTTTTGATAATAGATAAAGATAAAAGTAAATAATTTCTTCAATTTTCACATTCACTTGGAATAACTGCAAAATCTCAAGAGAACTACGATTGAAGTGTTCTTGTTTTACTTCTCTTAAAAAATGTTAACAGTCTGTCAAAGCAAAGGTGAACTGTGCAGCTCTCCCATTTGCATGGTGGTGTGATTCTGATAACAAGAGCAGAATTTCATCTGAAGTTGCAGGAAGACAAACAGTGAAATTTATTTTTAGAAGTGGCTAATGGGTTATGTTGAGCACAAAATAACAGTTTAGAAGTTTGATGGTAAAATCATAAGCTGGACTTAAGCACTTTTGAAGATACTGATGACCAAAAAAAATAATTATGAAGGTGTATTTCCTTAGTCTCCCATCCTTTCTTTTGGTTGTTATGCCAGAGGCTTTGGAAGTAGAAGTCTCTTCTGAAATGTGTGTTGTGTTCAGAGGTCATGGTCATGAGAATCATAATTATTTTTTGCAAACTACACTGCTTTTTTCCTTCCTAATGCTTTTCCAACACGCAGTATTTAGCAGAAAACAATGAGTCAGTTATCATTGCTGGTTTGAATATTGTGACTGTAGAAATTGTATTTGCATCAGAATCCACTGAAGAAACTAGGCAGTGTCATCCTTTTTCCAGCTTTTTTGGATCAGTGCCTCAAGATCTGTTGTGTGCACATTAGACAGGCTGTGCCAAAATCTGCTTTCAATTGCATGTGTTTAGTTCCAGAATAACACAGCTGAAACGGGGAACTTGTCTCTTTTTATATCATAATTACAAGGAATACAACACTTATATTCAAATGTGAGTAACAGTTACAGAAAGATCGTTCCAATGAGCTGTTTAAAATTACTTCTTTCTTAGTTAAAGGTTAACACGTGCTTAAATGAGTTACTCCACTGGGGCTTGAGTACTTGTACCATTCAAGGTGCATTTAAAAGCTGAAGATGGTTTTGCAGGCGCTTGTGAGCGTGAGTAGTAAGCCACGGTCATAAGAATGAAAATTTATCACCTTGCAAGGATTTGCAGGATCAGCTTCTTAATTTATAATTTAGGAAAAAAAAATAGCATTTTATTACAGGGAAACAGTTTCATAATCCGATTTGTCAGTAGTTTTGCTTGCATTTGACAAAAGAAGAAAATCTTGGGGGAGGAGGTGATGATAGCACACTTTGTGTCTCAGCTGGAATTTCCAGAAACACTTTTGTAGAGAAACATTACTAATATTTGCACCACTTTTACAGAAAAATGTTATTAATTCCTGCAGTTTAATTTATACCCTTTGATCACTCTTGTGAGAAAAAGAAGCCCTGGGCTTTGCAGGATCATTCCCTTGTTCTTGTATGCAGTAGAGAATAATACAGTAGACAATTATTAATATTTATTCGGGGCATAGTGAAAATAATTTGATCACAAAGTTGTTAGTATTTGTATTGTCCTCCTTTGATTCAAGGTTTCAGCAGCAATGTTAAGTTGTTGATGTTGTCTAGCTTTTAATTTCATGACACAGGGTAATGTGGAGGCTTACAATTAAGCAGAAGAAAACCTTTTGCTGCTGACTTCTGCATTGCATGTCAGGGTCATGGGGAAACATCAGCATTGCAAGTGCAAGCAGTGTGAAGAAGCCTGTATGCTTCTGCATCAAAAGAAATGATTCCAGGATTTGCTGTAGGAAAGGATAATTGATAAATATTCATAATGTTTGCACAAAATATCACCTGCCTCAAAAAAATAGAACAAAATGTTGTAGTTTGTCTTTACATTCCAAAGTTAAAATTAGGTCATAACTTCCTGTCCCTGTACATACAATGACTAAATGACCACTTCTTCAAACGTGGTTGTTGTAAAAAGGGAAGAAAGCAGAAAAATATTTTTGAGACTTGCAGGGATCCTAATGTTCTAAGGAGACTTCAGCATATGCAAAATACCACAAGCCTTCCCTTTGTAACAGGTATCAGAGCAAATAATAATAAATTAACAAGTATTAGAACCTAAATAACCATTGTACAGGAGTATGATACAGATAGTTTGTGCAGTTTCACTATCATTCAGTTTGTAATTAGCTGATGTTGGAATGTGTTGATTTGACCAGCTAGGACTACCTTGTCATTTCTCCAGCTTTGTCCTAATTTGCTTTGGGACAGTGTTCTTCAGAGCAGATATGGGATGCCAGCTCTCCTGAATGGACAGTATGTCCAACAATGTGTCCAACAACTTCTCTTCCTTTCAAAATGCAAGGAGACAACTCCAGTCATTCACTACTGGCCCTCAGTAGAGGTAAGATGTGAGATGCTGAAAGCTGTTGTAAAGAAGTAGGGCTGGTGGCACTGTAGTATGTAAATCCAGCCATGTAAATCCATGAGGCAACTCCTAGGCTGGGGATGGAATCACAAGTGCGGTTGGAGGTAGCTAGAGAAAACACAGGCAGGAAGTGTTAGAGTAGAATCTGTTCCAAGGAAATGGGCATACAATTGCCTGAATATTTTAACATCATAAAGTAACAAAAAATAGAGCNTTGTGCAACAGATTCAGTAAAATGAGTAAAAGGACCAGGCATCATCATTAAATACACCAGCCACAGACTGCCCCTACTCTCTTGGATAGTCTTTCTCCTATTTTTCTCCCCTGTTTGGATAAAATAATGAAGTAAGTAAGAAAAGAAAAGGAAAGAACCACAAAACTTTTGAGACCACAGCCTCTATAACACATAGAAACCAGTGTACTGTTTCTTAGCTAAAGCCAGTGTAACTGAGAGCATCTGTGGGATGCTAGAGCTAAAATGTTAAAATGTGTGTTGCTGCTACACACGGAGTGTGTAGGTCTGCTTTTAAAAATTCTAGTGCCGATTTCAAAATTGGCTCTACAAATTTCAGAGGAATTTCACTCAGTTTAAAATAATGTCTTAATGTTTAGAAACTAGTTTCCTTGATTTTTTGTGGGATTGCCTGAAAAATTAATTTCTTGGTCTAGATTGGAAAACTGAGGTTAGAAACCTGTTGTAAAGACAATCCCTTCCCCCACAAACAATTTTAAAATAGATTTCAGTAAAACTTTAACCGAAAAATCCTTTTTGTCATTTTGTTTTGGAGAGAACACAGAAAATGAAGCTAGTAAGTGTACAAAGCACTTGTTTATGGATAAGTTCCTGCTCTGGGAAAGTCAGCCCAAATTTGGTAACTTGAATAAAGAAAAGAAGTTCACTCTATGCAAAAAAATCCCAAAAACACCCAAAAACCACAACAAAAAACCCCACCCCAAACTAAGATTTTGGCAAGGTGAAAATATTCAATATCTAAAATATAGGAAATGTAAGTAAGGGAAGCTGCAATAATTTTGTCATCTTTGACACATCTTTGCACAGTATTTTGCTCAAAAGTTAGTAAAGCAAGCATAGTGCTTAAGTAAGGATTATTTTTGTAAAACAGATAATGGGATTAGATATCTTTCGAATCAGTGGACCATCTTGCAAGTTTCTGAGAATGATGACTTATTTAAAATGAGTATCAAGAGGAAGAGTGCTGCTCTGAACAGTTCTGGCAATGCACACAGCAGGACATCCCAGGATTGAAGTGGGCATCCAGGGAGGCTTTGAGTGACTGTTCTGTCCTCAGTTGTCATGTGCAGTTAGTATGAAATCTCATGCTGCCTCAGGTGAGCTGAACTACTCTGTGACAGTCTTCATCCAGTGGATGTAACAAAGATCTGGTCCGCAGGTACTGCTATGCACAAAAGTGCAGGAAAAAATCCAGTAAGGGACGAGTGAACTCAAACCCACTGGAGCCTGCTTTCTACAAAGGATGCAGAGCAGTGTTCACTTGGAAACAGTGGTGTGTTGAGGGAGTGATGTTGCTAGTGTGAAATCCAGTTGCGGCTGAGTCCCAGAGGAGAAGTTTCATCAAATGGAGGCAGCTTTTTGGTATCCTGGTATAGTGACTGTCTGTAGTGACAACTACCACTGGACCATTTAGCAATGTAACCCTTAATGCCATGCAGAGAATGACACAACATGAGAAAAGAAGCCTGACTACGAGCTATTTTTTTCCAGCTGGCAGTTTGTCATGCAAGAGCTAGGGAAATACTGCCTGTTGACCCAGAACGCGCTGAGGCCAGGTGCATCCTCTCTCTGCCCAGAGTGATAAACGGACCTTGTCAAAGAGTATTTCACTGGTCCAGGTGCGGCAAATAGGCTTCTTCTGTGGGAGTGGAGAAGGCTTGTACCTCTCTTTGCATAGCATTTCTGGAACATTCTCATGTTTTACGTGAGAGGTGAGGTTACAGTTAATCCAAATGGTCGTTTGCTGGCTAAAAGGGGTGCCTGCCTGCTAAGAGACTGTTTGATCCCCTCTTTACAGCAATGAGAAGTAAGCTTTGGCTGTGCTACTTGTTCTGACGATGCAGGGTGATATGGGCAGAGGATGCCAACTTAGTCTTTTCTGGACCACTGATTCACTGATGCACTAATTGGTATGAGGAGCTTTTTTGCCATGCAGTCTACCTTTCTGATGTATGTGTCTTCACAGAAGCTAGGCAGGAAGAGCTGGCTCCATTGCTGGGGGGTACTATTTTTGGAGAGAAGCCTTCCTTTGATCTGGCTTCTAATTAGAAAACTATTGCATAGATTTTAAGAAACTGATCCTTAATGTTGGCAGTCTGGCTGTGTGAGCTACTGTCACATCTTGCTTTCAAAAAGTAAAATAAAAATGTTTGTCCTTTCTTCTGTACCTCTATGGCTGTGAACTCTTTTTGAGTGTAATTGCCAGCAAGAGATGAGCCATTGTCAGTTATAGTGCCTCTATAACAGAACAGTAACCTTGCTATACCAGAAGCTTTTTAAAGAATAATGTGGCACAGTTTTTACAAACACTAGAAAATGGCCCTGAGAAGTCTTGATGAGTTTTGTAGAAACTTGCCTATTCTAGGAGTATGAAAAGCAAGTTATTTTTGTTCCTGCAAAAATTACTTTATATAACGCAGGATACTGCAGACTATTTCAGATGACAGATAACCTTGGTCTGAAAGAGGAACCTCCCTAATTTTGCTACTCCAAGTCACAATGAGGCCGGTCCCTTGAGTCATCCATTCAGCAACCTTGTCAACACCTTGTCACAGCAGGGAAAATGCGAGATTAGAGAAGGGTGTGCCACTGGTATCTTGAATGCTTTCCTTCAGATGTTAGCTTATCCCCAGTGGTTCCACTTTTTGTATGGTTGTTTAATAGGTACCAATCACAGTAAAGTACTTCGCCCAAAAGGGAGCAAGCTTCCATACAAATGATGCCATCTGTTTTAAGGCAGAAATGCTTGCTTTGACAAGAGCCATCTTTAGCCAGAGGCAATGGTTGCATTTGTGACAGTGTAAGGGTTCCCTGGAAAAGGAGGCACGGGAATGACTAGCAGAGCATTGTGAGGATGTGTAAGAAAGTGATGATATTTATTTTTTTTTATGGGGCTTTTATTTCTTTTTCTAAAGGGAAAAGAAAAAACAATTATTTTTTTTCCCTGTTTTCTTAAATATATGTGAAAATCATAGGGTTTCTACTGCCAGGGAAAGAATAATTATAATCCAGAGATGCCTGGCCTTTTTTTTTTTTTTTCAGTAGCATTCTGAGCTTTTTAAAAGATCAGAGCAGAAAAAACTTTTTAGAGGAAAACTATGACTTGTGGAAAGGTTACCAAAGACAGGAGAATCCCAAAAGGAAGGTGTTGTGAAAGAGAGACAATAGATTCCTAGCATCAGTGAAGAATATTTTTTTAGTGATCAATACCCCTCCATGACCTTAGTATAGAAGCCTATATAGGAAACCCCTGAATAACATGTGAACACTGTGATGCTTTTTCTAAGCATCTGTTTTCCTTACAATAGGTCAGTAATAGTGTTGCCAAGTCAAGTAGTATTTCCTCAGGAAATATTTCAATAGCTAGAGTGCCTAGAGTAGCCTGATGATATCAGAATGTCAGATGCAATTTAGAATAAATGAGGGCTTTTCTGGCATGTTTCAGTGGAGACAAAAACATCTATCTAACTGTCTTCAGTACAGATAAAAATGACTCTGGAAAGCAAATCCAAAGAAAAATATTTCTAAAATCACAATTTTTTGAAGCTAATAATAATTTTAGGTGTGTTTGTGATTTTTTTTCAGTTCATTGGGTGAATAACTCTTTGATGCAAGAGGGGAGATAAATGGTATTTTCCCTAAACCTAGTAGATGAAGCACCAATACCACCTGTTCAGCAGGCAGATTTTTCTTCTAATGTGTCCAAATGCTGAGAATTTACATGAACAAGGGCAAGCATTGCTCTCTTAAACTGAGAAAGGTGCTAGCAAGGCCACTAACTTTCAGAATCATTGATCCAGGCTGTGAACTTGCCAGCAGAAAAGTCTTCTGGGCCTGAAGCTACCACATTCCCTATTTGTTCCCAGGCAGACTTTAATTAAGCTACAGTTCTCTTCATGAATATGTCTCAGCGTTCAAAAATCCTGGCAGGAACACTTTATCCTAAAAGCATTGTAAGAACTTAGAAATATCTGAAAGAAAGAAAATGCTTCTGAAGCTGAATTGCTACAAAGTAAAATACGGAAATTAGCACCCAAGACAGGTATGTCTGATAAAAGTGCTAAGGAGAGAGACCAATGTTGACACAATAATAAAAGTGAAATTTGTTTAAAAACTGAGAGATACACTTTGTGTATCCATCAGCATTGCCTGGGCATGTGTGTGGAACAACAGGAAAGCCTTTAGAGATGAAAGAAGGCATGTTTTAGAGTCTGAAGTGCAGGGAGAAAAACAGTGCAGCATAATGCTTAGATTGTCGGTAAAAGGGTGCAGAGATCAGAGACTGATTGCATGACGAAAACTTCTCATGGAGAACCTGGAGAAAACACATAGAGAAGGAGGCCCAAGCATGAGTGATGGAAAGGTTGCTGTAGGCTGTAAGCTGGTTCAGATGGAGTAGGGGGAGGCTGAGACATACTGTCTTTGGCAGCAAACTGCCTTTGGCATCAGTACACAGCCAGGGCACTTCTCTGAGAAGATCAGCATGCTGGAAGAGACATCTTGGTGATCCCATGTATGTCACCTTTCCCTTTGAGACAGTACTACACACATCTCTTTCAGTATGATGAATGGGACGTTGTCACTGTCTACAAAAGTTGTAAAAATCCTTAATGTTACCAGCTGAATTACATAAGATTTCAATTTTTTTCAGTAGGAAAAACCTTCTGTCAGAAGGTTCACCCTAGTGTCCCAATAAAGCTCTAGTTTGACTTGAGAAAATGGTATTCTGCCTCATTTCCTTCCCTAATGGCTTACTTTTAAGCATTTACTGTGTTCTTCCTTTATTTCTGTATAATTTTCTCATAAAAATTCTTCTCCTAAGTTCTGGATAGAAACTAAATGTTCATGTTTATGCAGGAACCTAAAGAAGACATTTAAAGGTAATCTGATGAATCAAATTAAGACCACCATTCAGCTGCCAAGACAGACTGGAAGGTGATTTTAAAGGTCAAGAAATGAGAATACAATAATTGTTTAAATTCATGTTATTTGTTAAAATACTATAAAAATGTAAATATCTGATTAAATGTGAGGCAATAATAATGGATTTATACCTTGATGGTAATTAGGTCAGAATTTACATCAGTTTTGAGTATACCATTAAGATTATACTAGACCCCAAAAGTACCAAAATATTTAATACACTACATGAAGTCACCACCAAATGTATGTTTCTAATTCTATGCATGCTTAATTCCTTTCAGCTTTGAAGTGTGTTATGTAAGTGGAAATGTAGGAAAGAGTTTTAGAATGAAAAATTGTAGTGCTGTTCACAGGGGCACACATCTTGATTCAAGAATCTTATTTAAACAAGAATTTTAGAAAAAAGTGCATATTCTCATTGTTCTAATATTATTTTTTTTCTGTGTGTGACCAGCAAACTGTTGAGTTACAAGTTGGGCGCTTAAATATCACCCTGTGCAATTTGTGTAACAGATTGGCATATTTTCATCATTCTGCGCTGTCTAGTGAACCTTTCTTTTGTCTTTCACATGCAAAAGATACTTGCTCTAAACTTTACTCCTTTACTTTCATACGTTCCTCACAGAATACTACTTCAAAAAACAAGGGAAGGGAGAAAAACTAACTGTTCAAATAAAGAGCTTATTTGGAACAGTGTTTCACCACTATATGGCTTTTGATCTTTTGTCACACTTCAGTCCTTTTAGTCATTAAATAGTCATTAAATAGCTAATCAATCAGCTGTTCCTGTTTGGTCTGTGTAGAAAGAGTCATAGTCCTATTTATAATTTTTTATGTTAGAGTGGAAATCAGTACCTCTGTAACACTATGCTTACTGCTATGCAAACCTTTCAATAAAACAACTATTCTACCTTTATCGTTGTCTAAATACAAGTGATGAAGGAGAAGCACACTAAGGGTAGCAGTAAGGTCAGCACAGATTCTTTCTAACACTTTCCAGGTGAGTTTTCCTGAGTTACACTCCTCTGTTTTGTAAGAATGTTCCACTTCCCTACATGCATGACATGTGCGAGATACTAAATTCTTGCATTATGTCTAGAGTACCCACTGTCTGCAACACTGATGAGGAAGCTGCCTGAGAGGAAGTGTGTACCAAATTTTTCTATTATTTGCATAATTTTTTTTTTATTTCATGTAAGGTAACCATGATATTTGCTTACATTTGTAGCTTCCTGAAAAGTCAAATTTAATGGCTATGGGGAGAGTTGCACTTTAGACCCTCTTTTACTGTTACACTCAAGTGAATCTCTCAGGTAACCAGCCGCACTTCCTTCAGCCCTCTCAAGGGTAAAGCCTTACATTCAGCCCTTTGGGGACTTAATTTCCATCTTATAGCCTCACATTTGTAACTGTGCTGACCTGACAAGCTCAGCATTATTTGTCCCCTGGAGGAATATCAAGGAGAAGAAAAGTGTGAATCCAAATACATTTTCTTCTACTCTATTACTGATCCTAGAAGGGTATTAAACTCCCAAAAGGAAGGCAAGATTTTGAAAGTCCAACCAAAACAGAACAGCCATCTCAAACTCAGAAATTCTTCCAAAATAGATAAGAATTTTGTAACCGTTAACTAATGTTTTGTGCTTGCATGTCCATGGGACATGTCCATCAGTCCAAACATCTCCTAATGTTGCTACACACTGAATATTCCTCATATATTAGACATGGTGAAGAAACCTTGCCTGAAATCCATCAACATTAACCTGTTTTGCACAAGTAAATCAGGCCTTTGTTGTCTGAAGCAGTTATAAATAAATTGCTTGTGAAATCTAAGAGATCATAAGGATCCTGCTATTGTTCTTTCCATGATAACTGAGAAATCTCCATATTTTATAAACTTGTCGTAGCAGGCCTTCTTATTTATTTGAGCTTTGAACTTCTCCATTTTCCATTCTGAAGAATTAAGAGGTAGTCCCTCATCACTGCCATTTCATCTAAATTGCAACCAGTGGATTTTTTTTCCTCTGTTTTAGGAACTATAACTTGTAAAAAGTAATAACATTTTTAAATGTATTGGTCACAGGAAGGCATTAGGTGTAGTGTCATAACATCTTTTAAAAAAAGTAAAGAAAATACATTTTTTTTCCTTGGCCTTTAGCCAACATGTTGACTATAAACTCCTAGGAGTATGAGAAGATAAAATCAGATGTGAGAGTTGTTCTGTCTGATCTGTGAAATGCAGATTTCTGTAGAAGAAAATTTTCATAATTTCAGACTACTGAATTTGCCCCATTCCAGATAAAACTTCAAGTTGAGGTAACAGAGTGAAAACAGTCAGCAGATGAAACCATACAGTGCCTACCCATCTAGAGTAGACCAATACTGAGCATTGCCAGTGGAAGTTTCTAGTATACCTTCCAAAATATTGCCTTGATGTTTTTCATTATTTAATTACAAACTTTTAATTGATATTTTACAGGAGTAGCAAATGGTAATTTTATATATGACGTAATAACATATATTTTCATTAAGGATGTCACTTGCGGGCTGTACCCTTGCCTTTTTGTAAGAAATGATAATACTTGGGAAAGAACTTGAAGTTTTATCTATATTTGTTGCCTGTTTATTTTTATACATAAATCTTATCTCTCTCTGGAAGGCCACATGTTTTTAGTTTAACTTTTGTAAGGAGTGTAAGGATTAAGTCTCCTGCATATAAACTGGCTCGTGTTCATGGACTTTCTGATCTGTGTGAACTAAAACTCCAAATGAGTCTTCAACAAATGCCAGCGAAACAGAGCAGTTTTTTAGTGAACACTGTGTCTCAAGATCATCATAAACCAAAACCCTCTTACTACTTATTTTTAAGACAGTAGAACACATGCCTGTATTCTAGGTCCTGGAAATAGGCATGCAGCATGTTTCTGTCCTCTTGGGTACCATCAGATAGATGCCTAAAGCAGCCAGGTGAAGGGGAGGAATCCAGAGATGGCACTTACATTGTTCTCATTACGATGAGATGTGAGTAACTCTAATTTAGGGCATAGGCAGCATGACTAAACCTACAAGGTGTTACTTTTTCTCTCACATTTTGGCCCAAGTGAGAAGCACACAGAACATGTTAATAGCCTTCTAGGAGCTGGGGTGGCTGTTCTTATAATTGCTTGTTTCTGTCTTTTTGGAGGTAATTTTGTAGGTATGATAAGGAAAGTCAAAGAAACCAATCTTGCACCTGGAACAGCCCTTTTTACTGGTGTTGCTTTAAATGCATTGTTCAGGGCTTCTGTCAGGAAAACGTTGATCTCCTTATAGAGGGGTCTGTTGTGCCAGCAGTGCATTATTGCCCAATCTCAGAATTATAAGTCTTTATGATGCCCTTACCTCAGAGCATCCAGCACCTTAAAGAGGAGATGTATTATAATGTTTTGTTGTGACTGAAATTTACCAAAGAATGATGACCTTTTGAACAAATGTTCTGGGCAATTCTGGTACATCATAGGCAAGTTGGTCCTGCAACTATGCAAGTTGCTGCAGCCGAGTCGTTGTCTGTGCTGGAATGAAGTCTCTTCACAAACTGGGGATCGTGGAGTATATTGCCCATGGCTACTGCTAGGAGAGGTGTAGTGTCAACAAGGAATCCAAGATGCCTAAATACAGACCTATTACAGACACCTACTTTTTACCATTCAAGACTCCTTCATATCTACCGTTTCTTCAAAATGTTTTTATCTGACCATCTGTACCATTGTCCTGCTGGGGCCAGAGTCTGCTTTGGGTTTTGTGATATTTCTTGTACTTGAGAGAATTCTGAATTTCCTGTGAACTGCTAGATGACATTTCAACTATTTTTGCCTGGTTTTCTGAAGAAACTGGCTCATGCAGTCACCATCAGGCACTTTCTGATAACTTTTTACTTTTGGCCTAATTTCTCTGAGGAGAGGGTCTCATGGATAGTCTGATCAATCATAAATGGAAATAAATAAATGTGCCCAGAGGAGAGCAAGCCAACACAGTACCTCCATTGCATGAAAGCATGAGCTCAACATATGCCTATTTTTACAAGCCTGCAAGCAGTAGCTGCAGCGTGTGTTTCCCTGCTGTCCAGTAGTTAATGGATGAGAAGGAAGCTGAGGGTACTTGAGTGGTGCTTGTGAGAACTTTGGAAGATGGAGCAAGTACAAGTCTAATAGGAGGACCCTGGCTTATTACTTGAAGACTGCAGTGTATGAATTCATAGGAAACTAGGCCTTGTTCACAGAGCAATTTGCTGTTTGAAGGAGAGCTTTGCATGGTCTTCATTTGTAGGAGTTAGAGATGAAAAAGAAGAGAGGATTAAAAGGAAAAATAGTCTTTGCTTTTTTGTAAATGTCTAGACAGTGTCTGCTTCTAAATAATGGATCCAATGGAGCAGTGTAACTGATGAGTAAAGAATGGTTGAACCACTTGCCCAATGTCTCTACCCCTATGTTGACATAGTGATGAGTCACTCACTGTGTTGTGCACAGTTACCGACAGGGCTGATACTTTTTCAGGATGAAGTTTTTGTGTCAAAGAGTATGAAGTGAAGGACAGAACCCAATCTGTGTCATTAAATAACTCTACAGCATTCATCTCAATGGCTTCTACAGCAGCCAATATTTTTGGGGAATTTTAATTAAATCCTTTTTAAAAAAATATTTTATTTCTGTTCCATTGTCATGTTTAAATACAACTTGAAAAACAAAAAACCACAACAAACCTAGGTCACTCAAATAGAAGCAAACAGCCCTTATAAGAAGGATCTTTAGCAGCAGTTAAATTTGTGTATTTTATTTCAGCAGTTCTATACCTGTGGCATTTCTGAGTGCCTTGTTTTAGTTAAGAGTGGAGTTTTGACTCAAATCCACAAAAATCTAATTGTATTAACAAAGCTAACTATTCGATCTAGACATAACATCCATAACTCATCTACTAGAAAGGAATGTATAAAGACTGAATTTGTCAAAACCAATACCCTTTCACTTGCAGAGTTGAACCTGACCGTTCAGGATAACAGATTACTTCCTTCTGGTGTAAAATGTATCATAATGGGCTTTAAAGGAAGTTGAAGAAATGCATGTTGAACTGCAACCAGTGGATAGCAAGAGAGTCCAGGCCAACACCATGATGTGTTAGCAGGTCAGACAGATGAGGGCCACTAAAATTCAAGCTCCAGCAAGAATTAAGAAGGACCAGTTCCAGTCCCACAGTCTGAATGATGAGCATGCAGGTGAGGAGCCTCTGGCAACACACTGTATCTCAGTTCCGACTGGGCAGATTTCAGCTTCAACTTTACTGCCATCTATCCACAGGTGACCCCAAAGGTGTGGCTACACCTTTTGTAGTTATACTTGAACTATTTTCAAATCTAATAGTTTGGTAACAACATCACTGCCAGAACAGCAACATGAAGCTCAGCACTGTCTAGTTTTTTGGGCATTTAGTCAGGTTTCCAGGTCAACATTTAAAACCCAATGAATGTCCTGATGCACCACCTTCTCTGCTTTCTGTATATGAGCTGAGTAGTTCAATTTAACTTGGTATGCCTATATATGCTCCCCCTTTGGAGAGTCATTTGGAATATCTTTTGGAAGAGTTGCGAGATTTTACTCAGAGGCTGTTGGTCCTATTGCTGTGCTTACCTATCACTTCTGTTTTGTGTGTATGTTGTGACTTCTTCACAAATATATATATGATTTTTTTCTACATTTATTTTAATACTTGGAAACATGCTGAATTGTCATCAGTGGAAAAACTTGGCATTACAGATTACACAAAAAGCAGACCACCAAAGAGAACTTGTGTCTGGGCAACTTAACCTGGAAAGTGTATAGTTAATACTGAGACTCATCTGAGACTGAGAAGTAGCTTGATCTGAAACACAACAAAGTCAAAGTGAATTTTCATTTCAGTAGCCATTGCTTAAGGATCTTTTGTAGTCAGGGAATGTGAGTTTCCCCTCCCACTCCACCCCACTTTTATTAGCTCTTAATTTCATTCTAAAATTCTTTATCCTTTTTGACATGAAAGTCCTAACATTTTCTTAAGTCTGAAACTAAAGTTAGGAGAAAAAGAACTTCCATTAAATACTTCCATAAAAATAAATTCCCACTGATAAAGAGTGTGGTGTCATTTTTCTATTTGAATTTTGTTCACTACAACGTTATTGAGGTGTTTTGTACAGGTACTGCAGTGCATTCTTCACATGACAATTGTAAGAAATTATTTTGGCCTTTTCTCCAAGTTAG
This sequence comes from Dromas ardeola, assembly GCA_013398915.1. NCBI lineage: Eukaryota > Metazoa > Chordata > Aves > Charadriiformes > Dromadidae > Dromas > Dromas ardeola. The sequence continues at coordinate 29,061 of VYZM01005462.1, forward strand.
CTGTACAGTGCTGGTGAAGAGCCAGTGTGGATCATTGAACCATCCATGCATCCAATGTGTCTGTGTCCAGGGTAACCTCCCTACCAATATGGCAATGGAAACCTCCTGCAGTTTTAGGATTAACGTTTGGCAGCTGTGCCCTCTGTGTCCCAGCTCCCTCTGCTGTTGAGGACCACAAAGATTCATGTAGAGTAGAAATGATAGCTATTGTTCTTTTTTATTAATTATGGTGGAACATGATTTAATCTCTTACTGAAAACCTAGCAGCAAATCTGTTTTCTTCTATTCTTCCCAAAAGTGAGATTGAATACTTGGGGCCTACCTTCAAGGAACACTTTGCCAGAGGTGGGATGATGTATGTTCATCTCCTAACTCCGCAGTATCTGTGGAGTGGAGTAAAAAGAAATGACATGGTGACATTGGGGTGTCTGAGGGAAACACGAACTAGAGCATTCAAAGCCTCTATATTTTAATGTCTTTCAGCTTAATAGAATCATAGAAACATTTAGGTTGGAAAAGACCAGTTAAGATCATCGAGTCCAACCTTAAACCTAACACTGCCAAGTCCATCATGAAACCATGTCCCTCAGCACCACATCTACATGTCTTTTAATACCTCTAGGGATGACTCAGACACTTTGCCAGGCAGCCTGTTCCAGTGCTTTTGGTGAAGAAATTTGTCCTGACATCCAACCTAAACCTCCCCTGGTGCAACTTGAGGACATTGCCTCTCATCCTATCATACTTGGGAAGAGACTGACACCAGCCCTGCCTGGGGTGGCTGGCTCATGCTGTCATCCCTTGCAGCAGAACCGCCCTCCTCCATGGCTTCCTTGGCACCCGACACCATGTCCTGCCAAGAGAGACATGGAAAGTGCTGGAGTTTATGTGGTGCTAGGAACAGAAAAGCCAAGGAAGCCCCAGAAGGGTGTGGGAGAGGGGAGGACAGGATCTCCTGAGCACTCTCCTTGTGAGCTGGAAAGCAGCACCCGCAGCCCTGGGGCAGGGCAGAGAGATGTGGGGTCGGGCTGAGATGTGCCCCAATCTCTGCATCCTCTTGGAGGTGAGCTGCAGGGAGGGAGGAATGGAGAGCAGAAGGGGAAGCCCTGATCTCCTCCACACCTCCCCATTGCTCAAGCTGGGATGGGCAAGATGCCTGGGGCAGGCTCTGGCAAGCTGTCAGGGGACCTTGGGGGATGAGCTGGTACACCCAAGACCCCCATGTCCATGCACTCTCCCCCAGACCTCACCAGGTTATCACAAGGTACCTGCAGGAGGCAGTCAGGGAAGACGGGGGAGCTTGCTGTGAGTCTTCACCACTGCTGATGTGTTATCCCTGACACTCTTGTCCCACCTACGGTCCTGGGCCAGACACGGGCAGGCCCCACAGCACCACGCAGCCCGGCAGAGGAGGGAGGAGCACTGGAAGGGGCTACCTTAGCTCAGCGCTCACAGCTGCTGCTCTCCCCTACCCCAAAGCTGGTAGAGCAAGCCAAAGGTCCTGCTGGAGCCTGCGCGCCTTGTGTGTGCACCACCTCTGGAGCTCTGGACAAAACACACGGACATAGAGGCTGTGTGCACTGAAAAGCAGTGAGATCAGGGGCATTCACAACCATTTCATGGCAATATTACAGGGATGTCCCTGATGGCCACCCAGCCAGGAACGCAGACACCCCAAAGAGGCAAGGCGTGCTCCACAGGATGCCTACCCTTGTTGAACTTCATTAAATTCCTCTCAGCCCACTTCTTCAGCCCTTCCAGGTCCCTTTGAATGGCATTACATTACATCCCTATGGTGTTTCAGCCACTACTCCCTATTATGTATTGTCTGTGAACTTGCTGAGGGTGCACTCTCCCCATTGCCCACCTCCTTAATGAACATCTTAAACAGTATCGGCCCCAGTACTGACTCTGGGTTACAACACTGTTAATTGGCCCCCAACTGAACCTTGTACTATTGATTACAATCTTCTGGCCCTGCATTATGTTAGTGAAATAATGCATTCTGTTTAAGGAAAGTCTTTGTCTTCATCTGGTACAATTGAAATTGTCATTTTCATAGAATTATAGAATGGTTCAGGTTAGAAGGGACCTTGAAGATCATCTTGTTCCAACCCCCCTGCCCTGGGCAAGGACACCTCCCACTAGGCCAGGTTGCTTGAAGCTCCATCCAACCTGGTCTCGAATGCTTCCAGGGATGGGGCATCCACAGCCTCCCTGGGTAACCTCCTCCAGTGCCTCACCACCCTTACAGTAAAGAATTTCTTCCTAATATCTAATCTAAATCTCCCCTTTCTCAGTTTAAAACCGCTACCCCTTGTCCTATTGCTCCACTCCCTGATAAAGAGTCCCTCCCCATCTGTCCTGTAGGCCCCCTTTAGGTACTGGAAGGCTGCTATAAAGTCTCCCCGAGCCTTCTCTTCTCCAGGCTGAACAGCCCCAACTCTCTCAGCCTGTCCTCATAGCATAGGTACTCCAGCCCCCTGATCATCTTCGTGGCCCTCCACTGGACCCATTCCAACAGGTCCATGTCCTTCCTGTACTGAGGACTCCAGGTGGTGTCTCACCAGAGTGGAGTAGAGGGGCAGAATCACCTCCCTTGACCTGCTGGCCACACTTCTGTTGATGCAGCCCAGGATGTGGTTGTCTTTCTGGGCTGCAAGTGCACATTGCCTGCTCATGTTGAGCTTCTCGTCCACCAGCACCCCTAAGTCCTTCTCCTCAGGGCTGTGCTCAATCCGTTCTCCGCCCAGCCTGTATTTGTGCCTGGGATTACCATGACTCAGGTGCAGGACCTTGCACTTGGCCTGGTTGAACTTCATGGTGTTTGCATGGGCCCACCCCTCAAGCCTGTCCAGGTCCCTCTGGATGGCATCCCTTCCCTTCAGCATGTCCACCGCCCCACACAGCTTGGTGTCGTCAGCAAACTTGCTGAGGGTGCACTCAATCCCACTGTCCATGTCTCGGACAAAGATGTTAAACAGCACTGGCCCCAGTACTGACCTCTGAGGAACACCACTCGTCACTGGTTTCCACTTGGACATTGAGCTGCTGACAGTAACCCTTTGAGTCCAGCTGTCTGGCTAGTTCCTTATCCACAGATCCTTATCCATCAAATCCCTGCCTTTCCAATTTAGAGACCAGGACGTCAGGTGGGACAGTGTCAAATGCTTTGCATAAGTCCAGGTAGATGACGTTGGTTGCCCTCCCCTTATCTACCAATGCTGTGGCAACACGGTAGAATGCCATCAAATTTGTCAGGCATGACTTGCCCTTGGTGAAGCCATGTTGGCTGTCACCAATCACCTCCCTATTTTCCATGTGCCTTAGCAGAGATTCCAGCAGGATCTGCTCCATGATCTTGCATGTGATTTTTGCGTATAGGATTTTATGCAGAATCAACATTTGGTGGTGACTTACTGAGGACTGCTGTCTTTTGTCTCCTCAGTTACAGCTTTCTTTTGTAATTAATAACCAAAAGATATATTAGTAGATCATTTAGGTCAAGAACATGAATTCTCAGAACGGAGACATTTAAATGGGAAAGTTGAGTGAAATTTTGTCAACAAAAATGCCAGAAAGATTGAGCATAGTATGTGATCTTAAACCAGTAACTTTTGGGTGCAAACCACAATAGTAATAAATAACATGCTGCACGCAGCTCTGTTTTGTAGGGCTTCAGTAGCTCTCGAGCTTTAATGTCTCCCTTCTTTTGTAAGGTGGGAAGAGATCAGATCTGCACATGTGGTTTGTCCTGACTGTGCCCTGTCTAGTTTTGTATACCATATGAGCCTTGTTCATTTGACTTGTGTGTTCCTCCCCCATGTCCTCCATCTTCTTCACAAACTTGCAGAGCAGCAGAGGTATTTCTCTACTGTTTCTTGACCCAAGCACAAGAGACAGCAGATCAGCTATGGTCCACTAATAGGCCGTATCTGAACTAAGCAGTAGGCATACCACAGCTCTGCCTGTTGCAGAGCTGCCAGAGAAGGTGTCAGCCTGAAGCACTGTGTGCCAAAAGGCCCTAAGTTTAGATTCCCATTCCTCGATTGCAGCTTTGCACTATGGACCTTCCCTTCTTACACAGGTCTTCCACCTGTGCTCCAGTAACTCAGTTAATTACTTTGGCCAGCTGCAAGCTGAGAGGTCTATTAACCCCCATTCACATGCATTCTGAATTTAATGATGATTCCACAGACTACTGCGTGGCTTTCCTAAAATCATGCTCTTCATTTAACCGTGACGGGCACAGTTAAACGTTATATCCTGCACAGCAATAAGGTAATGGAAGGTGGGAAAAGAGAGCTGAAGTAACCTGTAAAAAAATACAGATAACAGTATTTTGTAGGTTAATGTTCATGGGTTTCATATTCAGTATGTATACATTTTACTAAGAAAATATACATTGGAAAAAAAAGAATACAAGATGTGCAGGGATAACAGTGTTTTTCCTTTGTTATTCTTGTAGCGTTATCTAGTTAGCCTAAAATCCGCATAATACACTACAGATAACAGAGCCTGTCACCTATTTTGTATATTTGAGAGTATTTCATGTTGTCACAACTGAACTTAAAGGACAAGGAAATAAAAATTTTGACAGTGAAGTTGTAAGATATTTCCTAAAGAAAAGTTTAACCTAACACACACAAATAATACAAATATAAGCACCTACTGCTGGTTTTATTCAGCATTTCTGTGTTCTCTGAAAGTAATTTTTCGGATTATGAAGTCATTTTACAGATGTGCAGGCAATAATATTTAGTGGGATTTTTGTTTCCTTTCTAGATTGAAAGAAGATGCGTATTGTTCCTAAATGGAGTTGTTTCCTTCTTATGCCCCATAAACTGTAGATATAACAGTCTATGGCTAGTCCTGATTAAATAGTGATTGGATTGGGGAAGCATTTGGAGGAGAAAGTAGATGAAAATCTCATGTTGCAGGAAACAATTGATGACTCGACTGGTGGCGGACCACTTCCTCTGACAAAAAAAAAAAGCTTGCAAATACTCTTGCAAGAATATGGGTGTCATTGGCATCAATATATTCACTTCCTATCCACTTAAATATTATCCACAGGTAGCTGGGGTATTCTTCCCAGTATCTACTAGATAGTAATTTATTTGCTACTAATATGAATAATAAACCAAATTCAGCATTTGCATTCTGGTATCTCCTCTTCAGTAACTTGAAAGAGACAAAAGTAATTCCAGCACAATACTTGGCTGTCCAGGCAGCATAAATCTGGCATGGGATTTAATGAAAATAAATTTCTGTGCTGACAATGTAGGTTAGAGGCTGGGATAACTCAGCAAAGACAGGAGACAAGAACAGTATTCCTGTAGCTAGAGTTCTACAGAATCCTTGCGCATAATTTTTTTTAAATGTATCAAAAAGTAATATATAATAATATAATCTCATATATATAAAAGATATACATATTAAATATATGAGATTATTCTTATTGTTAAATTAAGAATAAAAGAATTGAAGCCATTTATGTTAAATTTGCTATTATCCTTCAGAGTTGATGAACTTGATTCACTTCTGTGGTGGTGTTGGTAGTGTGCCTTTGTGTTATTTCAATATAAGCTGTTTGAAATGAAAACTCTTCAAAAAGACACTACCACTTCTTTTTTTCTTTTTTTTTTTTTGTTTTCCATTGAAATTGTTAAACCTCTGTGGAGAGGATTGTTAACTATTTTAATATAGGACTTTTGTCCATACTCAGCCCACATACTGGCATAAGCTAATCTTATAAGCAAAATTCTGGTGGCACAAAACTGGAATGAAAAACTGTTCTCCCTGAATCTTTCTTACCTGGCTACTTCCTTTTATTGGGAAACACCTCAAGACCAGTAGAAAAGGATGGATAGAGGCATTCAGGCAAGTGAAAATGTCAGGACCTCTACATGGCTAGGCAAAGGAGACATATTGAGAAGAAAAGATTTAAAGAAACTTGTGCAGTTACAGGAACTTTTATATTAATGCATAACAGGGAAAAACTTTCTATTTGAATTTCGAAAGACAACTTCTAACAAGATAAAAACAAAAATGTGATCTGCACACCAAAATATTTTTTAAAATGTATTACCGACATACCATGTGAACTGTCATGTTACTGGTTTATCCTCTTTTTTTCAAGTGATACTCATGTCTCTGTCTTTGTTTTTCCAATATAGAATACTAAATTTGCCACTTGAAAACGAAAAAACATGGCTTCCAACACAGCAAATCCTGCTAACCATTTGCCATACTTCTTTGGCAATATTACACGTGAAGAAGCCGAAGAGTATCTGATGCAAGGAGGAGTGAGTGATGGACTGTACTTGCTCCGCCAAAGCCGGAATTACCTGGGGGGCTTTGCCTTATCCTTGGCCCATGGAAGGAAGGTTCATCATTATACAATTGAGAGGGAGCTGAGTGGCTCATATGCTATTGCAGGAGGCAAGTCGCATGCCAGTCCTGCTGAACTCATTAGCTATCACTCAGAGGAAGCAGATGGCCTTATCTGTCTACTGAGAAAACCTTTCAACCGACCACCAGGCGTTGAACCCAAAACAGGACCCTTTGAAGATTTAAAAGAGAACCTCATCAGAGAGTATGTCAAACAAACTTGGAATTTGCAGGTAAATCCAGGCTGATTTTGCCATAAAGTGGTCTTTGAGAGAAAGAGATTGCAGTGGCTTTTTCCATCTGTTGCTGCTGCTATGTAGTGTTTTTTCGTAATGGAATCATAGCTGTTTGGTTTTGAACAGTGGGGTTTTTTTCATCCCTGATAAACGCAGTGACTTGGCCATAAGTGTGGTTTTCTTGAAATTTTACAAAACTCAAGACTTTTGTGATGTCTCGGGCTAGCATATTCTATGTACCACTGCACTAACCTGTGTCTTCAGATTTCCACATGCACCAAAAATTAATAGGTGTAATGAATAAGATACAGAAATGGCTTGTTTGATTGCTTTTGATTCTGAATTTTTATGAACTGATGTAGAGGCAGGCATGGCGACATGGTGACTTGTTCTACATCCTCCCCTCTTAGCTGGCCTTGTTTCTGTGATGCTTATTTAGATTATGTCCATAACAGAACGTGGTTTCTTAACTGCACACCACTGTCTATACGTCTTCGGTACTACACATGTCAAGCAGGAATGTTCCATGCTGAGGAAGACAGGCTGGATTTTTACCTTAGAATGACTGTGAAGAAGCCAGTCTTAACATGGAAAAACTAGTGTAGGAGGCTGCAACAGGAATATTATTTCACCTTGGGGTGCCATTAATTACCATTATGAACTCATGGAGTTAAACTAAGTTTTTCATCTCTTTTGGCACTAACAAGTAGCCTTCTGTGTTCCGCTCTGTAAAATATGTGGAGCAATGCCCAAACTAGAAAAGCCTGAAACTTACACTATATTTACTACAAGTACTGAGATTTGTAGTTTTTTTGGTGAGTCTGAGCCCAATCCAGAAGGAAGCTGATGAACTCAAATTGAAAGCTGATGAAAGTAGGGTTTTTTGCCCTCAGATTCTGGGCCACATTTGGAAGTGATAGGTTGTAGATGGGTTTAGAAGTGTCTAGGTTATACCTAAAATATTAACATAGTTCACTGTAAAATTGGGACTGTCCTGTCTGCTTTGGGAAAATTTGCATTGATGTCTTCAACATAGACATGCTGCAACAGTACAAAGTGTGTTCAGTTTATTTCGTTAAACTACTGTAGGATATATAATATGGAGGTATGTTATGACATCTCAGAGTGACAATAAATATATTTAGCTATGTCTCACTAGCATAAAAATATGACGCAATTTTCAATTGAAATACTGATATATTAAGGGCTTAATTTACTCGTTATTTTTCCTTCTGTTTCTCAGAGGTAAAGGAAGAATCCCAGCTTTTTGATGTTTGGATTACCATATATTAGTTTCTGGTTTAATGTCTTTATAGCAACCAGACCTTTTCTTCACATACAAAAAATATGCAGATTTTGGATGTCCCAAAAGCTATCCAATACTGTGAGTCTACCTGTCATGTTTTTAGTGCAGAAGACAGTTTTACTATCCTGCTGTGTTTTTATCACTCTAGGGGCATGCTCTTGAACAAGCTATCATTAGTCAAAAGCCTCAGCTGGAGAAGTTGATTGCCACTACAGCCCATGAGAAGATGCCATGGTTCCACGGGAGGATCTCTCGGGAAGAGTCAGAACACCGTATCCTCATTGGGTCAAAAAACAATGGAAAATTTCTGTGAGTGCTTTTTCTGTGGTATAGCTGTTTGCTACCGGTGTTCCTACACAGTTCCCTTGAATGAATCTTAAATGAGAGTATGCCTGGAAAGGTGGCTTATTCACAGTGAGAGGGCCCAGCCCAGTCCGTGATATATGTAACATAATCATTCCCGTACTAAGCAAGTGTCTCCAAGATTAGGTTTCTGCTTAACTGAAGATGGGAAACTACAGCAAAAGCATGGGTCATTGTTTTTTGATCAAGTAGTAGGTTTAATTCTAAAGGGAGCATCAGCAAAACTCAATACCAAGAAAAATTCATTTAACTTTGTTTTATAACTGATAAGCAGTACTAAGTGACAGTGGTAGGTTAACCTTGGCCCACCAAGCCGCTGTTATACGTGTCCTCCTCAACAGAACAGGAGCAGAAAACAGGATGGAAAACCTCATGGGTCAAGACAAAGACAGGGAGATCACATACCACTAAATCTCATGGGCAAATCAGACTCCACTTAGGGAAAAGTAATTTATTTTATTCTCAATTAAAATTGAGTTGAATAGTAAGAAACAAAGACAAAAAGATCAAAAACCACCTTTCCCGCACACACCCACACCCCCAGCTTCCACAGTCTCAACTTCACTCCTCCACACCCAACTCCTCTCCCCACCAAGCAGCACTGGGGAGGATGAGTCAGGGATGGGGGCTGCAGCCGGTCCGTAACAGCTTCTCTCTGCTGCTCCTTCCTCCTTATGCGGTTCCCTGCTGCAACGTGGGCTCTCCACAGGAAAATGTCCACCTGCTTGGAGAATTGCAGTGTGGACACCTGCTCCACCGTGGCCTCTGCCACGGACTGGCTGCAGGGGACTCGTGCCTCCTCCCCGCCTCCTCCTCCACCTTTGGTGTTTGCACTGCTCCTTCTGTTTTGTGTTTGGTTTTTTTCCTCTCTGCTGCCACCTACTAGGCATTTTTCTGCTCTTTCTTAAGGATGTTTTCACGGTGGTGGAGGGGGCTTGGTGGTGCCCTGCAGGGGTGTTCACTGGGTCCAGCTGGAACCAGTCGTGCCCAGTCCCTGGCCTTCTCACAGAGCCTCTGCAACACCACTGCCAAAGTCTGGCCACCTACACCCCATAATCTGACTTACCAAAGTGGTAAAAATACAAACAAACTGCATGTGTTAACAACTGTTGCCATCCATAACTGTCAGTTTTCCCAGGGGCAGTGGTGGTGCTTTGCTTCGCAGTTAAGCAACAGAAGGAATTGCTTTTACCTTGGAAATGCCATTTTGTGTCTGGCTCTGCCTGTGTTTACTTGACATCAGGATCTGTTGTTTCCTGAGTGCAAATGTGTTATTTAGGATAGTGACAAACAGCCTTCATCTTGTGAGGGTTAGAGCCAGTCAAAATCTTCTAAAAAAAGTGTTTTCCTTTTGGAAAATCCTCATTTGAAAAAAGACCAGTGTTTTCACTGAGCCATTTTTTTGTGTCTGTCTGTTACCCCACCCCTCAAATAGAAGTATTGATATAATGGTAGAAAATGAAGCTTAAAGGTCTAACTACTACCTACATAGTCTCCTTCAGCACTCAACTGACTTTTTTAAAGCTAGTCCAAAGTAAAACCCCAGGAATGAGTGTGGGATGGATATGCGTCTTCAGTACCAACTCTTACACTTGACTGATTTGCCCTAATTGTGCCATACTAATCACTAATGTAGATACAACCTTCATATGTTTCCACGTTTCAATCTTAATTGTCAGGAACCAGTAACTCCTCGAAATCTTTATTCCCAGCAGAGTTAATTCTTATCCGGTCTTAGCTACGAACACTTTGGGTGTACTCGCATCTCATTTCTTGAGATCACCTTCCCTCAGTCCTTGAATTTTTTCTCTTTCACAGTCACTCTGTCACAAGTCACGGTGAGTCTTCACATTTTCAGTCTCCTACTCCCTGTTTGTTGGGATCCCATTTAGAGGGTCATTTACCCAGTTGGTTTTGTTGCCATTTGTAACAAAAAAATTGTTACAAATTTGTTACAATTTTTGTTACATTTGTAATAAAAAAAAGTTATGAAAGTCTGTGGAGCTAAAAGTTTTCCTTATCACAGATTCATCTTTTCTGAATGCTTCTTCCTATAGCAGAGGAAAATTTTCATCAATTTGATGAACATAGTCATTGTCATAGATTACCAGTACAGCCATTATGTATTACCATACCACATCTCCTTTTCATTGCCCTGTGACTTTGCTAGTTTCTTTTCCTGCTTTTTAGATGTAGGGGCAGGTGGATATGTAATCCGAAACAAAGCAGCAGCCCTTTCTTTTAATGACCAAGTCTTTTTAAAAACTTTATTACTGCCTGTATTAACATCTTACTAAATCAATGTTATATCAGCTGAGTCATGATGTTGATCACATTTTAAAGCTTGCAGCTTTTCCAGTTTACCTCTTGTACACATTGGTTTCTATGTGGTCAAAGTGCTTCTCTTTGGGGGAAAAAAAGGAAACTATTTTTTCTTCAAAGAAATTAATCCCTTAGCTAACATTTCTTAACAACAGGGATGGGCTGTGTAGTGAGGGAGTGCAATCTTTTAGCAGACTTGACAGTTTCAGTCTCTGTTGTAGACCCTGGTGTCTTTTTAATCTATAAGCGTTCCTACAGCTTTAAATAGAAACAGTTGCCCAGTATTTTCCTGTTTCCCTTAGAGATGGCCTAGGGGGCATTTCTGTTTGCAGTGACAGGCTTGATGAGCTGTGGAGGGAGCAGTCAGACCTTCTCCTGTGGGACTAATTGTGTCAGTGGGTACATATCTTATATAGCTTTCCTGGAATTCAGGTGGCTGCTTTCACATCAGGTAGATAAACTTACAGAGGGGAAAATGCTAATTTCAAGGCTGTCATTAAACCATGAAAAGTGCCACTGGAGCTTAAATTATATGAAAATATAACTGATAGTATGTTGAGCTTGCATCCCTCTTATTAAGGACAACACTGTTTACATCTGCACCTGTAGGGTCCTTTCCAATGCATTAATTGTTCTTGCACGGGCTGCCTATCTGGCAGGTTTAAAGCTCAGTAACCACTTAGCTGCCATTTACTCTTCTGCTCCCAGACAAGAAACAGGGTGAGATCTTCATCTGCCCCATAATTCAGCAGCCAGAGCAGCAAGAGAAATAACGTGTTGTTCATGTGTATTAGAAATCGGTTATTTTTCCTTCTAGAGCTCTTCTAGTTCTCAGATCGGTAGACCTAGAGGCTTATGGCAAATAACAAAAGAACTGTCTAATTCAGAAAGGTTTTCTGGTTTCTGCAGTGGTTTGCCTAACATGGGCTTGCTCAGCAGGTGTTGAGAAATAAACCATTCATATTTGGTAGCTAACTAAAACAGTAGCAGCAAAATTGTTGAGTGCTAGAGTGGTGCATTGTTTTACATCTCAGGCACAGGCATCACATACTTTTTCCTTACCCAGCAGCAGTGCATCTCAGAATCTTCTGTTCCTCTGTGGACTGTGAATTTGTGCTTGTGAGTGTAGCTGCTCAGGGGCTGTTTTTCTTACATTGATCAAGACACTGAAGCCTGGTAGCTGACTGAAACGTAAAACTTGTAAACATTCAATGTGTAAGAGAAGTTTGTTTGTTGAGTTAGGCATTGGAGCCTGGGGACACAGAGGGAAGCCAGATTTTTTATGAGATGAGGTGCTCCAAGGCTAGTCCACAAGGAGGTGCTGGTATATGACAAAAATAAACTTTTTATTATGGAAAAAATAATAAATTTTCAAAGGCTGGAATATTTCTGTATATTCTTTTACAAGGGTCTGTCGAAATTCATTATGCTAGAAATCTGCTGTCTCACCTGCCTACTTTGAAACAAAAGCCAGTACAGCAGCCTCTTTTAGAACACATCTAATGCCTAGATTTCTTCAGTGCTGCTTTGCACCACTACAAGATTATCAGATCTAGATTTTTTTTAATATAATAAATATAGAAATAGTTGAAAAGCTTCCTGATTGCAGTTCAAAATGTCATGAATAGCATAATAAATCTAACACCGCGACTCATCCCAGCTGCTGGAAAAGTTCTGAGCTAACTGTGGGTGTTTTACTAGGGAATTTTCAAAGGTCTTTTTAAAGTTTTTGTCATGACTGAAAAGTCAGTGCAACAAATATGTGTGTGGGTGCTATATAGTTTGTTTTCAAAGACAACTATAGAAACAATGTAATGAAATGACGTGAAATAGGAAGCAGTAGCCACCTTTTCCAGGAAAAACACTCATGAAAGATTGCCACTCTAGCCATAAAATTTGGAGAAAACACTATAACGTAATAGAAGGAAAATATATCTCTAAAATGACCTGAAGAGCAACTAAAAATGAAGAATTTTATTTAAGTCTCAAGCCCTAGTTAGCTTCATTAACACGACTTTTCATGCTGTGTTAGGATGCTGGTTCTTACCAGACTTCTGTTTTTTCATTAGACTTTGCCTGGTACGGGGCATAATTTTATAATATTGTTGATCAATATCGTCTAGATGGTCAGAGATAGTACAATTAATATTAATAATACTGTTATTAATATTGTAGTAATATTCATATTTATAATATATAATAATATTGATAATATTATTAATGTTATCTATGTGAGTGCATGCATGTGTGGACCAGTTGAAAAATAAATTAAAAATTTGCTAACAGTGACAAACCAGCAGTATAAGAAATGTTAGCTTTCTCTGCGGTTTGACATAAGAAACAACTCTGGTAATTGTGTGGTAGCTCAAGAGCACATCTTGGTTTGTAACCAGTAGTGACCACTTCAGTTATATGAACATGTGATCTTGCATATGCGTTAAGAACCAGAAATTCTGAAGCTGAAGGGAAATAAACAATATTCAGAAATACTGTTAAACTTAAAAATGCAACATTAAGGAAATTGAACGTGAAGGCATTACATAATTAACAGTTTAGTCTCTGTAAACCTTTTATATGGCTTCATAGCCATATTAGTTCACATAAAATGTGAACAGTTGTGTAAAAGGAAAGTAAAAAGTAATTTTAGTATCATATCTTCAATATGCAACAAGATATACTAAAGAGGGCAAAACTAATTTAGGCTATTAGAATGACTCACAGCACTACTCATCATGGCATCTCATGACATCTAGAGACTAAACTGTCTCTTATATGTCACAATAGTTAAAACTAGTAACACCATTTCAAAATAAAAAGTTTTGAAGTGCAGTTGTTCATAAGAGACACAAAAATTTGTGTTTCTCATATGTGTAGCAGCCTATATTTGTATTAATCTTACTGTCTTCCTCTAGGAATTTACAACTACCGGAGTGCATACTGAGCTAGGTGATTTTTCTGACCTTGTAGAGTATTCTTTAAATAATACTATCAGTATTATGTTTGTATCCATAAATGGAATAGGTCATTGTTGACATCAGACAAGGTGAAAACAATACTACTAAACATGACCTTAATTCCGGGATATTAATTTATGATGAAGTTCCTCTTCAAAATGCCAAGGAGTTGTTCGGCTTAGATCACCATAAAAATTGCCCAAGATAAATGATACACAGACAGTGAGACATGTTTCTGGAGGGGCTGTATTCTCCTCCACAGCAGCCTGGATGATGCCCACAGCAATTTGGGAGAGCAGTTTACTGATCTTCGGTTATGTGCAGACTTAATGTGCCACTTGCAGACCACTGCAACAGCGATATGGCTTCTCAAGGCTAGCTCTACGCTGTGTGCTTCAGCAGCAGAGTGCGTATTCACTTCAGAGAGGTGTGAAGAAAAGATGTGATCCCTGACTGAGGTAGCTGTACTGACAAGATCCCCTGTTGCAGCTGCAGTTATACAGCAAAGCTATTTGTTAGGGTTTTAGTGGAGCATAGTATATTTTGCCAGCAGGGCAATGCCAGCAAAACAGACTATACTGATGCAATCCTTCTCACAAAGGTGTTTCGTCACTGTGCAGCACACCACAATAGCCTTATCAGGAAATCAAGTTTTAGGTTCCATTGTAAGTAGCAATAGTGTGTGGCGGGGCTAGCTCCTAAATTCTGTAGTGCACTGACATTTCTGAAACAGCTTTGAATATGTTACTTAACAGGGGAGAAGAAATGACGTAAATGAAGATTGCAGTCAATCAAGCACCGAGTTCATTCCTTATTGTCCGCAAATTTGGAACGTGTGCAGTGTGCTGCAGATATTTGAAGTGATAATGAATAGCCATGTTGTTAATAACATTACAAGATGGATGACCATAAGGGCAGACAATCAGGGAACAGCCGGAGCTTGATCAGCAGTGGGGAATGTCTGTATCTCTGGCATCAAGGAAGCTGTTATCACTGAGAAGGCAAAGCAAGCCCAAGAACAAACTTTAACATGCCCTTGGATTCAGGAGTGAGACTAATTTCACACCATTTCTAAAGCAAACATTTTGCTAGTTTATTTCCTTCATTATTCTCCACTGTAGAATGCTGTGACTTCTTTTTTTCCTACAAAGTCAATGAGGCATGTTGTAATAGCAATTTTTTTTTTTCACCTTCAGGACTTTTTCTTTTAGAAATAAAGGGATCATTTGGCTTTTCACTTAGAAGCAGAAAAAAATGGGACATTGTTCTTTTTGCTTCCAAGCAAAAATAGAGACTTTACCAAAGGGGAGAATGCATAGCTATTTACACAGGCTGCAATGATAGTTATAGTTATTGGTTGCTATTTGTGTTAAATTCACAAAACCATAAAAAAATACTCAAACATAGATTGCATTAAAATTAAAATCAATAGCTAAACCTTCTTTACATTGCATCACGTAACAATTCGAGCTTCTCAGTTCCTGCTAAAATTGCTGTTTTAAAATTATATCATAGAAAATCTATTGTTTGTGTTTCTGATTAATCTCAGTGGATGAAAGGACAATATTGTTTATTTACAGGTGTTTATTATCTTTATGTTTTTATTCTGTAGATCTGTAATTCTCTTCAATGGTATGAAATGGAAGACCAGGTGATATTTCACTGCAGAACTCCTTCCTTGACAGAATGCTTTTCAAAATAAATACGGCTTTTTAAAATGAAGATTTTTTTTTTTTTATCAGTTTGTATTGAAGAACAGTAAATGTTGTGCGTTATTTCAGAGCCCATTGAAGCAGATATTGCATTTGGAATTTTAGATTTTTTTCTCAACATTCTGAAAATTGTTATTTTTCATAGAAGGAAAGTTCCATATATGAAAAGAGCCCCCAGATCTGATGTGATGACCCCAGGTAGTACAGGCAGCACCATCAAGAAGATGTGAAAAACTTGATTTCTATTTGAAGAGGTTTCAATCTTTCAGTTTGAGCAGCCTTTTTCTTTGATTCTGTTTTGTACGGTAACTGTAAGGTACTGGATACTGTGTACCCAGCTGGAGTTCTGGAGGCTTAGCCTAATCTAGACAGTCATTATCACAGTTGACAAAACCAAAATGAAATTGTGAAACATGACCTGTGACAATCCTTGTCACCAGAGGCAGTAAAAGTTTTTGGTTTGGACTGTGGTGGTAAGTTCTGTGAGAGCCTTTTTTGGACCAGTAAGGGATCTGGGTACCAAAACTAAGACTTAGGCCATCATTTAGTTGTTGCTTCAATGCTCTTGATGCTTCTGCTCTTCAGAAGTTTTAGAAGATAGCAGAACTTCCTGTTGTTGTGTTTTGTAGGAATCCAAATTGTGCTGGAGTTGACTGGCTACAGTTTAAAACACCTGGACCATAACCCCAAGAGAATGAGTCTCCCTCTGGACCCTGGTCAATCATAAATGTTAGAATGGAGATTTTTTTCACATGCAGTGATAGAGCTGTCTGACAGAAGTTGCCATGACTGTGAACTGCAGATGTTGTCAGAGTTACGTAGCTGTTGGGTTGGGGGAAGGAAGAGCTCAGAAATGCAACTACAACCTTATAAACCTGATCTCTGCCTAAATCCTGCACTGGATACTGATAGGGCTGTTTAGATCTGTCTGTGCCATCGTCCTTAGAAATCAGGACTCTTTTCTGCCATTGATGTCCGTTCTCTCAAGAAATGTTTATGATGCCTTTTGTGATAGAAACAACTCTTGCAAATGAGAATCAGTTTCAGAAGAGCTAATTGTATTGGTGCCGCCATTTCCTCATGTGAAACAGGAAGGACATTTGTTACTGGCAAACAATCCATTGCATTTTTATAATCTTACTTATGCTGTATTCTGAACAGAATTCTGAATGCAATGAAATACCGTTTGTGTTTTAGAAACAATGTCCTCTATTCTGAAAATATTTTTCCAAGCCTTATTTGCTAAGATCGAGTCAGAGGAAGACAAAGTCTTCATTTTAGCAGAACCTGTTGCTTTCCACTGGTCAGTCAGCGCAGGAAATCAGCATGCTGAGAAAATACCTGCATATCATGAGAAACCACAATGTGTTTCAAGTTGCTTCAGAGACACTAGGCAAGTTACTTTGGTTTCAGAAAAAAAACCTGACCCTACTTCCCTTTTCCTTTAGCCAGTGTCCCGTTTACATCTTAGGCGACAAGAATCACTCTGCTTGACAAAATCGTTGTGTGAGTAGTCCAGACAAAACAGTTTTAGTTCAGCCTTGTGGGAGTCAGATGAGGAACAGAATTGCCTCTGCAATCTTCTGGGATGTGATAGAAAACACTAGTGTTGCACCAGTGAAGCTTCCCAACACCTTAGTGAGCATATCCTACTATATTTCTTTTCAGGGCTTTCGGAAAATTTAAGGGAGAGTGAGTAGATTTCTGTGCAGACTGTAACAAGAAATGTTTCAGTGTTGCTGAATTTGGGGTTTTGGTAGGAAAAATCCATTATTCCACAAAACGCAGCAGGAAAGCTGTGATGTAGTCGCCATCACGGAAATGTGGTGGGATGACTTGTGTGACTGGAGTGCTGCATTAAATGGCTACAAACTCTTCAGAAGGGACAGGCAAGGAAGGAGAGGAGATGGCGTGGCTCTGTATGTTAGGGAGTGTTATGAATGTCAAGAGCTTAATGATGGTAACAATAGGGTTGAGTGTTTATGGGTAAGAATCAGGGGGAGGACCAACAAGACTGATACCATGGTGGGAATCTGTTATAGACCGCCCAACCAGGATGTAGAGCTAGATGAAATATTCTACAAGCAGCAGGGAGAAATCTCAAGATCACTGGCCCTTGTCCTGGTGGGACACTTCAACCGACCAGATATCAGCTGGGAACACAATACAGCTGAGAGGGAACAGTTTAGGAGGTTCCTGGAGTGTGTTGGCGGTAACTTCCTGACACAGCTGGTGAGGGGGCCGACTAGAGAAGGAGCCCTGCTGGACCTGCTATTTGTAAACAGAGAAGGACTTGTGGAGGACGTGATGGTCGGAGGCTGTCTTGGGCATCGTGATCATGAAATGATAGAGTTTTTGATTCTTAGAGAAGCAAGGAGGGGGTTCAGCAGAACTGCCACCGTGGACTTCCGAAGGGCAGACTTTGGTCTTTTCAAGAGCCTGCTCGACAGTCTCTTGGGAGGCAGTCCTGAAGGGCAAAGGAGTCCAGGAAGGCTGGACGTTTTTCAAGAAGGAAGTCTTAAAGGCACAGGAGCAGGCTGTCCCCATGTGCCATAAAAAGAGCCGTCGGGGGGGAAAGACTGGCCTGGCTGAACAGAGAGATATGGATTCAACTCAGGGAAAAAAGGAGAGTTTATAGCCTTTGGAAGAAGGGGCA
Organism: Dromas ardeola; assembly: GCA_013398915.1. Classification (NCBI taxonomy): domain Eukaryota; kingdom Metazoa; phylum Chordata; class Aves; order Charadriiformes; family Dromadidae; genus Dromas; species Dromas ardeola. Next base: position 47,003 of record VYZM01005462.1, read on the forward strand.
GGACACTCAGGAAGGCTACAAAGATGTTGTAAGGCTATGTAGGGAGAAAATTAGAAAGGCCAAAGCCCAACTAGAATTTAACCTGATGTTAAGATCAATAAAAAGAGTTTCTATAAATATATTAGTAACAAAAGGAGGGTTTGGGAGAATCTCCATCGTTTATTGGATGAAGGTGGTAACATAGTCACAAAGGATGAGGAGAAGGCTGAGGTACTTAATGCCTTCTTTGCCTCAGTCTTTAGTAGTAGAGTCAGTTGTTCCCTGAGTATGCAGCCCCCTGAGCTAGTAGGTGGGGCTGGGGAGCTGAATGAAGCCCCCATAATCAAAGCAAGATGGTGAGGGACCTGCTCCAACACCTGGACATACACAAGTCTACGGGGCCGGATGGATCCACCCAAGGGTACCGAGGGAGCTGGCAGAAGTGCACACCAAGCCACTTTCCATCATTTAGCAGCAGTCCTGGCAAACCAGGGAGGTCCCAGTTGACTGGCGTCTAGCAAATGTGATGAAGGGCTAGAGGGTTGATCCAGGGAACTACAGGCCTGTCAGCCTGATGTCAGTGTCTGGGAAGGTCATGGAACAGATCATCCTGAGGGCCATTATGAAGGACATTATAAAGGACAACCAGGCAATCAGGCCCAGTCAGCATGGGTTCATGAAAGGCAGGTCCTGCTTGACAAACCTGATCTCCTTCTGTGACAAAAAGATCCGCTTGGTGGATGAGGGAAAGGCTGTGGATGTTGTTTACCTGGGCTTTAGTAAGGCCTTTGATACAGTTTCCCACAGCATCCTCCTGGAGAAACTGGCTGCCCATGGCTTGGACAGGAGTACTCTACACGGGGTTAAAAACTGGCTGGAGGGCCAGGCCCAGAGAGTGGTGGCGAATGGAGTTAAATCCAGTTGGGGGCCAGTCATGAGTGGTGTTCCCCAGTGGTCGGTACTGGGGCCAGTTCTCTTTAATATCTTTATCAATGATCTGGACAAGGGGATTGAGTGCACCCTCAGTAAGTTTGAAGACAACACCAACACCAAGTTAGGTAGGAGTGTTGACCTGCTTGAGGGTAGGAAGGCTCTACAGAGGGACCTGGACGGGCTGGATCAACGGGCTGAGGCCAATGGTATGAGATTCAACAAGGCCAAGTGCCAGGTCCTGCACTTGGGTCACGACAACCCCATGCAGTGCTACAGGCTTGGGGAAGAGTGGCTGGAGAGCTCCCTGGCAGAAAAGGACCTGGGGGTGTTGGTCGCCTGCCAGCTGAATATGAGCCAGCAGTGTGCCCAGATGGCCAAGAAGGCCAACAGCATCCTGGCCTGTACCAGAAAGAGTGTGGTGAGTAGGACTAAGGAAGTGGTCGTGCCCCTGTACTCGGCACTGGTGAGGTCCCACCTTGAGTATTGTGTCCAGTTTTGGGCCCCTCACCACAAAAAAGACATTGAGGTGCTGGAGCGGGTCCAGAGAAGGGCAACGAAACTGGTGAGGGGTCTGGAGAATAAGCCTTATGAGGTGCAGCTGAGGGAGCTGGGGTTGCTTATCCTGGAGAAAAGTAGGGTGAGGGGACCTTAGGGTGTAGAGACCTTATCAGTCTCTACAGCTGCCTGAAAGGAGGCTGTAGCGAAGTGGGGGGCAGTCTCTTCTCCAAAGTAACAGGTGATAGGACAAGAGGAAATGGCCTCAAGTTGCACCAGGGGAGGTTTAGACTGGATATTTGGAAAAATTTTTACACTGAAGGGGTTGTCAAGCACTGGAACAGGCTGCCCAGGGAAGTGGTTGAGGCACCATCCCTGGAGGTATTTAAAAGATGGGTAGGCATAGTGCTTAGAGATATGGTTTAGTGATGGTTTTTGTCAGAGTTAGTTTGATGGTTGGACTAGATGATCTGAAAGGTCCCTTCCACCCTAGGCAATTCTATGATTCTGTGAAAATTTTAGTGTAGCTCTACTGCTGTCTCACTGTCAGCAAGTGAACATGGGCAACTCAAACGACAAGAAAAAGCCTATTTTCTAACCTCAGAAATACTAGACCAGCTATGATGGACCTAGTAGCAAATTTCTATCTACTTTGGGTCCAGTCACCAGAAGACGCTGGTCTCAGTGTGAGCTACCTTGAATACATGTAAAACAACTCTGCAACACTTTATAGGTATCTCAGATGTTGCTTGCAGATCTCCTGGAAGAAGGAGATCATCCTGGTTACCTGTGAATTTTAGACAATGTTTTTATATTACATTCCATGTTCTCTCCCTGGTGAAGTTCAGACCAGATATATACCCCGATACCATGTGAAATTTCATGTAAATTTTATGTGAAATCTGCAACAAAGCATTAGTGTATTTACAGACATTATAAGAATTAATGATTACAGAAATGGACGATTTACTTTAAATTCACAGACAAACAACAAGCTGTTTCAGTTTTAATATTTTATCTTCTGCCCTTACTGTCATCTCTTTATTTCAAAATAAACATATAAGAGAGAAAACTTGCTTTAACGAAGGCACTTATCTTTTGTTTGTAATTCTAGGTCAGCTGTAAAGGAGGTTGAAGTGTAGCTGCTTGTATATGCTGGATCCTGGCCTAAGAGTTCCACGGGCTTTGTAGGCCTGCAGTGCACAAGCCTTCAAATGCTTCTTTGCTCAGAGAGCACTTTGTGTGCTGCACAGTGTTCTGTGGCAGAGAGCTCCACATTGTGGATTTTCTTCTGTCATCTGTTGCCTTTTTTAGGGGGGGAGGAAGGGGGGAAGGAACTTGAGGGAATTCTATCTGAAAAGATAATAGAAATAAATAAGAAATAAATCAAAAGCTTAACAAAATGTCTTCAGAACATGCAGTGCTGATTTTGCTTTGTTTTTAATTCAACAGCTTAAAGAACTGGTGATTTGAAAACAAATTTCAACCCAAATGCTCATTCCTAGTAAAGGGTAACCCTGAAAATCTCTCTTATTCCTACAGTATCCGAGAAAGGGATAGCAATGGTTCCTATGCTCTGTGTCTGCTGAATGATGGAAAAGTACTGCATTACCGTATTGACAGAGATAAGACAGGAAAGCTCTCCATACCGGAAGGAAAAAGATTTGACACCCTCTGGCAGGTCTGTTAAATTTGAATCACTTGGACGTATATGTTTCCATATAACTGACTAAGGCAGCTTGTTTTACTTCGCTGTGCGACAACAGTCTTTAGCTAAACAGCAGCATGTTTTGGCAAAGTATTTTTTGTATGTTTCTGATTTTATGCGGTTTCTATACATCAAGAAAATATATGTTAATGTAGAAAGCTAAATAAGTGTGGAGAGTTTAATCATTTTTAAATGTTGATGTTGTAGCTTCACTGAGTCAAAATTGATATAATTATTATTCAGTTAGCTGAACATTCTCTAGAGTGAAAGACTGTTTGCATTTGTAAGTGACCATATTCAATAATAGCTATGCTAGGTATAGTCTTTTGCTAATGTCCTTTATGACAGCAATAAACAGAATTCTAGGAAGCACAAAGGGGATGGTTTAGGATGCTGTACACATACTGCATTCTTTAGCTTTGAAATTCTCTACCTTCAAGACTGAAGAAGCATAGTTTGATGAGGGTTACCAAACAAAATGTGTCTGAACTTTGGTAAAGATTAAGCAATTAAGGAATACATAGTTGCATAGTTGGCTGTGCCATAGTCAATAATAAAACTGAATACTGGAGAAATGGCTGCGTAAATTGAAAATGCTAAGGTGATTGAAAGCCTTGCAGAAATCTCTTATGTCCTCTTGCCTAAAATTCTATTAAAACAAGTAAAATGAGTCACAAATCTAAAATATGTGTCTTTACTTGCATACACTAATACTTAGCCTTTCCAGTAAATGTCCTGCATGTTTCTTTTTTGGATTCACTGGAAGTTTAAGAGCTGTTACGCTGTCTTACAAGCTTTTTTAATATGTCTGTAACCCTTTCACTTACAGAGCCCCTCCCTTCTACCCAAATGCACCAAACCCAAAACAGCAGTAACAAACCTGTAATAAAATGGCATGGAGAGGACAATCCAGGAACACAAATGGCCACAACTATTGGTGCTATGCATTTATTAACATCCCAGTGTGGCTTTAAGGTCCAAAGAAAGCATTGCATATTAGGACAATTCCTGCACTGTTATGCCCATCTTGAATAAACAAACAAACAAGCAAACAAATAAATAAAGAAGGTGGGAACTCAGAGGTATAAAAAGAAGTTGTTTGCTCAGTTACAAGGCTGGTTAGCAGCAGAACCAGGCATGGAGTACTGTGTCTTACAAATACAGCTCCTGAATCAGGTTCCAGATTTATCCACAAGGTTACTTCAGAAACATGCTAAAGAGAAGTAAAGATGGGGTAAGAACATGTGCAGTAAAGATCTGCTGTATGCCCAGTTAATTTGCTGTAATATATACCAATTATTGTACATACGCACACAATTTTAAAGAAACAATATATTTTATTATGCCTCCCTTACTTTTTCATATCTTTTTCTCTTCTTTTTATCTCCTTCTCTCTTTTTTTTTTTTTTCCCCTCTTATTCTGGTAGCTAGTTGAGCATTATTCGTACAAACCAGATGGACTATTAAGAGTTCTTACCATTCCCTGTCCACAACTTGGCTCAGAAAATGGTGAGTTATTCCTATTATTTTGGTATCTATAAATAGCCATGCTAATGATGATAAAGATGTGTGCATTTTTTCCACTTGCCATGTAGGTGGGTGCAGATTACAGTAGATTAAAGTTGGTTAAAAAAAAGATTAAATGTTACATTTCCAATTTTTCAAATGAGTTAAGATCTGCCAGGCCATGCATGATGGAGGCTGATTCTGCAGCTTAAGGGAGGCTACCAACTCCAGTTATTGCTGGCTCTAAATTAATGTCAGATCAAAAATGTGCTTTGCCACTCAAAGTGGCAGCGTGTGTTACTTGGCCCACACTCGCTGACAAGGTGGTCATACTAGCATTCCTTCAAGGGTCCTTATTCCAAGCTGAGGCCAGCACGTCAGCTGCGCTGCTACAGGCATTCAGGTGAGATGCAGTGAGAGGTGAGGTGCTTGTAGATGAGGAGTTAATTCTTACATTGGGGAGAGCAGGGCAGAACAAGGGATTTGCTACACCTGATGCTGAAAATGGGAGTCAGAGAGGCATTCCTTGATAACCTGGGGCAAGGCAGGGGAAGGAGAGCGTTCTGAGGTCCAGTATGCTCTTTGGCCTGTTTCTTTTTTAATGTCACGTTAAATACTGTTGAGGCTTTGTCCTCCCTCTTGCCCTGACTGCCAGGGGAAAAGAGATGCTTCTGCCTGATCCTTGTCTAACTCGTGCTATTGCAGAAGTGGTGTTCTCTCTCTAAGGCCACCTTCTGTTAATCTAACTGGGTACTGGTGCCATGGTGAAAGGATATGCCTGTACTTTATCCACTCCTTTGAATCATTTAGGCACTGCACATACTTTTATCTCTGTGGCAGCAAGTACCAGAGTCTATTGCACATTAGAGACAAAAGCAAAGAAGGTGGGCCAGGAGAAACACTGCTATATGATTTAAAAGCTAGGAAGTTGGTCCCCTGTGTAAAATTCTGTGTTCTTACAGTACACTTCTCACCTTGCTCAGTATCCTTCTACATTTAATTCTTTTACAGATAATGTTGTTTTTAACATTCGTCCTCCTCTTCCTGGAACCCCTTCTAAGGTAAGAGTAGGTGGTGACATAACAGTAGCATCCATTCAAGAAGGCTTACAGTCACATACTGGTCTAGGAATCCTAATGCTTGGAATTTGCAGTGAATTTGTTTTTCTAGCCTTATTGATGGTCATGTTCTATAGTGACTGTATCAGCACTAGGAGAAGAGATACTACCTTGTTTACCTTGTCCATTTGGAGAATCTGCTGACTGAAGCAGAAATGGAGTTTCAATTTATTTTCATATTTGGTGTGTGCAGTTAACATGAGGCTTTGCACAAGAATTTGATTCCTTGAGCAGTAAATTAGGGGAAGTTCTTTCACCAACTCCATGAAGAGTGGGCAAGCACATCTGTGATTATAATTGCCTAAGTTCTTAGAGTCCATTGATTAGAGGAGCCACCTGAGGTGTGATACGTAACACCATCTCATTCAGCTGTAGTTGATCTCATCTGAAATAGGGAGTTTAATTTAGTTGTTTTACTACTCCCTGAAGAGCCTAATCATCTAGGTCATTATTTTGATGCAGTCCCACATTATAGAAAAAAATATTTTTGTTCAAATAGGCAATTACATTTATTTCAGTACTGTCGAATCCCTGTGGGTCCATGAACAACCATTCTCATGCCACCACTTCCTGAAAATTGGGTTCTCATTTAAATCATTGGAAATTGTGCAACCAGAATCGGTACCATTGGGGTTTTTTAAACGTTGTCCTGAAGTTTGGACCTATGCCATTTACAAGGACAACCATGAAGTTTAAGCACATGAGACCACTTGTATGTTATCTGGAATACACACTGTTACAGTGGTGGAGCAAGCACATTCAATGTGGGAATACTACATAGGTTTTAGTTTATCCATAGAAAATTTTGTGGTTTAAGTGTAAATTAATGTAAATTCAAGAAATCTTACCTTAAGTATTTAACTTATCAAAGAAGTAGTAACAAAACAAAAATATATCTGACTAAGATGACTGATGTTCAGGACTGTGCAATGAAAGCAAATAGGCCAACCTTTTCTCGTCTTATCAGTGCATTGCAGTAATACTGCCCTAGTTGTTCACGATGCTTTACAGGTAAAAGATTTGGTCATGCTAACAGGGTATGATTAAGAGCCAGTCATTCAGCAAATCACAAAGGCTCACTTTTGTGGAATTTTGAAGCAAGAGGGAGACATATACCATTCACATGTCACTTCTGCCTAAAAATGGTGGAATGACTTTCCACCAATATGTGCTTATGTCTTTCCTCTTAGAAGGGGCCTATGCGATTAGCCAAGACTATATTTCATGCTTTTAGGTAGCCATAATTAGGTGAGATTAATTCCACCCATGAACATGTACTCATCTAGCAAGTAGCTAGACACTTGTTCACTTGCACATTTTACATACAACCATTACTGTTTTCAGGATTGATCAGTAGTAGTTATATTTAAGACTGGTCATAATGGATAGATGGAAAAGCACTGAAGATATGAGTGAGATGCGTTGAGTGCATATTTTGCAAATATTCTCCTAAAATATTGTTTAAAGCTACAATATGTTTGACATTCTGAACTTCTTAACACTGAAATCTGAATTTTGTATTTTCTTTAGGAGTCTTATAAAACAAGCCTGCTAAGTTACTTTCCTGTAGCATAAACATAAAAATTTAAAATGAAAAATTTTAAATTAATATTACTATTTATGGAGCTCAAAGAATTTAGTTAATATTGCCATGTTCTCATACATGAGTATCTTTGTGCAAAAGCTGTAATTCACTAAAGACCACTCATGTAGCTTTTTTAATACGCAAAGCCTGAAATACAATGAATTCAGATTGCAAAACCAAAAATGCATCCTGAAAAGAGTAAATACAATCACAGTCTTGTGTAGAGGATGTGCAATCTATCTTCACATTATCTACACCAACATAATTAAGATTCAAGTTTAAGAGTTTCTGACATTTCTGAAGTTCTGCATCTTTTTTATTTTACAAAATGGATTGCCAAAATATGTGAATTGGGATTGTGAATGTTTGAATTGGGATTTAAAATAATTGTGATGAATTGGAGAAATGTCCTGGAAAGAACAGGGTGAAATTCAATAGAAATCAGTGCAAGATATTGTACTTCTAATAGTCAGCTGTAGAACACAGGATGGGGAGGAGTGACAGTTTTTCAGAGGATGTGGTGCCTGTAATGGATCAAAACAGGAACAAGGACCAGCAACCATCATGCTGGTAGAAGAAAGGGAAACATCAAGAGCGTTTCCAGCTTGTTCAAGACTGGTAAAGTCTCTGCTGGAAAACTTTCACCAGTTTTTGGCACTGCACCAAATAATGTTGTCCAACAGGAGATAATCCAGAGCAAGGCAGCAGGAATGATTACGACTTGTGAGAAAAAATGGATTAGAATAAAGAAGCAAAAGAGAGAGAGTAGTGGGACAGGACATTATTAACAGCTGAAGAAAGGAGGGGAATGGCCTGTTCTTAGGGACAATCTGGTGTTCCCATCCACCCATCCAGACCAATTTTTGGGGTTGGTTTTTTTTTTGGTTTTTTTTTTGGTTTTGTTCTTCCAACAGGAATAGGGACTGCATGGCTATCCTTGGTATGTTAAAACAAAAGATGCCTTTTTATGTGAAATCAATTTTTTTTCAAAGAAAGCTAGGAAAAATATCGATCCTATCAATTAGAAAAGCTATCTTTTCAGAAAAAAAAGGTATCCAAATAGGTTATTATTTAAAAGTTCAGAACATCTAACTGTAAGTCAGTTCAAATGCTGTTTAAAGTGCCTGAGAATGTGGCTCAGATTATTATTTCAACCTCAGCATCAGCATAAACACTTGGTCAATAAGTACTGCATCACAGTTTTGATTAGGCAGGTTTAGTCTCTCAGTAACACCTAGAAATGGTAATTGGTCACATTTAATTAATTTAATATATTATTGTAAAACATATTTGCATTTCTTTTAAAAGTATCTTTAATACAGAACATAAGTGCACATGTAAAATCTAAAGCCTGTTCATTTTTGTTTGGAATTAATACCAGTTTGTGTGCTTTTTTTGCTTCAATAACCACATTGTTTGTTGTAAGACCAAGTTGTTCTTCAAATCTTACTTGATACATTTGTCATACTTCAAGACACTGAAGTTATCAACTGATTTACATTGCTAAATATGTTGTGGCATGGCTGAAGTTCAACAACTGAGGCAGGAGAAACATACTGTGTAAAAGATCTGGGGAAAGGGCAATGAACTTGAATTTAAAAACGGCCTTAAGGTCTATCTACAGATTGAATATGGTTTGAGAGTAATATAGTTGAAAGAAAATTTAGTACTAAGATTTTCTATATGGTACTTGTTTGATGCATCCTATGTGTACTGGCAGGCACACACAAGAGAAAGGTTGGGAGTGTTTTGTTCTTGTATACATCTGTTTTGTAAAATACCTTTAACTATTTTTCTGACACATTTACTGTTCCTCTTTGACATTGTGGTTTCTAGAGTTGGGCAGGAGGTGGAATTATCTCAAGACTCAAATCGTACACCTTTCCAAAGGCTGGCAGCAAAAAGGTGCCTCATATAGTCTTTTTAGGTTATCGACTGAGTTAAAAGGACTTGCATTGACTAATTTCACTCTTCCCGCCTCCACAC
>VYZM01005462.1:56355-69046 GCA_013398915.1 Dromas ardeola
GTGTGTTTCAGCTACTAACTAATATTTTGCAGATTTTATAAGCTTTCTGCTTCTTTCCTAATTATCTGCACAATTATGGCCTTGATTTTATAACTAAAGCAATGGTTTTAAAGAAGTTTTTAAAATGAGGGACTATTTTTAAGTAATTTCTCACATCCCAAAATATTAGTGCAGATTTCAACATGTGTGCAAATAAGTTGTGATAAAATGTTTTTCAAAAAACAGTCACTTACAGCAGAACAAAATGCTATTACTGAGCATATTTAGGGAACAATTTGTTAAAAACAAACACATAATATATTCTGATGGAATCTGTATGCACAAATCTTGTTATGCATTGACGTTAATTACATTTAGGCGAATGTAAGATGTCACAAGGCCAAGCTGAATGGGAAAGGTGATAAGATGTCAAGGAGTCAAGAGGAACCCAGCCCTGTACTAATGAAAGCGTTGCTGCCTGGCCAGGAAATTATGCTCTCCAGTAATTGACGTATTGTGAAGCATGTAGTTAGGAGCTTCGTTTGCATGCTGAGAATAACATGTGTGTCCCTGTTCCACCCATGAGTCTCTCTTTTTGTTTATTTATTTATTTCCAGTTGCTCTTCAACAAAAATGAGCAGGGATAAAAAGCCTTAGAGGTACACTGCTGTTCAGAGTGAAAAACAATGTTTGACATATACTGCATTTTATAATCCTGGTAAATAACAATTATTCATTTTTTTATAACTTCAGTTCACTTTTAGATGGAAGTACCAATAGCTGTTGTCATCTGTATACCCTTACAGGACCCACGTCTCATTTTTAGTGTGCTGTAATCTTGTACAAATACATATACAGTGTCAGTACATGTTCAAAAACCATCTGAAAAAAAAATGATGTACTATCACACATTAGACAAAAGAAGTATTTTGGTTTTGTTCAGAAAAATGAGTTGTGGGGTCTGAATTCTCTAGACGTGGCTTTGGTCACTCTGTTGTCTGTTTACTTGGTAAAACACATGCTTCTTTCTGGTTGCTTTTTGCAGTCAAATACCTGTTTCCTGCCTTCTGGGGAACATACACAGAGTACAGACTGAAGCATATTGGCAGAGAAAGACCAATCACTTAAGAAAAATAACTTCAGAATTCTGGTGTGATCACCGTTTACGTATACTTAACCCTGAATACTCAAACCCACAAATTTCACCATCCTGACAAATTTTAGTCTCTAAACAAAAGTCCTGCTCTGAACATTTCCAAGATTTACCATCCGTTAATTCCAACATGCAGGGTTTACTTTAGACCTGGTTAATTAGGCAGTTACTTCTGTCAAAAACTTTCAGACTGTAAAACAGAAAATTTATGTTATAATATTTATTCAGTCTTGAAAATTATGGGGTCTTTTAATTTTCACAGAATGGTTATTTGGATGTAATTTTAGAGTCAATCAAATTTTTTCAAGCTGTTTTACTTACTAATGTAAAATTGGCAATTTAGACGACACTTTAAATGAACTCGTGCCACCTAGTGGAGACTAAGATGTCTTAGCCAAAGCTCATTGAGGATTTGGCTAGTAAGGTCTTTGTCATGCAGTGTTCTGCTATTCAGTTTGGTTTAGCAAAATAAGACAACTTTATAGTCTTACTGATACGTTTGCGTTTTTGCAAATCAGAATTATTAACCTGAAAAGAAATTATGCTTGCTATACTAATTGCCTTCATAAATATATTCTTTACTATAAAATTATAATCTTTACTATATAAATCAAACTTAAGAGAGGTTGTGGCCTTTTCTTTCATATTTTAAAGCAAACAGTAAGTGAGTCCTGTTCTCATTGCATCAACAAATGCTATCAAACCTGCTTAGGAGTTATTAAGGCTATTAAGGCCTTATCCATGCATAGAAAGTGGTATACCTTTTACTAGAAAGGTATCTTTGAGTCAATGCAAACTCATTGCCACCTGCTTTCTTCTCATTGTGGATGTGGCTATATTACAATAAAACTGCCACACTAGTATAGTCGGTCCCTAATAAGGGGAAGAATGGCACATCTAGATTAGCTTAACCATGGGTACTTGAGAAGTTTAACCAATGAAAATTAAATCCTAGCAGAAGAAAAAAAGTATGTTGATGTGAAAACAGGACAGGCTTACAACACCTTTTTAGTATAAGAGCATAAAATGACAGTCTGCCCCATAGTTTACAAGTGTACATACCACAAGGTGTCACATGGTATGTGCCATTTTTAACAGGCTCCTCTAGTGGACTCTTTTCTTGTGTGGTCCATGGTCATTTTGCGCATTCTCTGCGTCTTGTAAGAAACAAGGAGTAATCTCCTACCCTATACCATGGTTGTATTGAGATAAACCTCCCTTTGTCGGAAAACGATCTGCAGAATTAAAATTGCTGGTTTTAAAGCAAGGCAGAAAGGACTCTGGATTTAAACGACAGTTAAATAAAAGGGAAATTTTATTGTCCTGTTACCCAGACCACTGTACACGCTATGATACATACCTCATGCACCATTTCTAGTCAGCCTTGCTTGACTTCAAGAGAAAACTTCTAACCAAACTTCCAACTTAAAGCTTTCTGCTAGAAAATCCTATTCAAAGGCATTGCTACATGCCATGAATCCGTCACTGGCAGGACTAAAGAAAAATGTTTAAGGTTTTCTGAATGCTACACAATATACCCAGGTTAATGATATGGGCTGAAAATGTGCCTGTGAAAAATCAAATTGCAGTTCAACCAGAAATATTAATGAAAAAGCTATTGTTAACGCATTTTAATCAGACTGCAACAATGGGGAATATCATTCCACACATACATGCATATGAGTTAACTAAGCTAACACTAATGATATGTAAGACATTATCACTCATCTTAAACATGAGCAGCTCTCTGAGAAAGAGAACCTGCTGTGTTAGATTTGGTGTCACTGTGTCATTTCCAGTTCACAGCTGCAGAGTTTTATTCACAAGCGCAGGAGTGATGCACTTTTTTTAAATGCAGTTCCTGAGCAAGAACATCCAATCCTTTCTGATTCTTCTGTTTTGTTCTTGAATTGCAAAGAGCAGAAACGTCTCTATACGTCCCATTTAAGGATTCAGCTATGTCATGGCCACAGCTATATTTTTACTAGCTGTTCTGCACTAGTGAATGTATTCTTGAGATGTATGAATTTGGTGTACATGAATTCTGTTTGGCCAGTCCAAAGTATGCCAGTTCATACAATGAGACCTAGGATCAGGGATATTTAACTACTTGTCTAGTCTGCGGCTAATACTAATCACAGGAGACCTTATACCCTCCAAGTTTTTTAAATTTGCAGGGTTATCCAGTACTGGCTGAGTACTTCTTAAGTGTTTCTGCCCTGTTGTTCAACTGCAATCAGATGAAGTTACTTATCAGACCTGTACAAGGTGTTGCAGTGGAATTGGTAACTTCCATCATTATGACTCAGCCTGCAGGGCTATATTTCCATCGAAAAAGCATCATTTCTTCAAGCAGTAAGTTCAAGTTCTTTTGAAATATTGATCTTAAAATTTTCAAAGGCCTTTCACAAAGTGCTTGTATCTTATTTCTTGTAAGCTTGGGTTACGATGAGGAACACAATCTTTTTACTCATCTAAATATGTATTTAGATAAGTAAAATCTTCAGCAAGATCTGCTGAAGTTGTACCTTTTGGTGGGCTGAATTTATATACCTCATTATGTAACAGCAACTACACAATCTCTATCCAGCACCTGACTGTTTGATTCAGATACTCCCATCACACTTTTTGGTGCACAGTTGAGGTACTCCCCACAGTGAACAGAGGACAACTGATAGTCCTATCAAAGCTTTCAAAAAGCAAAGGTGCCCCAAAGCAATGCAGTCTCTTCTAGATGTCATTTTCTGAACACTTTGCACTTCTATCAGAAAGATTATTTTAAGGGTAAAGTACGCAAAAGATAACCTTTGAAACTGTGATTCTATCATTCCTAAGCATTTCATAACTTTCCTTCCAGTATCCTGGAAACTACCACTGAAGACTCAGCATCTCAGTCCCTTTCTTAGGTAGTCACCATATTTTTACCTTTTTTTCTCCCACTCTCCTTTTTGACCCCTTTGCCAAGAAGTGTTAACTAGACGCTTCCATAAAATCCATGCAACATGGCAATTTGCACCTGCTTCCTTTGTACTTGTATCTGTCTAGCAACAGGTATTCATTTCAGTCCATATTGCTTTGTATCCACTTAGTTAATTGATTCCAATTACCTTTTGGAATGTAAAATGATCTCCCTTTTAAAGTATAAATATAGTTAACATAGGAAGGAAGAATACATCAAGGAAGCTATCCAGTGGAACTATAATCAATTCTTAGTAGTAATACTTAATGGGTCATAGTAACTAGCAAAAAGATGAAAAACCCTAAGAAGTCTTGATGTGTTCTGAAGTAATACAAGATATACGAAATGCACAAACTAAAATTACAGTGGTCTCAGTAACTGTAATTCCATCTGATTTGTTTTTGCTTTGCAACAGATGAGTAATATTGTTGACTGAACATAAGCATTTCCCTATACATCATGACATAGTATAGGAAAAGGCTGTCATAAGGGTTCACAGTGAAACTGCCAGCCCATCACTTAAAAGGTTTAGAATTGAGTTCCAATCTTAGTGGGGTTTTTTTTGGGTTAGTGAATGGCCTGTGTGTGAAATAGTGTCTTGGAAATGCAGTTCTTAACTTGCAGACCTGGCAAGGTGTGCCAGGCTAGAAAAACGAAACTAGAGCTGAGGATCTTGTTTTATACTGTTCATTTCATAGAATCATAGAATGGTTTAGGTTGGAAGGGACCTTAAATATCATCCAGTTCCAACCCGCTGCCATGGGCAGGGATGCCTGCCACTAGAACAGGTTGCTCAAAGCCCCATCCAACCTGGCCTTGAACACTTCCAGGGATGGGGCATCCACAACTTCCTGGGCAAGCTGTTCCAGTGCCTCACCACCCTCATAGTGAAAAATTTCTTCCTAATATCTAATCTAATTCTACCCTCTTCCAGTTTGAAGTCATTACATTTGTCTCCTTGTTCTTGAGATTGGCAGGTCACTTTGGTCCCTGACCTATCTCAGAACCGTCTCAGGGCTCTTGTGGCTTGCTCTGACAGCAAATGATCTTTCAACACTGTTCCACAAGAATGAAAGATTCAAGTCAGAAACATTACCCTTACCATCCTTGATGCCACCATGCTCATCCCGCTAAAGCACAATCTTGACAAGTGTTGGCCTCCTGGTCAGGGTTTGCTGTAAAATCTATGTAGTGAAACCTCTTCAGCTTCATCCAACTGGGCATATCACTTTATTACAATTTAAAGATCTGTACCACCCTGGTCAGGCATCTTCCCTACAAAATGCAATTCCCAAGTGGTAAAACTTATATTGCACCCAGTAATTCATTCCTGGACATTTCTCAAACTGTTTCTCTTTACTTAAAAACCACAACTGTTTCAGGCAGAAATTTACGCCACTGAAAGCTTCAGTTATTAAAAAGAAGAATTATATACTCAAATATTTGCAAAATAGCCCTACCCAGTGTTTTGCAAGTACAATATACCTTTGTTTCCTATTTGAGGTGACCAAACTCATGTTAATGTTTGAATTTCTGGTTTTAAAACGCTCTCTTAGGAGGGTGAGGTCACTCATGAGTAGAGTAAAACTTCTACATTGAGAAAGAAAAGGGACTAAACTGCAGAAACAAGTTCTGTAATTCTCTGTTCCTGACAGTTCACAGGCAGAAGAGAGCAGATTATAAATTTCTCTCATCTATACTTTATTGTGCCAGACCCATCCTTCAGCCAAGGAGCTCCAGAACACACCATGTTTCTCCTGGGGTGGTTTGTGTGCTCCATAGTATTCCTCTGACAAAGAGTAAAGGCCGAGGGATTGTATTTGAACCAGATCTTCAAGTAAGAATTAGGTCATTTTCTCCCTCCTCAAAGCAGGCAGACTGGCCTAGTATCTGGTCTCTGTTGTTTGTCTATGACTTTACACAAGCCTATTAAAATAATTACTTTTTACCCCAGTTTATTCCAAGTGGAGTCACTCTGTAACATCCACAAGAGAAACAGGGAAGTACTTTTTGTTTTCATTTGTGGTAGGAATTTCTCTATGGCCTAAATATGGAGAGAGAGAAATTGCAGAGGGAGGAAGGACACATTGAAGAGAAATCCTTATGACTACTTGTGTTACAAAGCAGATTTGAAAAAAGCATGTAAAATTACTATCTGCAGAATAAGATTTGTGCATAACCCATTCCAGTTAATTCTCTCAGATCAAATGCTCTGAAATATTTGCAATAACTTTTTATGCTTTAGCAGTGTATGTTTCATTTGGCCTGCATATTTACTCAAGCAATAACCTTCAGAATAAAAATACTTTGTTGGATCCCTTTCTTACTTTCTGATTCTCACCTGTGTGTCTCTTGCAATCATTATGCTATAATCCTCGGCAAAAAAAAATGCTTTTAACTTATGTATTCATTGTTAAATATTAAAACTCCATGTGCTACAGCTCCAGCCATCTATTGGCCACCCACCTGATGAAGCACCTTTTAATCCTTATGTGCTGCAAAGGAAGAGAAGTCTTACAGGAGCAGAAAAAGGTAGGCAGTGTAATTTATGTCATTAATACTATTTCCTTCTTTATGCCAGATATCTCTCCTCCACCCATATTTCTTTTTTTCTTGCATATATTTCACACCATGTTGTGTATTGGTATAGCCACTATCATAGCTCAAGCCTATTAGCTGAAACTGCCAGATGTCACCATCTGTAATAAAAGTCATTTAGCAGAAATCCCATTTTCCATGTTGAAGTAAAAGAATATTACTTCCTTGACTTAAAAAGCTGCATCCTTGCACTTCATAAAAAGTGTGCCCTGTTGCATCCACAGTGCCAGGCTGGTGCTTGGGCTTTCTGTAAAATGAAATTAAAGGCGAGTGCCTAAGAATAAACAGAGTTGAAGAACTGTCCGAGATAACTAAGGGGAAGTACTAAGGAGAAGCCTTTAACCCTCCTTCTGTCAAGGAACCTCCTGGTTTCTCATTACGCAGATGCTCAGTAGTTAGAGCATGTCACCAGGTGGAGGTCACTCTCTTTTGGGGTGTTCTAAAGAGCCTGTAGCTGGACTGCATGTGTTTTTTTCATAATGCCCTCATAAGTGAAACACATTGATGTTCCTGAACATAGAAAGGGTGAATATAGTAGCTATGGCAGCAGAAATGTCTCACATAATGTCTACTTTTCTCATTGATTGAACTGCAGGTGATCAGATAGATGCCTTACCCATGGATACTGAGGTCTATGAAAGTCCATATGCTGATCCAGATGAAATGAAACCGAAAAATGTCACTCTTGACAGGAAATTGTTAACCTTGGAGGAAGGAGAACTTGGCTCTGGCAACTTTGGTACTGTAAAGAAAGGGTTCTATAAGATGAAAAAGTAAGCGTTTCCTTTTATTTTCATGGAGTCTAATATGTAAAAGCTCTAGCCTTTATTTTTCAGAGCAGCAGTAATCTTTGCATGTCATTTGGGTTGACAGACTCTAAGTGATTTGGGCTAATATTCACTGGTTTCTTTCTTTGTACATACACTCATTTTCTATACAATCGTTTTCTTTTCCTCTGTTTGCAGACACCTCTCTGCCTCCAGGCATAGTCACCTCCCAGCCATTATTTTTGTCTGTAAAGTGGGGAAGTGCCCCTTATGACTGTTTTTTCTCTGTCAGGGATAGTAGAGTGGGAAATCTGCTGCCTTCCTCCATAGTTTGTATGGGCAGTCGTGCTACTCAGTATTTCCCATCTGCACAAACTGTCTTTGAGAAATAGCATAGAGTGCCATGGACAGTTTACCTGTAGCAAAGAGAGTTTATCCTAAAATAAGTGTGATAAATACCTGTTTCATGAAGCTGCAGTGTTGATTTTCAAGAACATAGAATATGCTGTGACCTCTTTTACCATGTAATTGCAGTAGGAACAGACCCTGCTTATACTGGCAAAAGTGGGAGCACTTGACTGTGCATTTTTACAGTAAAATGTTATCAGTATGTTATTTAAGTGCCTAGGCTGATTATGTATACACTTACACCACTTGAAGCTTGAGGCATTTCTTTAACCAAGGGTTTCAGAGCCAGGAAGGGTTTTTCTTTTTCCAGCACAGCCTGTAGGGATTTAAAGGGCTCTGGTCCCAGTTTACGTATTTGCTAATCTTGTTCACACTTGAGCTCTGTTGATCTCATCAGTCGCCCTTTCACTCAGTTGTATGAGCAGAAGGTTGCAGGAGTAGGCTTAGTTTCTCACGATTTCAGAGCACTACTGTGGGGCCTTGCAATGCTGTGTATTCTAGTCTTACACCCAAAACACCCCAGGGCTTAGAAAGGCCTTTATAGCTTTTCTTGCCAGAAAAGCCTTATGGCATTCTTGCCAGAATGGGTAAGAAAATTTTGTCCAGTGCATTTGTTTTCAGACTTGTTAAGACATTTTTATGACTATTTATAATTTTCTCAGGTTCTTTCCATTCTCTTTTGCTTAGCTGTCTTCTGAGCATTTCATAGAGAGATGTCCCTGTTACAGTTGCGTTTTTTCCCCTCTGAATGTTAATTCTGTCTTTTGTCATGGTTTGTACTATGTGTACAGAAACATTAGCTGAAGATTGTGTACATTTGCACACAGATTTTTCAAGAACTAATCCCAAAACTGGATTCTTTTTTATAGGGGTGCCAAGCCAGTGGCTGTAAAAATTCTTAAAAATGAGAGTAATGATCCAGCCATAAAGGATGAATTACTGAGAGAAGCAAATGTAATGCAGCAACTGGATAACCCATATATTGTCCGAATGATAGGCATATGTGAAGCTGAGGCCTGGATGTTAGTAATGGAAATGGCTGAACTTGGGCCATTGAACAAATTTTTGCAAAAAAACAGGTATGTAATATTTTGATTCCATTTCATAGGATTTATCCAAAGGGGATAGAGGTCTTTTTTTTTTTAAGGGCAATTTTAAACTGACATGTTGTTAATGTAATATTGATTGTAGTTACTTTTCACTGGGACATGATTATCTTGTACCTGACTCTTAACTGTCAAATATTTCTGGTAAATAAGGGCATCTTGCATAAATGAAAGAATTTTCATATGTCCTTCAACTGCTCATTTGTTGATATGATTACACATCATCTTGCTCGGGACATTCTTATGCTGCCTGTTCTAATTAAAGCTTAGCTAAACATAAGTGGATCAGGTTCCTAGTATGACGTGGGGAAGTTCAGAGTAAAGATTTGCACTTGAACTCCATGAAAAGTCATGAAAATGAACTTCTAACCTCTTAAAAATTCAATTATGATTTTCAGACATGTCACGGAGAAGAATATAACAGAGCTGGTACATCAGGTTTCCATGGGGATGAAATACCTGGAGGAAAATAACTTCGTTCATAGGGATCTGGCTGCAAGGAATGTGCTATTAGTCACCCAACATTATGCCAAAATTAGCGACTTTGGACTTTCTAAAGCTCTTAGTGCTGATGAAAATTATTATAAGGTAAGGTTTGCACAAGACATGAAAGTTGCATAGTATCATTATAGCTTAATAAGGTTATTTTTCAGTTGAAGTGGAGTTATTTTTAGAAGTTGAAAATTAGAAATAGTATGTATCATGCGTTATTTTATAGCCTGATAGTAAGGTCACTGATTTTCAAAATGTGTGACCAACATCAAGACAGGTGTAGGGAGGAAAAAGCTCCCTTCTTTTACTTGCTTACTTCTTTCATTTACTTTTGGTAAACTTGTCATTAGAAGGTTGAAATTTATGGTGGAAGTGAGATACCTCCTTACATACAAGGGGGAAAATGTCTTTGTTGCAGATGTGAATTTTTGGGGACTTAGGGTTTTCACCATGTCCAAGGAAAATTTAGTCTAGCACACTGTATTGTTGTATAACAGAACAGAATTTGGGAAGTTTTTTGAAAGAATATAATTGGTAAATAATCATTTGATCAAAGCAGAATTTGTTTAGCTTGGTTTTATATTCATTGGATCTCTGTACAGCTAAAAGCACTGAAATAACTGCCACATTTAATAACGTAAAAACATCCATGGGAGACAAAGGCTGTGATCAGGTCTGCAGCTTTTTTTCTGATATATTGCTCTTACAGTTCAAATTATTTCTGTCTTCTGACTGTTCCCTTTCATCAGCTGTTCAAAACTAATAAGCCAGACCATGAAACGTTGCAGAAGAGGAGCAAGCACATACTCCCTTCTGATGACCTTCCTATGGGAATAGTAACTGCTGCCAGAAAAGACAGTAACATCCTAAATCACTGCCACTAGCTAGCCAGAGCTGCTTGTCAGAGGTGTGAGACTTGGTATCAAAGGCCCATTCCCTTTACAACTCCACAAAATGCAATGGGGTTCTTTCACTAGATCTAGCACTGTGCTGGGATAACTTGACACTTGCATTGTTGAAACACAGTGTTATGGCATAGTTTAACCAAACTGCAGTTTGCCACAAGGTCATCGCTGTACCTTGGAATCAACTTCAAGTAATAATGAGACTCAGTGTAGCTGGGTGTGTATCTCTTCCCTGCTGTGGAGAGACTAGATGAAAAATCTTACTTTTAAAGAGCAACTTTAAATTAAATGATACTAAAAACATGACTCCGGGTCATTTAGCTAAGCTTTGCTTTACCATAGATCTCATTTCAGTGCATTATTTTGAAAGTGGAAAATTAGGAACAATTTTGTAATGCTTTTGAAGAAGCTGCTACCCATTCTTTCTAATCCCAACTGCATAAGAAATGTTACGGTACTTAGTACAAATGTGTGCAGACCTAAGTTAACTTAGCTTATATCAATTCTGATGTTGTCTACTACTTAGCGCTGTCTCTAGCCTGCTTTTTTTTGCTTTCTGTTATGACTTTATTTTAGGCACAGAGTCATGGAAAATGGCCAGTCAAGTGGTATGCTCCAGAATGCATGAATTTCTACAAATTTTCTAGCAAAAGTGATGTCTGGAGCTTTGGGGTTTTAATGTGGGAAGCTTTCTCTTATGGTCAAAAACCATATAAGGTGAGTATTTCTAGCATTTTTTTTTCTGTAAAAATTCAGAGGAAATTTTAACCAATGTCTTTTCCTGCCTAAAAAGGGCAGGCCTTAGCACCCCATCTGTTGCAACAAATGAGTCAAAGGATAGCCCAAAAATCAACTCCAGGCCTCTGTTTGTTTTCTGCTAGCATGTGTGCTGTAATCATTTACAACTGATGATTGATGATGACTGTTCTGGTCACCCTGTTCCAGGGAATGAAAGGCGGTGAAGTTGCACAGATGATTGAAAGAGGAGAACGAATGGAACGTCCTGAAGTCTGTCCAACAGAAGTCTATGATCTAATGAAATTGTGTTGGACATACAAGTGAGTGTGATGTGATGCTCTCTCTTTTAATATAAGTATATTTTATCTAATTGGTTAATAGCCAGAAAGGGTATTACAAAATGCATCATTTCAGCTGGTCTTTAGCTTACAAACAACCTCCAAACTATGGATTCAGTTGCACTTTCAAGTGAAAATTATTGAGTGTACTACAAGAAGCTGATTGTGCACAGCTTATTTTGCTGGAACAGTTATATACAAAAATTAGAGTATCATAAAAAAAAGAAGTAATTCCACAAAAAGGTCAGTGTGACGTATTTTGAAAAGAAAGTTTGAAATTAAGCAAATATTTTTGTTTCATTTTGGGTTATATTTTATTTAATTTTCATTTTCAAGAGTTTTTCTTTGCTGCAATTTCAGTCATATTGCCAAATTATTCATTCCATTCCTCAATAATTACTTGCTTGGACCTGTTTTTCTCTTCTTTCATTTCTGAATATACTCCAATTGGATCTACATTGACTTCCTATTAATGAGAGGCAAAACATCTTTTCAGTTCATACCTAATACGTCAGAAACATTTTTTCTGATCAATAACAAATCAGAAGTTAGAATTATGAAATATAGAGAAGAAAACAAAAAAAGCCTACCTGATACTCTTTTTCAATTAGGATATTGCAAAAAAATATTTAAAATGTTTTACAATTTATCATTTTAAACTGTTTCATTGAAGTTACTTTTAGCTGTAGAAAGGTCTCCATAAAGCACCCGAAGTCACTTATTCTTCCAGTTCACTATCTGAAGAATATGTGTGTCCAACAAAGGTCTCTGGATTCCATTTAAGGAGCTGTGGTACTTCACTTTCAGGTACCCTGCTTCTTTGATAGTTTTATTGCACCTAGTACTCTAGAAGGAATGTGGAGCCATAAAATAATTTCATCTTTTGGTTTGACTCAAAGAATGCCGTAACAGTTCTAGAGTGAAAGCGATCATTTTTAAAATTATGATTAACAAACATATCATAACGCGTGCTGCTTTTTATTTGTACTCAAATATCTTTAATATTGGAAAGAAAAAAAATTAAAAAGAAGGCTCAAGTCAGGCAGTGTAACTGTCTCAATATGTGATGTATTATTGTAGGGGCTTGTTGTCAGCTTAATTGTGTTCTAACTCAACAGAGTTGCAAATAGAGAGAAAAGAAAGACGGCCTTATTGTGTATGCCTAGGCTCCTCTCAGTGGTGCTAAGTGATTCTGTATGACTGTAGTACCCATTATAAGGCAGATATGAAAAGATAGAGTTCAGGATC
>VYZM01005464.1:6316-45456 GCA_013398915.1 Dromas ardeola
AAGTGGACAAATCCCAAACTTACTTTCACGAAGGATTAAAATCTACTTTCTTTGCATGCAGAAGAGACGAGGACTAGTCGGTCTGCTGGGACTATTCAGTTTGCTCACTGACCACGAGCTTGTTATTTCTGTCACTCTCCTTCAACTGCTTGCATGTCATTTGCATTGTTTAAAGTCAAAACAAGATCACCTCAACTTGCAGCTCCAGTACTTCTCATTTCATACATCACCAGTCATGCTGGCATCACAGCTCTGCATGTTATTTTGTCAATGTGCAAGAAGCAGAAGGGAAACCAGCTTACTCCTCTGAAATCGCATCAGCTCTGCGGTGCTGACAGCGGGGAAAAAACATGGGTCAAGTTAACAGATATGACTCGGGACCAACAGAATTCCTGTTCCGGTCTCATTTCTGCCCGTGGAGCCACACCAGCCCTAGGGATCCCAACCCACGCCATGCCCTTCATGAGCGCTGCACCTCCAGTAACCACGAACTCGCTCGTTTCTGGCGCGTATCCCTGCCCCGGCTCATGGAGGTGCATCAGCAGCATTTACACAACACTGTTCCCTCTTGCAGAGTCCTTCAACTTTTCAGGTGTTTGTTTAATGGAAATTTGCTTATTCACAATTTTTTATTTTTTTTTTCCCCTTTCCCTTCCAAATTCTGTCCTGGTCAGTTCTTTAGTGCTTGACTACAATCTTAATTCAGGTTACACAAGATCTACTTACGATGGGTACAGCATGCGCTCCCTCAGATCCCTACGACCTAGCACTGAGAGCAGGAGAGAAGAAGGCTGAGAACAAGGTTTTCCTTAAAGCCACCATCGAGACGTGACCTCCGCTCGTCCCTCGGAGGTTTAGCTCCTTTGAAAGCAGCAACACTCTTTCAGGCTTCAAACAGAACACAAGATCAGGACATGAATTTCACATTGACATTTTTATTAACGCCAACTGTTTTAAATTTTTTTTTTTTTTTTTTTAAACAATAGCACAAAAATGTTTCAGGGAAGCAGTCTTGACAGTTAGTCTGATGACCTTCTGAAATACAGTTAAGCCACACCAAATATGAATTCCTGTTAAAGAAAAAAAAATAATAATATATGGAACTCCAACCTTTGTATTAGAGGGTGTTGTGTCTGGTTAGTAGACCACGCTGCTTTGTGAAGTAAATGATGGCACACAGCTTAGACTTCATCATCACGCCAGTCATCACTAATTTAAGGCTTCTGAATCAAATTACCATCAACATCACAGAAAGGAACGAAAAGCTAGTGTTGCTACGGCCATGAGGAGGTTGAACAAGCTGGATCTTTTAGACAAGTAACGGTGTCTTGAATAGAAGAGACCTGCCCTAACAGCAGCCAGGAGAACCAGTCACGCAGTCATTATCTCCTCATTTGCATGCATTTGGAGGGCGCAATTTAGTAAGAAAGAACAAAAAAATAAATTGCATGACTCTTTCTCTTATTTAATGTGGCTATGAAAGATGTTTCCTTACAATTCCGTTATCTCTAAGAAGGACATCAGCAAGTGGAACCAAGGAGAAAAACCGAAGAGCAACAGAACATTTTTCTTTTTGCCGAGAGGTAACACAAAAGGGAGGGAACCTACTGTCCTTGGATTGGGGGGGTTGCTGGAACATCTCCCCAAAACCTTGCACTTCCAATGATGCACAGACTCTATGTTATATCAGCTACCTGCCTTTCCCAGGGACCTGTTCCACACAACGCTCACAGGCATCAACCCATTCCTGCCCCAGACTCTCCACAAAATTCCACTGACCTAGAAACCAGCGGTTTCCTTTTTTTTTTTGGGGGGGGAGGCCTGGGGGAGGGTGTAAAAAACAGAACATCTGTCAATAAGAGTGTCAGGAGGGGGGTGTTAAATATTTTAACCACTGACAAGGCTTGAGGAAGTTTCACAGTTTTGTTATGCTCTATTTTTATTACTATCATATTTACAGATTTTTCTCTCTCTCTCTTTTTTTTTTTTTTTTTTTGAATTTCTTACACATTTTATAAANTGCTGAATTGCTGATAATTTTAATAGAATTTTAAATCTGGAGTGTGAGCAGGAACCAGTTAACTACATTCATTGTCCAATCCCCGTTGGCTTGAGAAAAAGACTCCAAATTCTTGGCATATGAATCAGCTGTTGGGTATCTCCTCCCTCTCTCGTGACGAGGCAGCAGGACTGCAGCGGTGGCATGCAGGGATTCACACCGTGGCTGGGGGGGCCTTGCGCTGCAGAAAATATTGGTGGATGTTCTCGGCGTCCCGCTTCAGCCAAGCTGCATTCAGCAGAATATTTTCACAGCACTGCTGGACAGTGCGTTCTGCCGACGGGGCTGGGTGACTCTCAAAGAAGGCCTGTACAAAAAGCACACAACCAGCCGTAAGGGTATAAACAGGCAGAGAAAAGATTATATTTTTAAGTCGCCGAATTCCCTTGGTTATATAGAAATGCTCCCATGAATTATGCTCCTCGTCCGACTACAGTTCACGCTATCTGCTCCCACCAACATCACGGACTCTGAAAAATTTGCAGGGTGCTTGCTGGGTTTGCAAGAGGTGTAATCCCAGTGTCCCGGGTTTAGGGACCTGAGCACAGAGTGGGGACAGCAAAATGCCTCCATTCCGCTGCTAAAGCAAAGCCAGTGCAGCATTTCTTCAAACCAAGCCCAACGCCACCTCCTGTCCCCCAAACGCCACCTCCTGTCCTGTCCTTGCTGCCAGGGACAGCAAGCGGCACTCAAACAGATGAATTCAGTCCCACATTGGGAGGCGACAAACGAGCAGCAAATCAAGTGTGTATTTCTGGATACTCAGAAGAAGACAGGAGGGGAAGCCTAAGGCCATTTTGCAAAAGCATTTGTCTGGGTATCAGATTTCTTCGCGCTCCACCTAGGCCTCCTTCCAAGCTGCATAATGACCTCCAAGCACCAGCAGCACTCAAGAGTTTTGCTCCCTCCAGAATCAACGCTATCGATCCCCTGCGAATAGCTGACACTGGAAAAAAACTGCAGCAGAGGCTGCTGTGACTTTGCGCTTTACAAGTGGTTAAAAGGTAGAATAAGCCGGCTCAGGTGGGAGCCATCCCCTGTCTTCACACAAGCCGGCTTGTCCCAGGGTTTGGCAGATCATCTCCTGCTAATGTATGCTACAAGGTGACATCGAGACTCAGACACGTTAAGTACTCCAGCTAAAAGCCAGCTCTACAGCCTCAGGAAGTTTTCTCCTAGAAAGTAGATATCATTTAGTTATGGATGATTGTTCTGGTAAATGTTTTGCAAAGTGTTTTTTAAGAAAAGAATTAATTATACTGCAAGATTTCTCTGTAAAATCACTTATGCTACTAAATCTTTTCGAAGAAGAGATCACTAGATGATACAAAAAGATAGATGGAGCTCATGGCTTAACGTATCTTTGAAATCAGAATTCTTCCCGAGCGCTTTCCTAATAGGAAAGTGATGATTAAGGGCCATATTTTTAAGCTTCTTCTTCCAAGAATGAGTCCCTGTAAAAGTGCAGGCAAGGAGTAAATGATAAAACCTACCCACACTCAAAACACCACCAAGACCGGTGGGATGCTGGAGTCAGTAATGAAATCACATCGCCTTCAGCCACCAACTTCAAGACAGATGCTCTGCAAACCCATTCACCTGCCTTGTGTCGAAGCCTTGCTCTTAGCGCGCAGCACAAATGGCCACGAAAAACTTGGACCTATGGTATGGACTTGAGCCAATTTCTGCTACATGAATCCCCCCAGGAGTCCCTGGGTGCTAACGCCGTCAGCCCCACATGTGCCATATCGGTCTGGGGAGGAACAACGTGGTGGTGAAAGTCTCAGCTTACTGCGGGAGTTGTAACAACTATGAATTACAGTTACCTTTAAAGGTTGTCTTTTGGGAGTTTTAAAAGAACCGCCACAAACCATGCTGGATTTTATAAAAGTTTAAATGAGTGAAACTAAGGAAACAGAAATCACTAGAAATTGGACACTGCTTTGTGAAAATGCTAATTTAAGACATTTCAATAAAATAACTCAACCTAAAGCCATGCAATTAAGGGACTGTCAAAATAGTTAGAGGCGGAGCCACAGTTCAGAAACAAAAACCGCACAGAAACTCATGGCTCTTCCATCAGGTGCCTACAGTCTAGAGCACGCAATGTTTGTCACAGATGAAATTAATTTACTTCTTTAATTAAAATTTCTTACCTTAACTTCTGCGGCCATTTTATCATTTGCAAATCCGTCCACTGTTAGCTGAAGGAAAAAAAACATTAACCAAGGGTAAGCATTTAGCATTTCAAATACAACAGCTTAGTTTTGGTCATGTATGTGGACAGGACTTTTCTTACAGCCGCACGTACCTTTATTAGTCTGGATATTAAGAATCCACCTTGGTATCGATTATAAAGTTCCTCCCAATTGTCCCTTACAAATTTCCAAGCAGCTTTCCTCCCCTGCTTGCTGCCTCCAGCGACTCCACCAATAACAGATACCGTGTCCTGGGGACGTACCTCTTCCTGAAGATGAAAACATAGACAAGTATTGAAGACTGTTTCCACAAATACAGCACGCTGGCTTTATGCATTTCTACGCTGAATCTGTCAACAATAGCTTCCCCGCCCCACCCCCCCAAATTAGAAGATTCAACTCAAAAATGTAATTGTTAAGACTATTGCTCTTATTCCAGCGCATTGTACGCGCGCAGTGCTCTGTCACCAAGTGCTCTGAACGTACTTGTCGTTCTCTCGAGGTAAGGAAGCAGCAGCTTTTACAGTAACTTACTGAAAGTGCAAAGGTGAGAACTTTTTGAATCAATTCTGGTTGAGAGATGGCTCCAAGAACTCGTTCAATTCGATTCTTCTCCTCCTGCATGTCTGCTTGCTTGTGAAGCTTCAAAGCCAAAGCGAATAAATTTAGCGCATGGTATTAACCAATGACTTCTTACCTAGCGCTGCTCAACTCGCTGTATACACCGGAGCTGCTAAATTAGTCTTCAAGCCTAATATGTGACAAATTGAACTTGTTCGTGAATCATCCTGCAGCTACCCACATTACGCACCTCATTACGCATCCATCAGCAGAAAGTACCATTAGTAATAAACTGATCTTCACCACTGTTTATATAAGGTCAAGTAGGACCGTGCCTCCAAGCAATGAAAAATAATCCTAAAAATGAGAGATGCAACAAGCCACTAGGTGGCAATTTCACACTACACACGGACCAAGGAACACCCTAATGAAGGCCTAGTGTTCACATCATCTGTAAAACATCGGATTGAGCCTGTCTGCAGATAAACTACATTTAGAGCAACTTGTAGGGTGGAATATTTAGCTTTTCATTGCATAAGCTGGCACCGTTAACAACAGAGCGTGCACTCACCTTCAGCATAGTGTCTAAAGTAGTACTATCTCCATGCTTCAAAATAGTTACATATACCTAAGATAGAGCATAAACAAGGAAGATCTGTCAAAAACCACACTTCTAGAAATGCAACAATCAATTTCTACATATTTGGGTTAGATTTCAGACAAGTGAACAGATCTGGAAGATACCGGTAGCGATCCCTTCTATGTTTTAAGACTGGATCTTAAAGATGCATCAACTCCATTACCTCTTCCTCAATTTCAGCATAATTTTGGTAATTTCAACCACAGCAAAACATCAGAACAGGAAATCTTTGTACCGCACAACACCTAGCCAGTAAGCACTTCCCAGAAACTCAATCCGTAGTCAGACGTGCTCCGCAGGGCCACGCTGACACCTGCAGAGCTCTTCCACGATCCCTGCAGGTTACCACGCTGCTTTCAAACCTGGAGGATGGAGCCGGGTCATGGATGCATGTAAACGAGTAGAATTCAGCTCAGGTTCAGCACTGCACCTGAACAGTCTTCAAAACCCAAACCCAACACAATCTAGAGACCAGAGCTGTTCCGTGGCAGCCAACGTGGGTACGGCTGAGCTTCTTCCTTATGACTAAGTACTGGCCAGGACAGATGAGGCTTAATTGATTCAAGAAACACAGGGATGTTTGTACCATGCTCCCCAGTATCATTTTCTTCATAACTGGACTTAGCCAAGCTCCCACCACCTCTGCCAAAACCAGTTGGTCTCACACCTTGACACTGGTTTCCTCTAGCTTCCCTATTCTTGGAAATACAGGAGTTCACATAGCGCCAAGTGAGTGGGGACAGTCTTTTGGGAACCAATGTTTACAATAACGTACAGGACTCCTCAGATCAGCTGACAGTATATGTTTTCCTTCCACGTGGTCCTTAAATCGGCGTCGGGCTTCTTCTAATGTTGCCTTGTGTCCAGCTTTTCCTAGTTTGCCCAAGACCAGACCTCTCAGAAGGGCATCTAGATGACCTAATGAGGGAGGAGGAGGAAAAAAATTAATTATTTGGAGACACAATTCAACAATTAAGTGTTCTTCCACCTAGAGTGATGAGGGCAGAGCTGTATAACAATCCTTCCACATGCTTGAGGATATCTGAAGAACCTAGGCCTTCTCCCACTCTCCTCGATGCCAACTGGAGAATATATTGATTTTTTTTTTTTTTGCAGCAAAAGAGTCAGGAGAAGATGATTCCTGCTCAAACACAACAGGCTACGCCTGTAACCTGAGCTAATATTACCCATTTGCATTTACAACAGGACTGACTAGGACAAGTAAGCATGCACGTACATGGCTTCCCATCCTTGTAGTCTAAAAGCCTCACGCACTCCAATATGTGCAAAGCTAAAGCAGAGAATTTTCACCAGTCAGTGACCAGGTAGGGAAAAATTTTACCATTTTAACTTGTGCCTGATAACAGAGGGTTTTTCTGCGGTTTTGTGTTTGCCTGTGTTTTTAAGTATAAAAATACCCCTGAATGCCTACTTCAGACTCCTCCTCCTCCCTTCTTTCCCCTTTCCCAAAATCCTGATGGCTTATTTACACGCGAGTTTTCCAAAACCACTACTGGATTTCACAGCGTAAGTTTCCTACCCTCTCCAGGTTTGGGGTCCCAGCCCAGTCTCTCCCCTATTGGTGAAAAGACGTCTTTCACGAACACCTGGATTTCCTCATAGAAGTCTGTGTGGGACAAGAGAGTCGAGAGGATCCCCAGGTTACAGCTGAGGTCGCTCCACACAGTGTAATTGGGCTCATTCACAAAAGCTTCCATGACTTTTAGAACCTCTACAGTGCTAATGATTCCAGCTCGGGCCTGGGAGAGGAAAAGACACGGATTAATCTTACTTCCAAACAGAATTAAGACGTTTAATAGCTCATCACATTATTTTATAGCCTTCCCCGTTTGGTTTGCACAGCCTGCATATAACTCTATTTCCCCTGTCGTGGGGTTCTGCCAAGGTGAGTTAACAGTAGTCAAAGCACCTTAGCTGTCTGCTCGCTGCACGCAACGCTTTTTATACACAGGTAAGTACTTTACAAGGAGACAGCTATATAATTATAAGCACATTTTACAAACAAGAAACAGACAAGGAGATTAAGTGACTTAACAAAATTGCAGCAATGCTGGCAAGAAAAAGCAACCCCCCCGAGCTATTCTCAGCCAGATACTACACCCACCAAAATCCTATTTTAACCAAAAACTGTGAAGATTTGGAGATTTAATTTTTGCTCTTCGTTAAATTGGGAGCATAAAACTACAGAAGTCATTTTTGCCTCCTGCTTCCCATGAATTAGTACAAGAAGTACTGCCTTTCCACCTCTGCCAGGAAAATCTTATACTAACTGCTTCACAGCGTCACAAAAACACTTCTCTGCTTAGCGCCGCTGATGATGCCTACAGTAGGTTATCTCCAAGCAGATCGCTCAGATTTTTGTTAATCTGGAACCAGACCAGTAATTTATGGCACCAGAAAAGAGGTGAAGATCAATTTTTATTATCTCAGTTATATTCAGCTATGATAAAAACATGATTAAAACAGAAACCCAAATAGGGGTCTAACACAATGTTCCTACATGTATTAATTGCTCAATTTTTATGTCCCATTAGCCTTGCAATATTTGGGAAATGACTCAGGCTACAGTTTCACACCCCTTCAACTAAGCCATGACAAGAGTTACAAGCTTTGAAGCTAGAGAGGCAGGGTATCAAACCCACGTTTTTCAAAGTTTCCACATACTTGCTGACAAGCAAGAATAAGGAAGTACAATCTGAAATACAGAGTGCAGTAACTAATTGTTCAGAGGTAGCAACACCTGCTTTGGGCATAACGCCTTGCTTTGAAAGAGCGAGAATCCCCAACAGCCACCTCCTCCAGTGGAGGACAGTTACAACAAGCCCAACTGAATAACGCACATGGTGCTGACAGTATTTGACAACGTCATTGAGGGGATCATTAAAATATCCTTATTTTGACAAATTAAAAAAAAACAAGTTCTCAAAAAAATTTTGTAAAAAAAAAAAAAAAAAAAAAATATATAGTATAATACACCCCCTACAAAGAACAGTGCAACAGGAGTTACAGACTGCTTCCATTGGGTTTAAGTCTTGTAATACAAGTTAGAACTTGTCAAGCTAATTAATAGCTAGATGTATGCAGTAATCCCAAAGGTGCTTTGCCTCCAGAAACTGAGGCTGACTCTGCAGACACTGATTTCTGCAGTTACTGTCGCTCTCATTGTTAGACAGAAGAGCAAAGTGTTGCTTACCAGAGAGAAAAGATCGTTCTGCAGGCCAAGCCTGTCCACAGGGGGTAGGGAGAGGTCTTTGATCGCTGGTATTAAACTCTCCAGCATGTCAGGGCTATACTGAGTACGGTAAAACCCTACTGTTCCAAGGTTTAACTGAAAAGTACCAGAAAAGTAAAAAAAAAAAAAATTAAAAGCAAGGAATAAACAAGGAAATGCTTTTTATTTTTTTGACCACTAGAAATTTCTCAAAGCATTGCAGCTCGGAGAAGTCAGTCACCATCAGTTAAATAAAAAGAACAAACAAATCGTAAGGAAGGGAGAAAGACTAAAGATTTCAAAGAAGAGGTATGGAAGACAAGAGAGAGCTGGCATAAGGAAACAGAGTCTAGAGTTAAAACTAGGAGCAGGGAGAAACGAGAAACTTCTTTTCTAAGGGTAAATCCTAACTGAACTAAGGGTAGTCATGCATCGGGAAGATAGATATGGTGATTCAAGAGAATACTTAGGCCTGACAGCTGGAATGCCCGTGTTAAACAGGAAGATTTGATTAATACTCAGACTAACCCTTAATGTTATTTCAGAGTCACCTCTCAGAATGCAGCTCCAGCTTAGAAACAATTACTCTTCAGCCTCAGTAGCTCCTGCAACAACAGTCCCAGCCAGTTGCTGTCTTTCAATATCTCCATTCAGTTTGACTGCTGTCTGCAGGAGACCTCAACAGCGAATTTTTTCACTTATAGATTTGTCCTCGTCTGGCAATAGCAAGTAGAAAACCTTCACACTAATGAAAGATAAACAGGGCTATTTTTGCTCAGGATGGACTTTTAACTAAACCGTGGTTGCCATGGGATACCAAAAAAGCCACCACATTTCAACTCAAACGCTGCCTCTAATTGCTCAGTGTTTTTCCAGACTCGGACTCTTAAAAGGTTCAAGTTTACATTGTCTAGACTACTCTTGGACGGCAAAGGGCTACGCTAAGCAAGCGTTATAGAGAGGAGCCAATATTCAGTAGCAGCACAGAGAGGCCCCTCCATAAGAAATACAAGATTGCAAGGGGAAGAAAAAAAAACAGAGGAAAGAAAAGTGAAATGCAAGGGAACATTACAGTGACAATCAACTTATTCCCAGTAATATGTTCTCCTTTGTGACAACTCACCTTCACCCACTGGTCTGGTTTGACGTCTTTCAAAACCAAGGTGAGCTCTGGTTTGTCCATCAATATTTGCATTTTGGCACTGGTGGGGTCATCACTTGTACAAATACTTATGGGGACCATCCACATGGGGAAATCCTCCCCTAAAAGAAGAAACAATAAAAAGTATGGCCTGAGGAAAAAACCAGCATGCACACAACACTGAGAAACTCCACCTGATGTTCAAACAGGTTTCAGCAGCATTTTAAGCAAGGGTACTTAAATTTAAATCTAAAAAGATACAAATCTGAAGGAAAACGGCAGTTCTCGAGTTAAAAACCAAGAATCTCTAAATCACCTTTCAAGCCCAACATTAATTTCCATAAGCATGGAAGATGATGGAACCTGTGCCTTAAGAGGGAGCTGGCTTCCGTATGAGGTGTTTTTATTTCAGCGCTAGTATAAAACCAGCAGCTCGAGCTCCTCAGATGGCAGCAACTGGCCTCAAACTGGACAGCAGAAGAGATCTCAGAATGAAAACTGAAGCAAAGACTGCAGACGAATGCCATTCTCCACACAAGGAGGACACGGAAACCACGTGAGAGTGTTCAACCTTAGATTTTTCAAAGTTTTAACAAATACTTAACACCTGAATCCAAGCAGAGCGCCTGCCTGCTCTGCAGTGCAGCCACTTCATCTCTCAAAATTGCTGCCACTGCATGAAAAGCAACGAACGCTCCATTCCTGCTCTTAGCGCTCATCTTACCAGTATATGGTCCACTGGCACAGAATTTCTTCTGGACTAACTTCAACACTTTGTCATCTTCTTGCTGAGGGGAAAAAAAAAAAAAGGAAAAAGAAAAGAAAAGAAAAAGAAAGAAAGGAATTATCAGAACATTTAATCTCTTCTTCTGTATATCACCATACATTCATGTGCCCTCTGTTAAAGGGATTAACTTGTATTCTCCTCCAGAAAAAGGAGCTACCTTAAGCGTCATTCGAATGCATTGATCCCTGTTGCTGTTAAAACACACATGCCCTATTTCTCATTTGAATTTGTTGTGACTGGAGCTTCCAGCCAGTAATCCTCACTCGCCCTGCAATCTTGTAGAATAAGCATAATTGAACTGAAGTGAGAAGTAAAATGTGTGGCAAGGGGAGCCGAGTCAGAAATTCCCTCCCCCCGACACACATCTCAGACACGAAGAGCAAAGGGGCCATGTCAGCAAACCCCAAGCACATGACCTGGAGCGCTCGAGGAATAACTCCGTATCACTTGCACTTGGTTCCTCAAGCGAGCTGCAGAAACAGATCTGTCACTAAACAAGGAGACACCGTGCTGCCTCCTGATCAGAGAGAATTTTTTAAATAACTGGATACTACTAAATTTGATCCTAAACGCAGTTAAAGGCAGAACTTTTGATGTGAAGTGCTGAAAAATGCAGAGTTACATTTACCTGTTCAGCTTCCACATAAATGAGCGGAAATCCCATTTGTTTGGTCCATGTATTCATCACAGCAGCAATAGGTTTACCACTAGCTTTTTCCAGGCTTTCCCAGAGGTCCTCTGCGGAAGAAAAGTCTGACTAAGGACTCCTGGAGCCTTGGCACGTCAGATGCTATTAAGAACACTAAATGGGCACTGGAGGGCGGGAGGCTGCGTTATTACTCCACTTTGCCCTTCATGTTTTGGGTGCGTTTTTATCGAATCATAACAGATGATAGGCAAGAAAAAGGAAATAGTTTAAACCACTCATGGGGGAGGGAGGGGAGAAGAAAGCTTCTTTACTACTAAAAAAATGCAAGCAACACACATTGTGATACAGTATAATAAAAACAAGCATTAAATATTCAAAATGGTAAATAAAAGAATCTTCTCCTTAAGTTTTTCATATATTATCTCAAAAGAGCTGACCGAACATGGACAGGTTTGGGCTGACAGAGCATGATGTTCCACTTCCACATTTAGGCCTGATACACAAAAAATGTTTAAGTAAAGAAAGTGCTGTTAGACAAGACTTTGAACTGTTTAATCGCACATGCAATCAATACTGCCAAAGGAAGCTTGCAAAAGGCTTACATGGCAAATCAACACACTCTATTTCTAAATTAGATTACTACACAGATGCGGTCATCAACAGTAAGTGCAGCCCTTTCAGTTCACCTCAGCCACGCTCTGCTGAGATAGAGAACTTCGAGAGATCCTGAATTCTGCCTGTGCAGGGGACACATTGCATGAAACTGGAAACAAGCCCATTATTTCCTCACATTTCAGTTATCTCAGGTAGGAAAAAACCCATCTGTTTAAGAATCTATCACTTTAGCGCTAAAAATTTTGTCTCCAGAAATCACTTTTCTTAAGCATATAATAACCACCAGTTACCTGTAGCGGCATTCTTCTGCTGGAACTTTGTTAAATATAAATTCATTCCTTTCCGAAAGTCCTGGGAACACACAATTGAATATGGAATTATACCAGAACAGAGGGCCTTTCCATCCTCCCTCCGCACTGCATTTATGTTCAAGAATCAGCCAAAGAATCTTAGGATCAGAATGTACACCCGTAACGCCTTCCATATTTTCCCACTATCTTATTTCTCCTAGGTAAGTCCAAATAGATCCCAAGTACAAATTGGAGAAAAGTATTCAAAATATAGAATACACAGATTTAAATTTTTTTTTAACCGTATTTTTAACTGTAAAAAGATTCGACAACCTACGTTTGGCTTTTTAACAACAATCTTTACCTCATCACCAATGTAGTCGTGCAGCATTCGGATTACAGATGCTCCCTTGCTGTAAGAAATGGCATCAAATATTTCATCTACTTCGGATGGATGGCCAACGCTAACCTGTGGTAAACAGGATATTCAACAGTGAGAACAATTTTAACTGCCATAAAAGATTTTGATTTCGCTTGTTCTAGTGTTTCAGGAGATTAGTTTTCTCACCGCAGAAATCTCTGCACCCAGTCAATTGAGCTTATTCACACAGGGCTGGGTTAGGATTGGTTTATGGGTTAAACATACTTTAACTTAGGTTTTGGTATTTAATCAAATAGACTTGGGGATCTTGCTTCAATCCCTTTTGTTCAACACTTACCCAAAAGCAAAAAAAATACAGTGGAAGTTGTTCAATTCTGGGACAGTGAACAATACACACTCAGGAAACGCACTCAATGAGTAAGTCACTCTAAAATGACCTGTTGTACAAAGCAAGGTCATCTCCCAACATCTATTACACCAAACATTTCTTAAGCCGTCTGAAAACTCATCCATGGTGATCTCTAGGAATTACAAGGGAGTTTTCTTTTACCAGAGCTCCCAGTTTGGCTGGAATGGAGCTCGCTGCTGCTTTCTCTTCACCACCGAACTCCCGCTTCGTTTCTAAAGCGGCAAGCCCAGCTCCATCCTCCTTATTTCAAGAGTGTTTTCATCACACTCACAGTTCTGAGAGTAGAACGCAGCAACACCTAAGGTGGCCTCAGGCAGAAACCAGCACAAGCCCAGCAAAGCTTGGTAGCTTGGGCTCTGGGCTACGCTGCACTTTGGTTTATGCTGTTGAGCACTGGAGTAAGTCAGTAGCTACTTCACTGTGCTCAAGGGCCAGAAAACTACCCACTTTGATCAGAAACCAAAACAAAACACAAATAACGATGAGTTTTGAACACAACTTTGCCATTTCAAGTCAGGAGAGCAGAACAACTCCAGAAGCCCCCATCTTCAGACCCTAAAACCTCACTTCTGAGATACTAATTCACATAGAGGAAAATCCACAAAGTGCAAATGCAACCTTCGATTTGCCTTTGCATCGTGAATGACTGCAAAGTTCCCTTTTTTCTTGATAGGGGAAAAAAAAACCAGCTTACACCCAGTTGACAAGAAAAAAAAGGGAGACAATCAATAGCAAAGACAGAACTTACTTCAATAGGATGACTGTTGTCTAAGGCATCAAGCTCTTGAGCTCGTGTGTAATCAGCAGAAACAAACTGAGTCCAGATGTCGTACTCTGGGAAACAGTGATCTACACACAGGTACTCGATCCAGGAGGCAAATCCTTCATTCAGCCAGAGATGGGTCCACCATTCCTGGAAAGATAAGAAGGCAGAATAAAGAACAAAATTCCAAGAGCTTCATTTCATCAACAAGAAGTTTCTAGCAAAGAGAAGCTGTTCATGGCCTGGTTTAGTACAAATCAGGGAAACAGGTAACACTTGTACACACGATTTCCTCTCTATAAAGAAGTCATCAGCCCCAGAAAAAGAAGTCATTAGCCCAAGAAGAGTGATCAGCACCCAACAACTGCCTTCCCCTCTGTCTTATGTTTTAGAAACTCTGATGGAGGAACTGCTGGCGGAACAGCTACGAACATCAGCCAGACTAGAGAAAAGTCAGTGACATGCAAGGCCATGGTTCAGTAAAGCAGCAGAATTGTGGGCAACACGACGACAGCGTCTTTTTCAAACTGAATAGCAGCAGCTGCAGAAGAGCAATTTTGTTTGGGTTTGTGTTTGGTATTTTTGCTGAAGATTATGCTTACATAAAGGAGAGAACCTGGAACCTGAAAAAGCGTTCCAGACTACGGAAAACTGAAACGTAGCAAACAGTTAAAAGTTGTTTCTCACCAGCCAAAAGGTGGGCTTTGTTTTTTTAAGAGAAGAATGTTACATTGACATTTTAAAATTCTTCCCTTCATTTCTAATATTTAACTGAAGCGGGTGAGATAAGGAAACAAACTACGGATACTGAGGAAGAAAACACCCTTTTCCATTACTGCACCTACCAAGCATTCTTTACATGTGGAAGGGCGGTTAGCTGAGAGGAGCAGGGCTGCGACGATATGGGCCCTTCAGCAAAAGAAACTGAGCAGGATGTAGAATCAGTGCAGTGAGCTGCTCTACAAAGGACTACTGCTGCTGCTGTGAATGAAACGCTTACCCCGGGGAGGGTGGAATTTCAATAAGGAAAGCTGTGACTGAAACTCTACACAGATAAGCCCCGCTTTATTTTTAGAGTGGAGACCATCCAATTTTCTTTTACGTTTCTGATCGCATCTGTTTCCAAGACAAGGTTCCAATACACACAGATCGGTGCCAAAGGATTAACGCAACTGCAAAACAGATTCTTGGGCAATTAGGTTGGACTTCGAAATCTTTTCACCTCCCTGTTTTTCTCTCTTATCCCACTGCCAACCTAACTGCTCATGACTCTGTTTCTATTTCTTCTACCTTTGCTACAGCAGAACCGGCGTATCGTGCTGGCCAGTGAGATCTGGGACTGGCAAACTAAACCAGTGATGCTCCCGAGGCTTTCTGCTGTGCTGTACGCACCTCGGGCTACAGAGGACAAAAAGCCGACTTTCTGGAAACTGAGAAGTAACATTGGAATGTCTTTTCATATTTCACAGTTGCGTCACAGAACATAAAATAATAACCAAAAAGAAAAAATTCTTACAGAAAATTTTTGGAAGACCTGGAACTTGAAAAAGAAAATAATAAGCTAATTCAATACCGGTTTTAGAGATTCTTGTAAATGGTACTTTCTCAAGCTTACTGCCACAGTTGTCAATGGTCTGAAGGACCACGAGTGGTTCCTGAGTCACTAATGGTCCCCAAGGCACTTGCTGGCATCCTACAGTGCTGTCCAGCCACATGATGCTGGCTCCCCTTGCTTCCAGCTGCTCAACTGTACTAAAAGCTAAAAATATATTACTTTAATATTACTTTTCCATTTAAATATTGTGTTGCTCTCACATGGAAGCTACTTGTGCTACCACAAACAGCAATGGACACAGCTGACTAGATTTTTAAGAGGCATGATACTGCAGGAACGTTTGCCAAACTTTGCTTGGCGTTAAAATTAATATTGACACTGGGTTTTTCTCTCCACCCACTCACACTTCAGTTAAACAGCCTAAAAGCCAGAACAATGCAGACTTGGGGCTCCAGAAGCCATGCTTTTTTACTAAACACGCTGGTTTCTTACAACACAAGAAACTTCCTAACCTGTTAATTATGTGAATTCAAGCATCTGTCTGCAGGTGTTGGGAAAAGGAATGTCAGATCTAATTAACAGAGTAAGCTGAAGCCATTTGTTAACAGCAGAAGCTCTGACAGACACAGGTTTCGGTTTTTAGCACTAAACTGAATTTATTTACGGATTTCAGTCTTGCTGCCTCAGATATGCTTTTATTCCCACTTAAACATCAAACCACTCAGACAGCTGGCTCCCCAGATACCCAGAGTAATTCACAGGAGTTACTACTGAGCAACTTTTCAGCTACTGGACTAAAACAATTTTTGCAATGCTGAGCTGGCATTGATACGCCCGCTTGGTCTGAAAGCCTGATGAGTGACCTGTGCCTACCTGAAAGGAAAACAGCGGATTATTTCTTCTAAGAAACCTGACTAGCCAAAATCATCTCCTCGGAACACCTGCTCAACTCTACCTGGGACTATATTCAAACAACTCAACGTTGCTTCACATAGAAAAGATCTAGGAATAGTTCTAAAGAACACACTAGTAAAGAAAAAAGTGGTAATAAAGCACTATTTAAAAATTTAATTTTTTTTATTTTAAAGATAGCATGGCTGCTATTAAGGGGCATGTGAACACAGACGTGATATGAAGCACATGTCAAAGAAAACCAGAAGGACTTGTAACTGTTAGATACCATGGTCACAAGGTTTCCAAACCACTGATGAGCCAGTTCATGTCCTACAACCAGAGCAACCCACTGGCGAGATGAAGAACAGGAATTTTTGGGGTCAATGAGCAATGCGGTCTCCCTGTATTTGAGAGAGAAAGATAACTGAACAGAGTGGTACATGCCTAGGGAAAAAACACAATCAAAAGTAGGTTAAATTACCTAAGCAAGCTAAGAAGTGATCAGTACAACTGAAAAAAACCAAAAGCTATTTCAGTTTAGACATTAAATTATTTTGGTAAGTTCCACAGCTGTTGGAATGCTTTGGAGCAATAATTCCTTACGGCATGCAAGAAGGCAAGTGCAAAAACCCAGGCAGGAACAAGAAAGTTTATCCTTTATTTATAAAACAGCTCACCTACATAATCTAGGAACCTGAACTGTAACTCCCCTGGCACTGCATGATGGATGCACAGCGAGTCTTCTCTGCCTCCCTCATCCCCAAAGGAATTCCAACTCTTCCAGCCCTGTCAGACTCACCACTGCAGACACACATGGTTCTGCACACACACAGACACACACACGTGCTCCCTTGGTCAGGCACACAACCTGCCGCTAAAAACACCCCCGGCACCATCAGGACTGAGCGGGTGAGTCCGAAAGGACTTCGGGACTGCTGCAACTCAACGGGGAAAAAACACACATCTCAAAACATGGATGGTGCCTGCAGGTTGTGCCAACCTTCTGTCCCCAGAGGGATAAAGCAAGCGTGCCAAACTGAGCATGAGGGGGGGGGAATTAACAGCACAATTAAGAAAGGCTTCCAAAAATTCTACTCATCCAGGACAATTTTTTTTTTTTTTTTTCCACAGGGAGTAAAATATCAGATTTCATCAGGATTGTGATAAGCAGACAAGTAGATTTTAAACCTGGGCTCAAATTTCCATTTCAATTTTTTTAGGCCAAATCAAAAGTTTAGAAGAAATTTAAACTATTTCAGGATTTAAAGTCCAAAGCTTACAAGACCAATGTTGTACAAAATGAGGGAAAATCATTCTAACAATGAGCACAGATAATAATATCAAGCAAAAGTACAAAAGCTTGACCAAATGAACAAAAAAAAAAATAACTGAAAAGGAAGGCAAGTTAATATTTTTGATTTACTGATATCCACATGGTTATACTGTGGCTGCTAAGTTTACCAACTTGCCTACAACATAAAATACAAAAAACTCTTCCAGCTGTGTCAGCAAGTACGTAAGTTTTACGGGCAAAAATGTGGCCAAGAAAGTTCTCTCGTAGAACAGGCAGTGCTGCCAGAGACTTAAAAACCTCACACCACTGGACAGGACTTGTAATAGCTCATTTTTGCCTTCCTAGGATTTGTACAATAACGCACGCTGCTGCAGAAGTTAAAATTATCCAAACCGAAGCAAGAGTTGAAGGAATTTACTCAGCCTTATTTGGGATGATACCCAGTAATTACAGCTCCCTAAAACTAATCCAATTACTTCCAAGAATTAGTGAACAAAGAGGGGGAAAGACAGTATTTTAACAGCATACCTATAAGTAACAAGGCCCCAGTTCTCCATGGCACCTTTATAAAATAAATACAAAGGTTTATTGATATTGATACACACCTCTTCCTAAATGTTTAAAATTCAAATAAAATACAGTTCATCAATAAAGTGAGTTACTTTACCAGCAGCAAAGTCTGCAATAGCTATGAGATCAATTTTAGGAAGAGGGTAAGGAACATTGAAGTAGTCCTTATAAAAAGGCAGAGTTTTAGCAGCAACCTGTAAGAAATAAGAGGAGAAATGTTCTGTTAACTTGGAACAATTGGTAAAACTTGAAAATTTATGACTGAAACTAGCCTAAGAAAGCAGCATACACAAGATTTCTTCCAGAAGTCCCGTTCCCAGCTTCCAGAGCACAATGGTTTGGAAGACTCCCATCCCCTTTTTCTCCCAGGCTGCAGCCTACCCTTCAGTACTTCTCATCATCTTTGGACCAAAGGCTACATCACCAAATCAGAACTGAATTAAACCGTATGTTCTCATCATTACAGACATTCGTTTGTCCAAAACTGAAATTCTGTTTAATATCAAGCCCAGTCTCTCTGAGCCATTAAAGCAAAAAACCACCCTCACGAGCTTTGCATGGATTTAGGTGACCGAATGGAGGAGAGGGCTACGTCCAGCCTGTTGCAGATCGCTACAGCAGTAATGGCATCACCCTGAGCGCATTTACCTCTAATGCAAACTTTCCTTGTTCTGCTTTGCCCACGGGAGTGTAAACACGCACTAAGACGCCATCGAGGGACCTGGCCTCCACAAAGTCGTATTCTCCCACCACAAACGCTACAAGATACGTCGACATTATTGGGGTGCGAGCAAACTTCACTTCCACCAGATTTTCATCATCTGGGTACGGCTTCCGGTCAATGACATTCTTTCAACATGAAAGGGAATCAGTTAATTTCATGGAAGTGAAACTGTATTACACAACGCATTTGACTAACTATTACATCACTATGAGTCATGCATTTAAAATGAACGGACTTCTTTTATGATTTTAAAACACAGACCACAATGTACTTCCCCTCCTAACTAAGATTGCCCCATCACATATAGAGGTGTGCTTTTATAATATATATATGTTATATTCCATTACTGTAAAGGCAGCTGAACACACCAGGTATCAGCTGCTGTCCTTGGGAGAGAGTATTACCCACATCCCAATAAAGCACTGGGCTTTCACTTCAAATTCTGAAACAGAAACCATAACCATGCGGTCAAGGCTAGACTTTACTGGTAACTATGAAAAGTGAGCTACTGGAATACAAATGTCTATTTTTACACCAACTTGCTCTTTTCCAGCAACACCTTCTAGAAATACTTGCACCACATTTAAAGTAGCAACCTGAAAATGCCCATTTGTATTTGTGAGAGAGGTACTTCTACTTGCACATTGTTCCCCAGGTCTGATCAAAAATCCTCTAGGGCAGAAAACATGCTTATTTGTCTCAAATGCTACATCTGCTTATGCAGCTAACAGCTATATAAACACGCAAAGGCCCTTTTTTTTCCCCCCCAGTCACTCTTAATCAAGCAGCACGTGGCATGACATATGCTAAGTCTTTTTTTTTTTTTAAAGAAACACCACTGTGGTTTGTACAACCTGTTTAGCTTTTGTGCTAGCATCTGATATCACAACATCATCTTTTACAAAGTTCTCTCAATTTAGAGCAGCTCAGTAATAGCTAGCAAGACAGCCTACATTCCTCATTCTGTCTGTTACCAAGGCACACTATTAACTATCAAATAATCAGCTGGCATTATTACAGTTTTATTTAAAACACTGTTTACTTGCCCATCAAGAACTTACCATATTTGACAAAGCTACTCTGTCTTTAGGAACCACCAAAGAAATATCAAATGTTGCCTTAATAGCAGGCTCATCCCAGCAAGGGAAAGCTCTGCGAGCATCAGTAGCCTGAAGGAAATAAGAGCATTAAAAGAGTAAATCAAGAGATCGTGGCAATGAAACACACTCAAAAATTCAGCACATTTTACAGGCAAGAAGTTGGGTGAATGATGGCTGGTCATTGGTGTAGAGTCTCTTCATTGACACTCTTGACCTCTGCGTTAGAGCATTTTATTCTTACTGTGAAAACTTATTTCACTCTTGGTTTAAAAAAAAAAAAAAAAAAAAAAAAAAAAAGGCAGCTGAAAAGCACTCTGTGCTCTGATGGAATTCTACAGTCTGAGCAAAATTTAGCAGAGTCATGACAGGAGCAAAGCTCAGTCATGTGAAAGCAGAGAGGGCACCCAGGCGTTCACAGACCGTACACACAAGACCACCTATTTATATTCTGTCAGTAGACTGCACCCAAGAAATGTTCTGTTTGTACAAGGTAAGTACTCAATATTTTTATGTAACCAGGCAGATAACTATGAAATTACAATAAGGTACAAAATTCTGTCATTATGTCCAGGATTTACATAATACTCGAGACAGAATCTGGCTCTCATTTTGGATGTCATTAAGATACTGAGATAAAGGCAGAGCGTCCTATTAAAAAAATTAATATACCTCACAAAGGATAGTTATACAGAGTTATTCGACCACATCTAAATAAACAGCTGTTTTTAAACATTGCAGCTATTGTATATAGATGGTGCATCACACATCATCATGATCCTTGGCTGGGGAATTTGCCAGATCCAGAATTTACTGACCTTCAAGTCGCAACGTAAAGGCTGCTTTTAGTATTACCCATCCACGCTAGGAGCAAGGAGCAAATAAATACGGATTTTTGAAATTTACCCATAGGGTATAGCTAAACCTAGGAAATCAGGTCTCTGCTTCTTCTAAGAATAAATCCTATATTGAGAACGACATTCCCTGAAAACAAAAATACAGCCCATACCTCAAACTGAGTGACAGCAGCATAGCGTGTGTCTCCAGCAGGGGTGGTATATTTACTTCGGTAAAAACCTTTCATTTTATCATTCAGCTCCCCTACAAAGTCTATCTTTAGCGTCCCTGTCCCTGTAACAGAAACAGATGGGACATTGTTATTTGCACGTGCCAAACAGAGCATTTATTTGGTCTGGACCTTCCAGGCTACTCAGCTGGCCCACTGCCCTTCTGAAATAAGATGTCCCTTCAACTCCTCTCCACCCATCGCTTTTTTTGCCAGCCTCCCTCAAACCCTTCACCCTCCTTACAGACCTGCTTTAAGCCATTTGAGACGTCTGACCCTACAATCCTTACCTTTGAATAATGTCTGCAGAAATATAGGATGGCTACTAAGTAATAACAGCATCTATGAAATCTTTTACAAAAGCCAAGATGGAGCACTGGCCGCGTTCAAGCTTGTAAGTCAATTAGTCTCGGGATTTATTCTGCCCTCGATGTCTCAGTGCAAAAGGGGAAACCTGATCTCAATCAGAGAAGCAGCATGCCAATATCCCACAGAACGAAACACCAAAGTTTGACCCGCCTTGATTCTTTCTATTTGTATTTGTCAAGATGAAATAAAACCGCTTTATTCAACCTGAGGAGCTGAGTTTCAATCAACAAACTCCTCAGAGGAAAAAAACTGTAGCAGTTTCAAAAGAATTAGTACATTCCCGCCTAGGAAAATACTGCAGTAATTCAGATTAGCTCATTCTCAGTAAGAGGAAAACAGACCATCTGTATCTAACGTAAGTAGCTTCTGAGCCTAACTCCCAATAGCAGGTAAATAATTAGAGTGGCCTCAGGTGTTGGAAGCAAACACCACCAACAGTGAAACAATTTCCAATTCCAGAGGCTCACAGAGTGCCTTATAGTGGACAGACTCCCCAGGGAGCACTAAATTCGCTGTCAGAAACTTCAGGGAACTTCAGACACGGTTGAAGAAAGCAGAAAGCAGTTCTTACCTTTCTGGAGAGTACTGGGAAAGGAGAGAGTAACCTTTTCATCCTCATTTTGATAGTTGAACCCTGTGGCATGCACCTCTGAAACAGAAAACCAGACTACTTTGTTCAAATAAGTCCCAGAGAATTTTTTTTTGTATCTCACAAACATTTAAAAGTAACTAAATCAGCTGAATCCAATAACGTGCTGTAGTTACTGAATAAATCAATGAAGATTTTGAATAATCCAGAATGATATAAACGCAAGCAACAAAAGAAACACCACCCACAGTAAGAACAGTACCCTGTACACCACCAGGAACACTGGTAACAACTACAAAATCCTGACAAATGGTAAAATATTGCATTAAACTTCCCTTCAATATTAAATGCCTACCTCAGTGCAGCAGGATTCTTATGAATTATTCCAAACGGGATGCTTACGACTTACTAAACTGACCTGTGGATCTCACTTTGAAAAGCACATCAACGTCCACAGCAAGGTGGTTTTGTTTGGTTTTAACCACCAAGAAAAACACAATGTTGATTTTATTTAAAAATTGTCTTCAGAACCAGAGACCTACCTTGGCGTTTCTATACCTTGCAGCAAGGGCATCCAAAATCAACCAGAATATTAAGCAGTATGGCATTTACATAGCGTTAGATCTATTTGTAGATGCAAATAGCTGAACTGGGAGGCCAAGCTGGATAGACAGGGGGAAGGAATTGGTACACGGGAATTAAACTGTCCTGCAGCTTAAGAGTTAGCAGAGCCAAGAGACGACACCTGGTGTTGCTTCTTCCTTCCTAATTCATCAAGTTCCACTCGCTGCATCCAAGATGATGCACATCTATGCTCCTTCAACCAAAATAAATTTAAAATAACTACACAGGACCTCACTGCAAGTCCCGCTGCCTTTGTCACTCTATACTCAACCACAGCAATAACGAGCTATTTTCAAGGAACGCAAATCAACACCAAAATAAACGAGTAAGGCTTTCTACCACACATCAGCATCTTAACTACCAAACTTGGTAAGCCTGGACACAGCAATACACCTTCCTATGCGGACATACTGATGTATAATTCTAGATTTAAAAGTACAATAAACATCTGGCAGTTCAGCACAAGCT
Organism: Dromas ardeola; assembly: GCA_013398915.1. Classification (NCBI taxonomy): domain Eukaryota; kingdom Metazoa; phylum Chordata; class Aves; order Charadriiformes; family Dromadidae; genus Dromas; species Dromas ardeola. Next base: position 29,293 of record VYZM01005464.1, read on the forward strand.
GCCTGTCCCATCCCACTTACATCAGTCAAATCGAAGCGAAAACACACCCAGGATATTGAAATGCAACCAAGGGTCTAGAAACATTTTCAGATACTTTCAAAATTGACCTAGGAAGAAAGATTCAGTAAATATCTACTGAAATAGATACTACTTTTGAGAAAAAGGGCAAAAAGAATACTGGAAAGTGCTGTGATACATTGAGGTGAACACCCTAAAAGAAGAACGTACCACTATATCAACTCCTTCATTACATGGAATTCCGAGTGACAAGTCTTGTTTGAAACAACAACTTAATTTACAGAACGACCTGCCTTCCACGCTCAAATATCACTACAAGAATCCAGGTATTCGGTTTCAGAGGCAGCCTAAGCACATTCACAAGATGTTCAGCTAAGTTGTTCCATATGTGACAAAATAACTGGAAACGTGTTTTTATTTTTATAAAATTTAAAGTGCTATTTATTCTGGAATAGTAGGATTTCAGCCTTAAGTCAGAGTTAATACCAACCTCTGCTCCCAGAGAGCATAAATGCAGAAGCTGCATGAATGCATTAGTCTTAACTACTGGTTTCACAGTGCTCTGCTCAGCGTTTAATCAGAGCTAACCACCACGCTAGGGTACATAATACGTAAATGCTTACAATAAAACAACTCTAGCTGTAAAAAAAAAAAAATACAGTACAAAAATAAATGCAAGAAGGATCATGTAGAAGAACTTTAGACTACTAGTCTGTACTGAGGAGTTCCAAGATTTTTAAAATCAACTGTAAGAGGGATGAGATAGACCATTTAAACAGAATACATGCCAAGGACATCACAATGCCAGGAAGCATTGGGCAACGAGCAACAAAAAGTAAAGGTTTAGCTTTTCTTCTTCTGACTCTGCGGAATACTGAAGCAGAAAAGGAGACATAATGAGAGTTAGAGAGAAGACATTCAGGGGAACAACAGTAATGTACAATATAATAGTCTGAAAGTGGGCTTCCCAGGAAGAGAGTGGAGCTGATCGCTGACCACATCGCTTCGATCCGATGAATTTTGACCCCGGCTATCTTTAGAGTCGAACAGACAACAAACCCATTGTTCTGCGATAGCGTGTTGGTGACCCTGGTCAGGAGGAAGGACGGGCTGAATACCTGTCGGAAATTTATGTTAGCCTTCCTGGGAGGAATCCCGCTGCCGGACAACCTGCAGACGCTGAGCTGTCAGCCTGTGGTCAGAGGCTAAATGAAAACCTGAGAAACGGCTGATAAAGATCAGTACAAGAATGCAGAATTCCTCCCTCCCCCCGTGTATTTTAAAATGACCACAGCAAACCAAAAACATTTGTATCTTTTTACAGCTTCTAATGGAAACAATCTGATACCGAAGACAAACAATACCATGACTTCAGGATCATAGCTCTAACCTACTGAAACTGAGAAATAGAGAAGAATGCGTGTTATGCAGATCTTCTGCCAAAAGTTGACAATGACTATCAAGTTTCCCCCCTCCTCCTCTCTAAATGTGAAGCTCTCCTAAGAAGCGTATTTGAATCTGTAGCTCCACTACTTTATAATCTTTTTAATCTGTAATAGGAAAGACATGGGAAAGATCCAGGTAAACATTACCATCCATAGAAGAAAGTGAAGACCTTCAGGTGTTTTTTCCCCCCCCTGCAACAGTCTGGGAAAGCACATTAACACACTGCTGAATGCAACCTTGTTTCAAAGAGCTTCTCACCCTTAATTTTACAGTGTTAGATCCCAATCACCCTAAGGTTAGAAACAATGTTTAAACAAGTTATAGTTTAAATAGGCTGGGAGCAGCCACCTCCTGGGGGATGCCGACTGCTCCCAGCACATCCCCATCCCCGTCTCTGCCAAAGGAGGGTCCTGTCGCATCCCGGGACCGTCCCATCTGCCGCGACAACCCGCCTCTGATCCACACTTAAAAAGCAATGGCGAGATTACACCTGGAACAGAAGGTAGCGCTCATTTACAGTTTCACAAGACCCGTATTCATTGAGGAGTTGGTGCCTAAATGTCTTTCCATACTCAACTACCAATTTTTTGTCATTCTCAAAGCAGCTGCTTATACCCCAATTTCCGAAACAGCAGAATATAAATGAAAAATTCAAAGTTACTTTATTATTTTTTTTTAAAACTATTCAGTGCCAATAATTTAATCCAGAGCAAGAGAACCATGGAAAACCATCAACAATACTTTTTGTTAGAGTTTAAGAGAACTGCTTATAACAAAGATGTAATTGCAGTAAAAGGCTGTCTGAATTCCTAACAGTGTTGAATACAAAAGCTCCTGAAGAGAACAACACAATTTTGGCAGCCTTCTAACTTTGGAGAGTTTGGCACTGCAAGGTTGCAAGTTAATCACTAGCACATTAGTACACAGTCTGGACCAAGTTGCATGAGAAAATAAAAAGCTGCTAGTGCTCCATCTCTTTGGAAAAAAACACATAAAAAAATCAGATCTAGCAACCCTCCCAAACTCAGGGCACTACATTTCAAATTTTACAATAGCTTTTAAAATAAATTACAGTCCTTCTACAGAGTACTTCCTGAAATTGCACAGTAACCAGATGGATACATCAATTAATGATCCCAATTTCTGTATTACATGCTTATAAACATGGATCCTAGCCAAAGGTTTTAAGCAATGTCAAATGTGCATGTATTTCAAAGCAAAGACAAAGCCAAGTGCAAGAGATGGAATTTTTTTCAAGTAGCCCTCATTCCACGGCATGGAGAAGTCACAGGCAATTAAGGTATGGTGGCTTAATGAACTTGCATTCATCAACTGAGCTGCAGTGACTGTGTGCACTCTGCCTACTCCATCTGCAAATTAAACACGTTAGCTTAAAACATCTACATGTTGACATAGCGTACACTGTCCTCCTTCAGCATTAGCCGCCGAGCTACGCCGATGCAATTCCCCAGAATGCTAATGCTTTCAAGCCCTTTCACATCTTTTCACGTGTTTCAAACCAGTGGTTGTAAAATCCTTTAAAGGAGTCAGAAGTATTCTCCCGTATCGGATATTCCCAAACCGTCCATGCCAACGCAGCCCAGGCCTCCTTAAAAAAAACTACCGTTCAAAATTCTGTCACATCAAGTCCTCTCCAGAAGAAAGGATGAAGATGAGCTTTTCTACAACAAAGAAAGGTTTCACAACTGGCTTAAACAAATCCAGTTTGCTACGGGTGGAGACAGTAGTCTCATTTTTCCCACCTGGCTCCAGCTGCATGTTCCCATTCCCTTCCTTCCATGGGCATTCACATACAATCCTCAGGATCAGGAAGATGATCTGCCTCCAAGCTGCCTATTTTTTTTTCCTCTTGTAGAGGCAGTTTTCAGCCAGTGCAGTTTCCTGACCCACATGGCTGCTAAACGGTGCAAACACGAATGCCAACAGAAGGAAGGGAGAGAGGACAAGCATCATTGTCCCTTTCCACAGCAGCAGGATTTCAGACTGCCTTAGGATCACCGTGAAAATGTTTGCGATCCCAGCCCAAGGGAAAGCACTGCTTGGAGACACTGGGGTCACACTGCTTTCCATGAGCACTCCTGATCTTTTGTTGTTGTTTCTAACCACCAGCTGAGGCTCTGGCACAACCAGCCTCTAGCACTATCATCCAAGCGCATCCCTACCACACTAGGAAGGAAAAGACTGACATAATGAGTTCTGGCCTTAAAACCTTTTAAAGCTTGAAGTACAAATCAAAGTTCATTCAATTATTTCTGCTAAACAAACATCACTATGGTTGCTGGTCATTTTCTATCTGAAATTGCTAACCACTACCCTCCATGCATCTCTGAATTTAAGAAGCCGCTTTAGATCCCCCAGTATCTGCAAAGCTTTCCAAGCTAATGACAATGGAGTTCACCAGTTACGACTCCATCACAATTTCACAGCTTCTTGAAAGAGATTCACAGGAAGCTCCAGGTACTGAGCATTCAGTAAGTATGAAACTCAATCCCCTCAAATTTAACTTCAGAACCATTAATTCAGCGGAGCAAAGTCAACCATTTGGACAAAGGCAGTGCAGCACATGCACGCCTAAACTCTAAGGCTGCACTATAAACATTTCCCTACAAATGCTAAAAACTGGCTTCTGGAAAAAACAAAACCAATTGCTCCTTATGACTAATGGGAGGAGCCAGTCGTAACTTCAGCAGCAGAAACTCAGTCTTTCGAGTAGCTTTGTTCCATGACAGCGTACCTGGCACAAACAGCAAATTCTCCAGTTACAGTCACTCCACTAGTTTTATGACTAAACAGAGCATTTTTCTACTCCAAAGTACTGAGTAACCAATCTCCCCTGGTTTATTATTCACCATCACTCAATTGTGGATCACACAGCAAAATTTTTTACTTTGACTTTAAAGCTTCAGAGATCCTCCCCTCAGCTTCCTGTCAAATATTGGGCAACAATCTGATTTCCCTGCAAATCTGCATTAAAATTCCAAAGACCAAGTTCCACCCTCTGCTGTATCCATCTCCACCAGAGTGATCAGGAGGGGAGGGAAAACACGGCCCACAGTTCTAGCAAAGATTTCCATTGTTGTACAAGCCCAGGTGCAGTAGGCACTCAAGACTAACAAGAATTATCAGGAAAAGAATAAACTATTCTGCATAAAAGTCAACAGATCACCTCCATAAACAAGGGAAAGGTATCTGTTGAACAAGAAGCTCTCTTTTTCACACAGCTACTTTTCAGAACAGAACCACACTTGAAAGAAGATAAGCGACCGATTATCTTTTGTCTCACATTTGGAGACAAGTGTGAGACAAATTCTTCTCCACTGAGGTACAGAACTAAAAGAGTAACAAATTTTCACTAGAGCCTTTAAAGGAGAAAACGGCACTAACTTCTCACTTGTTTTCAAACATACTTTACAGGCAATGGGTAGGAGGCTCACCTAAGTAACTAAATCCAAATGACCTGGCTGATATTTCTGTTGGTTCCCTGGACTATATTTCGTGCTCTGTTTTTGAGACCAGTTATACAATTACCATCCAAAAGCTGTGCACAATAGCAGCATTAGTAAGACTGACTTGATCTGTATCAACAGGTGCCAGCAAACAGTTTGCCAATTTCATGCAATTTTACTTCCAAAGCCATTATACTAGTTGGCAGTTTACCAAACTGAATGATATGTTTTAACCCCATGAAGCCTGAGTATAATTATAGTAAACATGCGATAAAGCTGCACCTCAAGTATTTATGATACAAGAGTTTGAGAGGTGAGTGCCTGTACTGCAGCCAGAGCGCTGGACTCCTATTCCTGGGTGTCCAGAGCACCACGTTCAAGGCCATGTGAAAAATCAGAATGAAGGAATTTAAGCCACAGAAACTCACTTCCAGTGTAATTGGGTTTAAGTCTCCATTAAGGTCTACTAATAATACTTTGAAGCTATGGCCTACTATTAATACTTTGAAGCTACAAGGAGAGTATATTACTGTTAAAGAATAGTAAAATAGACTTCTACAAGAGGGAAATCAGCTCTGAAAACAACAAAGATAATACATTAAAATAAAGATCCTCTCTATTATATGTATTTTTCCTAATTTGACTGGAAAGAGACTTTATTCCTAGGTACCTTCTCCATTTATTTTCATTTTTCTCAATGACAAAACAAAAAATTAATAGGTGGTTTGGGCCCGTGGCACGGTGGTAGGTGGAACAGCCTCCATAAACACTCCGCTATTACTACCACTCTTGTTATCGCCTCATTACTCAGAATAAGAAATAACTCCAGGAGCGCTTAGCAACACAGTGCATCCCATCAACTAACGATCACTAACGGCAGCGTGTGAAAGGCACACAGGAATGGAGCGCCAGGGGACAACCCGGGAGCCCGAATCAGGCACGTAGGAAACAGGGCTCTATTCTTTCACTATCAAAACCGAGTGGCCAGGCTCCAGGCTCTTTGGGAACACTCTTCTCTGCCGCCCTCTCTCGCTGCGACTGCGCTTCCTGCAGCGAGCTCTGCTTTTCCACAACACACCCACCGAAAACTCTGCTTCCTTCGGACGGGGCTCCCCATCCACCTAAGGACCGCTCGGCAGCTCCCAACTTCACTTAAGAAATCCTCTGGTTTCTTTAATACTATATTAAAACCAAAAAAAAAAACCCCCAATTTAAATGCAAAGACACATTGCAGACTTGCCACAGACAAAGCTATTAGCCATAGGATAACGTCACGACAACAAGAACTGGAATTGTTCCTACCAAATCCGGTCCAGAAAATCAAGATTTCTTTCCTTCTTTAAGTGTTTGGACAAACACAGCCCTTCTCTCCAACTTCCTTCAGCTGTGGCATAAGGACACTAGAGAAGTTTAAAGCTAATCAAAGGAACACTTTTCTCCTATCCATCGTCAGGATCATTCCTTTAATTCACAATCATGGTTTTAATAAAGTGCTTCATGACATTATTGTGGCATTTTCCTTATAGAAAGGGAACCTCCGCAGAGCCTTTTCTTCTCTGAGGGACTTAAGAAACAGTTGCACGCAGTGGACCAAATAGCTACCGTGTTTGAAACAGCAACGGCTCCATAAGAAAACCAAAAGGCTTTGCACATTGTTAGACCATCGCTCTGTTTCAAGGAGCTTACTTTCCACACCTTAATCATTTCATGCTTCAATTGCTAAAACTTCTTTTGCGTCTGTTAAATCTCCTCAAAATATAATTGGGGAAGATGTCAACTACTATAACTGTGTCTCACAAACACGTGCCTTTTCTTCGATTTTGCCAGCAACTTCCAGCCTTTCACTGAGCCAGACCCCTACCATTGTCGCCTCCACACAATCGCCTTTTTCTGTGTTGCCCTACACTCAGAACTAAGGCCAATGAAGTGTCTTCTGTGCTTTTCCAAATCCTTCCCAATGAGCACTTCCTACTGCAGGCCATTATTGATGCGTTCCTTATCTAAGACCTCGTCACAGATTTTGTCAATACTGCGAAGTCCGTAGGTACAGATCATGTTCTTACACAACTATCTGGTATAAAGATAAATAAAAATGTAAACAAACATCCTTTTGCCTATGACACTGATGCATGATGGAGTAGAATGTAGATTCCACGGAAGCTTGAGGTAACTTTTTTAAACATAATGCAAATGGTAGTGATGAGGAGAGAATAAAGGTTAGATAATTAATTTTGTGCTTCTAGGGGTAGGTTAGCTTAACGAACTATTACGCAATTTTGCGAAGTTGTGAATTGTTGGAAACAGCATCTCACATCAGAAATGAAATGGATTAACATGTGAAAAGTCCAGAAAAAAAGCAATCCTACCTTCGTCTCCTTCTGGCGCATAGGAAGCTGTAATAATGTCAATGTCAGCACAGTTCATCACAATTTGGTTGGTTGCCTGCTTCACCTGGAAGAGAAATTTTATGAGCATCAGGAAGAAATGGTGTTCCCTACTCCCTCGAGCTTTCTTAGGTAGGCACTCCCACCTCCCTTTCATCTAAAACCCCCTCCATCATCAAGTGTTTGAAACAAAATTTAGCGGTTAAGGGTGGTAAAAAAGAAAAAGATATTTCACTGGCTGCTCTCATTTGTTCCGGAACATGCGTACTTGAATCATGTTCAAGCCATCTAGGCCCACTTATCAACACTGTAAATTATTTAAGGGAATGGACTGCCTGTTAAAAATTGGTATGAAAGTTTGACAATAGGGCCCTTGTACATGCCTGGGAATCCAAGACCAATAAAAATAGATAGAGAGCCTGTAAGCTTCCTGTTAGAGATGACCTACAGGAGACTATAGTAAAAGCCTTTGAATGCAAACATCTTTCAGAGATCATCAGAAACACAACCTACGGTACCAGGTTCTAAACTGTCGACACTGTAAGAACATCTTCGGTTAAAAACATCTGCCAAGAAATTCGCCTTTACATTTTCCTGAAAGCTTTCCTTCTGCCAGCTCTTGGCTACACACACTTTGCTTTATTTAACAAGTGGCCAGCTCCCAGAGTAGTAATAAACTGTCTCACTGTGCCAGATTTCTATTTGGACGCAAGAGCTTGAATACAGAGGAATTCAAATTAAATATCAATTAATTACAAAGGGGTAAAATATTTGGGAATTAAACTAGGAATTATTTAGAAACTTATAGCTGAAACCACTAGAATCATCACACTGGATGGAGCTGGTAGTCCTGCTGGTCCGGGATACAATTTCTAGCAGTAGACAATGATGGTTCTTTAAATAAAGGAGTAAGAATTTTTATAACAGCCAACTGGAGTTTCACATATGCACAAAGGAACTGCCTCCTACCCTAGAGAGTAAGTTCCTTAAAGCATAAGGACTTGTATCCCTTTCTTGGTTTTTCACTCTTATAACCTCAAAATGCCCTATTAACACCTCTGCCCAGCACTCTGGCTATCCATGCGTGAACACACTGCAGAAACCGACTGGACCTCTTTGTGATGGAAACCGGTCCCCGTGAACCCAGAGCTCCTTCCCCCCTGTAGCACAATCAGCAAAGCGCTCTGCACGCACACGCCAGCTCACCGCTTGAGCATCTGAATATATTGAGCAATAAATGCATTTATTATAAGTAGAGTCAAAATACTAAGCTGTGAAGTGTCATAGTCGAAGCAGACACTTATCACTCTGCCATAAAGGGGCTGGTATCTCCGCAAGATGAGTAAACGGAAGCAGATATTCAGTCTTGAGCTGAATATCTCGATCTACCTAGGCTCACTGGAGGAACGGTTCCTTAGTCATTGTGTACATAAAAACCAAATTCAAGTCTAGTCCGTGATAAGAGAGGCTTAAGAAATTTAGATGCATAACTTCATAGGCGTACCCACATCACCTAGTCCATCTAGTCTAATAGCCTGCGAACCAAAGGGCTAATTCCAGATACTTCAAGGAAAGCCAACCCCACAGCAGATGGTCAACACAAGACAAACCCAACTCAGAAGTTTCTTTCTAACCTCAGTCGTTAACTTTGCAAAGCAAACATCCACGACTTATTCCTATTAACAGAATTGTGTAATAAATATTACGTAAGGGCTTATACTTTTTGATAAGCCTAACTATTAGTGAATCTTTCCAAATCCTGCTTGTCAGTCGCCGCTCAGTAGCATGTCCTACAGAGCAGTGCAGAAGAGCTGTGTTGTTCTCACCAGGTTGCCTCTTTACGGCGATAAAACCAAAACAATGTTACCTAATAAACTTAACCTGATTCTAAAAAACAACACGCTTGCAAAGCAGAAAACTAGCAAATGTAACAGCTGAAGTAACACAGGTTAGATTTGATGCTTCTAGATTTACAATCTGAAAGCTTCCACCACCACCACCCCCCCCAAGTCTGGTGTGCATGAAACTAAAGGATTACAGCCCTTCCCAAAACCTAAGATCAAAGGCCAACAATTTTCATCACAATATTAGGGGCTGGGGTTTTTCAAGGTCTTCCACAACACAGAAACATCAGAATGAGAACAGCTTGTTATAAATGTCTAGTAGAGACCTTTATTCAATCTACAAATCCAAATCTCTCTGGATTAAGAATTCAAGATGCATAAAGAGCTGTCCAAATTGCAGACAATACTGGGTTTAACAATAGGTTTCATCTCTCAAAAACAACCTCTTCTGAGGACAGAAGAATTTCCAGCGTAGCACTGTGCCTGCAAATTAAAAAGTTTAGTTTTCAGCGGAGATAACTTCAGAGGCTCCTTAGAAAGGCAATTACCTGTTTTTAGATTTTTTTTTCTTACCTCCTACAAATCTCAAGTCGGTTTTACGAGAGAGTACATTTAAAGGGATTGAGAAAACCAACAGTCTAAAAAACATTCACCCTCCAACTCCCCAAAAATGAAGGGCAAAAGTCAGCGTGCAGATGTCAATATTGACAGTGTACTTGCACAGCACACTTCTGAGGCCCTCATCAGCTAATTCAGTGGGGAAAAAAAAAAGTTCTCATGTTGGCACACAGGCTCTAGCATGAGAGCCTCCTCCCTCTGATCCGCTAAAAATAATGAAGTACAGACACACCTGTAAGAACAAAACCAAAACAAAACTATAAACCGCCCAGCATACTTACCTTATGACCATTTTATCTCACAAGAACCCACAGCCTCGTGCTTACAGACACCATGTCTGTCACGAAGATGAATGAAGGTGTTTTACTGTAAGTGATACCTTGAAGCTGCTTTTACATTTCTGCACATACTGTGTTTCGGAAGACAGATACTCTGCTCATGCAGTGCTTTTCATGAATGCAATCCTATTAAAAGGCAAAAAGGCAACTCCCTGCATAAGGTATAACCAATTACAAAGCTGTATATATGTGACCTGTCACCCTGCCTCACCTTGCTCTATAATATAATAAATTTACTCTTCATCAAGAAGAGGCTAATCAAGGCAAGAGCAAGCTCCAAATGCCCACAATGAAAGTAGTTTTTGCCGTAAGGGTGATGTGTTTAAAAGCAGCAGATGAACTAAGACCAGCATCTGGAATGAAGGAACGTTTCAAAACTTTAAACCTGTGGCTTTTGATGAAGCTCTAGTAACATTAATTCCAATTAAATACCTATTGAGACAAGCCAGACACAGATAGCCCAAGCAGGTCTGCCCTGCCATAAAACTACAGAACTTTAAGGCGTTTTAACCTGTCATTACACTAAGATGACACACACCTCCCGAACCCTCACATCCACCTTCATGCTCAGCACTGGTTTCTGGGGAGGAAAATCTCACCCAAGAGGGCATAACAGCTTAAATTCCCCCCAAAAGTTTTCCAAGGTAACATCCTTTGACGGAAGAAGAGATAAAAAGGCTAATTATTTGGCGCTGCCAAATAGGACTCAAAGATGCTGTAAAGCTTTTGATTTTCACCGGTTATCAGAGCAGGAAAGGACTTGATGGAAAAACCTTTTCAGGACATGAGAAACAAGAATTTGAATGGCTTCAGTAGAATGCTGGCCTACCTGAAATACAGGATGAGGTGCACCAAAAGACATCTTCTAGAGTCAAAACTAATTCTCTAGAGCCATTTATAAGACTAGATAATTAAAATCTTGTCACTCGGCTTCAGAGTCCTTTTCTAAATGTAGCATTATAACAAGCATGTATGTTTTTAGCATTTTACTCTCTAAAAATAGACAACTAAAATTACCTCAGTTCTGTTCTAGGTTGCATCTTTTTAAGAATTTCAAACTTCAATGAGAAAAGGAATAAAAAGTTTTATTCATCTGCATCTCAAGCAAATTATGGTAGTCAAGTAGTAAAATTGCCAATGCCACGACTAATTGGCCCACTGGAAAAATTCACTTCCTTCCAAAGACCGTCCAAATACATTCGCCTGTAGCAGTCACACATACTTCAGAATTGTCAAATCCACACAGACAAGTAAATCCCTTTGTAACTACGATCAATGCAATCAGCCTTATGAATTACAGAACTGAAAGAGGCCTTTCTGTGGGGGAGAAGAGCAAAGGCATTCCTGTTTTTGAAGCTGGTGGCAGAAGGGTCCACAGAGCCCCGAGGTCCTGACTTTGAAGCACCAGACTTGAACACTTTAACGCTCAAATTCAGATCTAATTTCACATGCTGGAAATGTAAGTTACAAGGCTGGATAACATGATCATATATTTCTACTAGACAGCTTCCCCCTCCAAAAGATACTGACCACAAATACTACACCCATTAAGCTTAATTTTTCAAGGTTTACATATAAGAGCGTCACAATTAATCTTTAACTGGCATGCAGCAGGATCAGAAGACTACACATTCTTTAGTCTAGCAGATACTGCATAATTAACCTATAAAAAGCAAGAGACACAGGTTAAACATTACTAAATATAACAGAATATCCTTAAGACACATTAAAGGGACTGGGAAAGATATTTCAAGGAGCCATCTACATCAGGTTGGAAATTCTTTAAAGTAAAGATAGGTTTGCTTTGCAAACCAAGAAACACCTCACTGTAGTTTGCAATAAAAGAAATGAGCCACCACATAACACTCTCCAAAGAAAGTAGTTTACACAGAGGTAAATACCAGGAAGTCAGAAGACAACCATGCACCTCTCTGAGGCTCTGCACCACGACACCCTGCGCCGGCCAGGTGATGGTTTGGAGCCGTGACAGCGTTAAGAACTTCCATTTAGAAGCTTAAAACACCCGTTGAATTTTGGGAGCCAGATGTTTGTTTCTGTTGCCAGTTACTCATGTTTTCCTTTTGGGCACGATGCTGAAGAACCGACCGGGTGCACATCCCCTCTTTGTTCCAGCCCTCCGTCAGGCCTCCCAGGAGTCAAAAGCGGAATGGAAAAAAGTTGACCTAGACACTGAGTAATAGGAGTGCGCTGCACTGATAACTAGACCCTGAGAAAATCAGGGTTATAATAATTAAATCTCAAGCTAACAGAGGAATAAAATAGATGAACTACATTCACCAAAAAAAAATAAAATTCTTAATTGTGCTCATTCAGAAACATCCACGCACACCCAACAAATCAACAGTTTATAACGCTAAAAGACGACAGAACCGACAGACCGATGGCAGGACTGTGAACACGCGACTATTTCAGCTCCAGATCTGCTACCGACACGCAGTGTCCCATTCTCCCACAATCACGTTTGGTCCTAGCTGCAATAAATGAACTATTTCACAAGGAATCCTTAAGGATTTGGGGTTTTTTAACTGTGATAAATGGCAAGTATACACCATCAGTTAATATAAATGTTACACAATTCTACAAACTTCCAAAATATTCAAATGACCACAAATTACATCATTTAAAAAATTTAAGTAACCAGACAAAATTTAGTATTTAGGTTACCAGTTACTTAACAAGCTCAGCTTCAAAAGGCTATGAAATTAAACTTTATCAAGAGACAGATTTCAGTATCATTCCTTAATCAAGAAACAACAAATACTAGACGGAGGGCCAGCTCCTTAACCTGAAAACTAGGAGTGCCACAATAAACTACAAACATGTAGCATTTCTTTTCAAGGCTTTTAAATCAACCTGGGGACTGCTGACGCTGAAGCAACAGCCTTGCCTTTTGAATCATAAAAGGTTTTATCCTCTGAAGCTAATTTGAAGGAGTCATATAAGCGTAACATTTGTTATTGTGTTTTGGTAAGGTCTAGGTGCAAAAGACAACACAAATGCACCACCCCAAAGCCAAGACTGGACGATTATTTAACATTTCTTTAGGCCCTGCTGCTCAAGTCAAAAGACTTACCAAAATTCTACAGAGAGGGCTGCCAAATCCTATTTAATGGCTCTGAGCGAGAAACGCAAACTGACTGATCAAATGTTTACTTGTTATATCTTGACTAAGTATCACAGTCTTCACTAATTCCAGTTTGCTATTAAAGATGCAAAATAACAAAGCAAACAAACACTTTTGATGTACATAATGAAAAGTTTTCCTAATTTTGTGATTAATCATGATTGATTCCAGTGTCAAAGTTTCAGTACTCACCCTGCAGGTCAGAAAGCATCACCGTTTTAAGTACTTGATGTGGATTATTGCTTCTTCAGCCATTATCATATTGGAATGGAGCAGGGGGACTAATAATTATTCTTGATTGGTTATAAAAAACGAGACCCAGACCTTCAAGAGGAGGCAGTGTATGTATTTCCCTGCCCAAAATCTGGAAAATTCAAAGTTTGTCTCTTAACATAAAACCACTTTTACCTCGATGTCTGTACAATGTATCCCAAAGGTCTTAACTATGCTGAAAACAAAACACCTCTGATGAGCTCCACTCCACCTCACTGCAAGGCGCTAGCAGAAATGGCCAACAGGTCCTTCATTGAACCAATCGAATCCAAAAGCACACAAATGTTTTTGTTATTTTCTAGATTAAATCCCAGCTTGACAACAAACGATCAGTAAATGTTAGCATATTCTTAAGTAAGCCATTCCCTTGTACAAAAAGTATCCTGACCACTTGGTACTGGGGGTAAGCTGGTTCTTCTCCTCTCCATTAAGGTGCAGAAGAGTCACCCTCTAATTTTCCGGAATGTCCCTTTACCATGCTTTGGGTGCTGGCAGCCACAGCAAACTTCAAATTTCTAACTCGAGACAAGCATGCGAACGCTCACCCCAAACACCTTCCTGCACCTCTCCTGTACTTGCTTGCACGCAGCTGAGATATGGCCTCATGGTTCTTCAGTATATGGTTGTTAAAAGCTAATTTAAAATAAAGATATATACTTTATACTTTAGATATGTTTTAAAAACCTTGCCCTATTTTTTTTTAATTCTCTCTACAGTGAGGACATGAGATCAGCTCACCATGATGTGAGCAAGAGTTTTTGACAACCTTGAACCTGCCAGATCAGTGTTCTTCCTTAACACATACCCTCATCTGGTAGGAAAGTCCAGGATTTCGCATTGTCAGGTGGTATCCATCGCTCTAGGAATTTATTGAGCAATCCCCTGAACAGCAAACAATATAAAAAAATATCTCAACAGGACTAAAATCTGCAAACCAACTACCACCTCCCCAAGAAGCCTCCAAATCCTCGTTCTTCCTGGATTTAAACGAAGTTTCCAAGGCTGCTGTTCAATACTACTCTCTCCTCAGCAGCAATGCTGGCTTAAAAAGCCACTACTCCCCTCCCCCCGAGTGTTATTTTTAACCTGGATGATTTCAGTGATCCCATTTACAGCACAGCCCCACAGCTGTAACAGGACTGAGGAGCAGCAACTTGGGTGCGAAGACAGGAATAGGTGGCTAGGATTAAGACGGAAGAGATTGGGAATTTCTCAAGCTGGCATTTTCACCCAGGCTGACGCACCGCCAAACCGAGACCCCGAAGGCAGCAGGGGCCTGAGGACTCGAGCGAGAACAAAATCCACAAGGCGATTTACGTTTTCAGTGTTTCTTCCACATGACACAAACTTACTCATCTCTGGCAGCCTTCCTCCAGGTCCCAAAAGTCACAAGATTCACTATCATCCGCAGCCTTTTGCCCTCCCCAGCTTCCACAGGCACCAGACACTTGCCCAGTGAGGCACTCGCTCCCTCCTTACCTGTGCTTCAGATTCAGCAGCGTTATTACCCAGAAGCTACCTCATTTTTTTAACCGCCTCTTTAGACCAAGAGTTAAATCTGTACACATCTCAACATTTAAAATCTCCCTCAAATATTTTTGAGCTCTCCATACCATCAAGATACGTTATAAGACAAACTCCGGTAAGCCCTTACAGTTCTGCATCTATTGCAAATCACTGCACAAGGAAAGACGCGAAAGCAAATTTAGGGAATCTTGGCACAGCAGCCTGAGAATGACTATGAGACTTCAGGGCTTTCATCAAACCTTCTGGCTTTGGAACACGAACACGGGGAAGCTTTCGTCTTTCCGAAGGGGCAGAAGACCTGGCGCTGGCGGTTTGCACACCCCTTCCCACTGTTCACCGAGCATTTCGCTTCACTGACTCCAAGCTTTTCATGACACTGAGGCCTACCCAGCTCACCGTACTACACCGGGGGAGTTCTCGTTTAATTGCCTATGTGGTAGTTTGGTCTTTCCAGCAAAATCCCGAGCCATCTGAGTGGCTGGATGTAGATAAAAGCAGCACGGCTGGAGGCTGAAAACAGGAACAGGGTGCTCGCTACGGATTTGGGGGAAGCGGGGGATACCAGCCCGGCAGATATCCGTGGCTCCGACCGCTCCACGCCTAACCTACATACCGGCTGTGGCTCTGGGGGGCCGGGGGAACGGGCCGGGTCCCCCCCGGGGGAGCGGCGGGGCCCGGGGCGAGGCCCCCGGCCCTTCCCAGGCCGCTCCCGGCTCCTCTCGGGGGACGGAGCGGGGCAGGGCGGGGCCCGCGGGCCGCCCTCTCCCCTTCCCCGAGGCCGCGGGGTTGGGGGGGGGGATATATATACATCGAAATGTATAGGCTGAATGGAAAGGGAGGGCGGAGACCGCGGGGAGAGTGGGGGGGTAGCCCCGAGCGGCCTCCCTGCACCTGCCTGGCCGGCTCCGCCGCGCCGAGGGCCGGGCCCCGGCGGGGGGAGGCCCTCAGGGCCCGGCGGCGAGGAGGGGAAGGGGAAAGGCGGGGGGATCGGGCCCCCCCTGGCTGACGGGGCTCCCTCAGGGCCCGGCGGAAGGAGGGAAGGGGGGGCCGGGCCCGGCTGGGCTCCCTCAGGGGGGAGAGCGGGCTGAGGGTCCCCTCAGGGCC
>VYZM01005465.1:6313-36729 GCA_013398915.1 Dromas ardeola
TTCTAGATCTCCACTTAACTCCAGATCTCCGTCCTATTCTAAGATCATCACATACTGTAGCACTCATCAGTTGTCTTAATTGTCTCTTCATTCAGGGAAGCTTTTGGATGATCATGAGGGCATGTGACATCTGTGGAAATCTCCTGCTTGTTAAGTGGGAGAGAGCAGAATTAAACACTGGTCTTCTTTTACATTTTGTGGTTGGGATCAGTCACTCTGCCGCTATCCTCATTTGAATGTATCTTGTTGAAAGGTTTTGTACAAGACCATGGAGACATGAGACTAAAGACATACTGCTTGTGCACAAGGAAATAAAAAAACTACCCTCATCTATTCAATATGCTCCTTGCAAATGTGATTTAATGCTTACTTTTTCTTGGGAATAAAGTGTTTCACTTTTATGCAAAGATCTGTCCTTCTCTTTTATATCCTGTGCAGCCTTTTCTGCATGAGTCGCTCATATGGTTGAAAAATATTCACAAGTTACAACTTGTAAAATAAAGTGAGTTACAAATTTTGGTTTAAGAAAATTTTTAAATCAAATTGCAACAGCCTGTATTCCTATTCCAAAAGAAATTCCAAGTTTTAAAAAAAGTTTAAACTTGTTTTAACTTACTTTTGATGCTACTGTGGGATAAGCTGGCAATACTGTGTGAAGTTAAGATTTTCCTTAGCATGGCACAGCATAAATTCAGTATTGTCACTTCATTACTTTTGTTTCCTATTTAAAGCACAGCATTCACATATGGGCATTTGTAGCAGACTGCAGGCTATTGAGATTGCTTGAAAACTCAAGGAATTCTTCTAGCACATAAACCCTGAACTGTTAAAAAGTGACACAAGACTGTATTTCCTATTTTTCGTTTGTTATGTACTATGCACAAGTTGAAAAGGTTTCTTGTCGGTCTGAAAGTTGTAGCCTTTTAATCTAGTTTCTTGAGCAGGAATGTGAGACATTAACACAATCATTGTAGTAATGCTGGGTATGGATTTGAAAGAAGAAAATTAACTATTTGAGATGACAAATACAAAGTCTCTGAAGCATGGGTAGGCAACACTGGTTCTCTTGTCTCCTTGAAGTGTCTCGAGAAGTTTTAAAATAAATATGCTTTACATGTAAACCTGTGAGACTTTGAGTTTACCACTGGAGCCAGGGAGGAATTTGGCTCAAAGATGAAAAAAGAAGACTTTTTATAACTACTGTTCAAGCCAGTTATACTTACTGACTTACCTTTACTTAAGCCACTGTTTCTGTTTTATTACTTACTCAGTTATCCAGGGGTTTCATTTCACGACTGTCAGACTTACCTAACTGGTGGCATTGTAACTCCAACACCGTGTGCTGGAAAATAGCTAGTGAAATGGGAGGTCATGTACCACATCTTTGCTTTGACTTGAAGAAGTCTGTTTGATCACTTCTGCTCACATTTTGGGGAAAACTGGGAAAAATCAGGACAACTAGAAGGTTGTTGTGAAGCAAGGAAATTTGTAATAACTTCTTGAGTTGCACTTCTCAGTTTAAAGGCAATTAAGACCCAATATCTTCATTCCGGAGGAAAAATCACCTTTTCCTTTCCTCGCTTTGAGTATTCTGTTCTCTTTTATTCCCAGCATCCAGACCTTTTTTCTTCTTGATGCTGCCTTCAGCTTTAACTAGTTCAGTGCTCTGTGGGGATTTATGAAGCTCATTACAGAGTGATGAGTTACTCTGGCAAATCAACAAGGAAAATGATGCATCTTCCACCTTCATATTTCCAAATCCAAAATGAGATGCCTAGTTTGGAAGCTAGTCTCCTTTTTTTCTCTCTACTGAACACCCCTCTGGCAGGTGATTGATTTAGCCCTTCTAAGATTTAAGTCTCTGGGGGTGCCTGAATTCATCCAGTGGTTGTATAGGGAAGCCTAATGTAAATAAACTCATGTACCTCTCAGTTCAGTACACAAATTTGGGCTGCAGCAGTAGACTCTGACTTTTTGTTACAGACTTCTTCAGTAAAGAAATTTAATCTGGCTGGACAAAATGGAATAACATGGGAGCGTTACTCCAGCTCTCTGCCTAAAATGAATGCAAAAAGAGTCATACATCTCTATGTACATCCCATGAATCATCTAATTCCACTTTGTCAAGCCAGAGTGAGTTTGTGCTGCATACAACAATTCAAAATTGTTGCTTTTCTTCTAACCTAACTTCATGGATTTATGGCCATAAGCGTTCAAATTGCTTCAGTTTAATGGATCATTTGTCCTCATCTAGGCCACAGCAAATGCTTGTGGCCATGTTCTTAGCCCTGTTGCAAATGGGAAGGAATACATATTGGCTTAAACTACCTTCAGGCTCTGAAACAACAAAATCTAAGGTTACATGAGCACTTGCTGCAATAACTGATGTGCTGTCCAGGAGCAATGCATGTTAATGACACTCTTACTAATGCATTATGCATCGTGACTACAGTCAATCAATACCACTTTCTGTGACTTCTGCCCATTGAGACAGTGTGACTCATTGTCAGGTCTCTGGATGGGTCAGCAGTCTGACACTTTTCCACTGTAAAGAAATGCTGCTAATCTCAGTCTTTTTCCATTGTGAAAATCACCTGATTTTTATAAGGACATTAATACTAATCTCTTTTTTCACCACAGAGATTACAAAAACAGGTTCAAAAACCTTTCACCTCCTGTAACGAAATAAATAAATAAATCAATAAGCCCGTTTATCTCAATGTTAAAGGTTAATGAGGTAAGAAATAGGAACCCGAAGTGGGCACCAGAGAAAGAGCTGATAAGTTGTAGCTGAAAATATTTCCTTCTTTAAGTGAGTGCAAAGAATATACATACAAAAAGACAGACTTATTAGTCTCTTTTCAGTTAGAAAAAGAACACAGTGGAAAATCAGTAAAGCAAAACTGGACAGTAGTAAGCAGTGCTGTTGCCCCTCTGAGGTCTTTTCTGCATTTCAGACCAAGTGCCTTGTGGAATCTTGAAACTCCTTTGGATATCAAGTACAGTGGAGCCATGTCAGGATCACCAAAATAATGTTCAGTATGCAGCTAGCTTTGTGTAAGAATGACAAATTTCAGTACACCTCTAGAACTATGAAACTTAAATAAGTAGATCATATACTGTGATTTAAGATGTGGTAACTCTTCATAAAGATATCTGTTGACCAGCCCATTGGCACTACCTCTTCCTTTCCTCCTCCAGTCACTTCCAGGTACACTTCCTTCAGTTTTCAGGCTTAATTTAGTGCTTTTTCAGTGGTTTCAGAGGATAGAGCTAAACTTGGTGTCATGAGAAAACATTATTAGCCAGGAAATTTTCTTTGTTCTTGTGGCTTTCTGGGATTTCATGCCGTAGTAATCATAAGCAATTTCTCCTCAGATGGATGTCTAGCTTAGGAAGGTCTCTGGTGAACCACTAATTATACAGAACAGTTTCTGAAAGGAAAGAAGTATTCACAGGTTATGCACTGTGTTGCTATTTAGGTGTCTACAGAGAAAATACACATTCAAAAACCCTTATCTTTGAGAAAATTACTTTTGTAAGATATAGAATAGTTCCTAAAAACATGTCCGATGAGGAAATCTTGAAAGAGCCAAAGCATTTTATTCTAAGCAAGAAAAGATTGAAAAAGAAGATCTGTAGTAGTCAAATAAAGAAGCAGGTGTCTATCTAAGGGGGAAAGGGGGGGATGGGAAGATATTTGGAGCCTGAGATTAAGAGATGGGGAAGACGGAATCTGGAAAAAGTCAGTAAGAACCTTTGCGCTTTTCCCACTACACTGCCAAAGACATACAGCAATTTTTCACCTTAAGAAAGAAAGAAAGAAAGAAAGAAAGAAAGAAAGAAAGAAAGAAGACAACTCCGTTCTGTCCATTGGATATATTTTCCGTCATTCTGAGTGTAGACACAACTTAAGACATGGCACTTTAGTCCTCCCCAGAGTGCATCAGTAGCATGCGTCCATCAGTGAGATGTATCTCTGTGTAGCTTTGGGGAACTTTAATGCACTGCTAACATTTCAGTAACCAGAGGTTTTCCTTTAATGTGGTAGTACTATTGCCTCCTTTCTGATCTTTCCCATGCAGCCTTCAGCAAAGCCCCAAGAGCATTCAGTAGCTTAAACACATGTGTCCTGGCTGCATATCTACTCATCCATAAGCCAGAAAGCTACCTGGTGCTGCAGCAATTACAGGGCAAAGAGAAGAGTCGCTGGGGCTGTGAAATATTCCCCTTTCCTCACATGAAAGTGCTTGATGTGGAGCAGGCCAACCAGATAGCGTGAATGATTACACATTACACGTCGGGGTCTATATCTCTATAGGCAGGTTTGCTGCTACCAGCAGAGCAAACACTGAACTACAGTCTGTAGCTGTATCATGTTGCCAAAGATGTCCGTAGTCAAGGTGAATGGCTTGGGGGCAGAGAGCTGATGTCCCCATGTATGTGAGCAGGGCATAAAACAGTGCAGTCTTTCATGGGCTGCATGAATCAGGAGCTGAAAGGAGAGTTTCTAGTTTGTGGATAATTTTTGCTTATAAATATTTGCATAGGATAAAATGCAGGAATACTTGATATTCTCCAGGGAATTTTCTTGGAAATAATGGAACCCCTGCTCTGAGGCTGATATGCCTTCAATCTGTTGTCCAGTCTCCTTCCTTCCAACCTCAGCCCAGCTTCATTTGAAACCCTGATACCAGTATAGGATCCTATTAAAATGCTACTATTTCCTCACTAGGAAAGGTTCCTTTGCTTCAGGCTTGTCTTTCCTCAGTGCCACATCTTGCCAGCTGAACTGGTTTGGGAGGGGGAAGGTCCCCATTGCTGTGACAGTCAATCTGGCATTCTGCACCCAGATATTTAAATGCTGTAACTACCCAGTTCCCAGGCCTAAATTCATCTACCAAATCCAAACTCATTCAAGTAAAAAGTTTCTCAACTGAAACAAAAAAAAAAAAAAGAAAAAAGAAAATAAAGAAAAGGAGGGTGTAATGATGTTCATTTGAAACTAAGATGTTTCAGGTGTGATATTCCAGAATCAACAAACCTGAGTTGTTTGCATGTATATTTTTTGTTAGCAGAAAATTTGCCCTTAAGAACAGTTCCGCTTGGCCAGTGCCAAGCTCAGTGCTGAGTGGGAGATATTTTTGCCAGTGATATTGCAGGGGGTTTCCCTGCTGATATGGGACTTTGCAAATCTCTCTGATTAACTTGATCTGCCAGTTCCAAGACACTTTGAAAATTCTGACACTGTCAGCATTCTTGTCCCAGGGCTGTCAGTTTAGGGACCTCATTCTAGTGCAGAAAACATCTACATGTCCCCTCATCTGCCCCAGGTTGGGTCGTTGTTAAACCCTTCCTTGGGCTTGATATCAGCCTTTCTGGAGACATAGGCATGAAGTCTCAATGCCAACTAGAGTGATGCTTTTGCTTATGAACTAATAGACTAATACAGTTGATAAAAGGCAAAGCTGAATGGGGATTTGAGTTTTTTAATATTTTCAGAAGGCAAAGCTATAAAGGAGACAGAACTAACGCAATTGTTAATGCTGTTTACTACAGAGGAGAAAGTGAAAAATAAGGGGATTTTTGTGCTTTGACCTTGGCTAGAAGAGGTTTGAGTATTTTCAACATAGCAAAGTTAAAAATGTTCCCACGAGCTCTGCCCAGTGAGGACAACTTCCCCCCCCAGGAACCTCTTCCTGTCCTCCAGGATGCCAGTGGATAAAAAGAAATATTTTGTGATATGAAGAACAAATTTTAGTGTTTATTTTCTGTAGCAATTTTACAAACTTTTAAAATAATGTTTTTGCTCTTCTCTCCCATGACAACTCTGAACACCTGGAAGATATTGGAGACTGAGCATAATGATAATGAAATAGTTTTGACCTTGGCTTTAAAATTTGCTAATGTTACACAGAAGTACATGAACCAATTAAAAATCATACATAGAGAAGATGGGAAGCCTGCAGTTGGTTAAAGAATCCAGGACCAAACAACATTGCCAGTAATCACACATAGCCAGTTTCACAACTATATGTGAGCTGCTTTTTTCAATACATCTTGATTTTAAAAAAATACCAAAGACTGCAAGCTCAAAGTCACTGAATAATCCTGCTGCAGGTGTCCAGAATTTTCTGACATCAAATAACACTTGAGAAGCCTTCACTTGTGGGATTCAAGGCAAGGCATTACAGGTGAGATAGAACTTCGGGCAGAGTAAGGACGTGCTTCGTCAGAGGAAAATTCCATTTTGTTTTTTTTCTAGAGCTTTTTACTTTTTTTAGAGCTATTGTCATTCCCATTGAGCAGGTCTGCACCCCAACTACTGCCTCCAAGAAAAGTAGAAAGCATGTGGGACCTTTGTTTCTCACCGTAAACAAAACAAAGCACAGAGGCAGACAAGTAGGTGCCACCATTGTAGCGACAGTGACAAAACAATGTCTTTTTCTGAGCTGATTTTACAAGTTAATATAAAGCTTTCAAAACAAAGCTTTGTAAGGGCTCCTGGAATACAAACATAAAAGGTTTATAACCTCTCTAGTCCTGTGAAAGTGATTCTTGCTGTTTACAATATGACTATGCTTATTGTTGGATATTTTCAGATCACTTGTCACGATTTGCATTAAATGGATGCTGCATTTAGTCCCCTTCTGTTACACAGAGGACAACATATTCAATTTATTAACTTTTCATTCAAGCTCTGATAGGGACAGTTATATAACATTCAAAAGGGTGCTTGATGCTACATATAGCTCTGAAGAGACCTAGCCCAGGCCCGTCTATTTTTAATGGGATTCTAGAGGTGACATTAACAACAGGCTTGGGGCAACAAAGCACAAGGATGACAAGGTGCTTGGGTAAAATGTGCTTTCTAGAGGTTTGATTAATGTGTTTTGGCGCTCTGCCCTCCCGCAGTAGAAACTCTTCCTATCACACTCCCGTGCCTGGAAGGGAGCTGCAAAAGTGAGCAGGTGATGACAACTGTCCTGCCCCAAACCATTCTGGGAAAGCTTTTCTGACATCTGGGCTGTGCACGTCCATCACTCTCTGCTTTCTGCTCTGCTGCCACGCTGACACTAGAAACAGCCACTCACCAGCACCTCAGGCAATTTAAGGCCCTTCTCAAAGGGCAGTTGACACAAGGCTTGTCTTGGAAGCCGGGTGTGCTCAACTTCATACTGAATTATTGCATGAGTTTGGGTGGGAGAGACATCTGGAGCTCTCTAGTCCAACCTGTTCAAAGCAGGGCGAACTTCAGACTTTCAGTTATCTGCTCAGGGCCTTATCCAGTTGCATTTTGAGTATCTTCCAGGATGGAGGTTCTTCGGGTACCTGTGGTGGTGTTTGACCACTGTCATGGCGATGTCAAAACCTCCTTATGCAACATTTACTCTCACCATTTAACTCCTGACAGTGGGACTTGGTTGGACATTTTCCTTCACTGTGAACAACCCCCACAAATATTTTGCTTGTAAAGCAAAAAAACCCAAACCCAACCACTTTTATTAGAATGTGAATTACGCACTCAAGGGTCTTCTGAAATTTAAAATAAAATAAAAAAATAGGTAAAACAGATCATGACACAAGGATTTAAATGTAAATCTCCTCTTGATACTCTTTCCTTGCAGAGAAAGTCCTTGATTACAGGTTAAGACTCAGTCAATTCAGTGGTAGACACGTTGTGTAAACCCTGACTGTTGCTCTCTGGCCACTTTGAGGGAAAAACTGGCAATCTCCAGAGGCATCACTCTACTTTCTACCATCTCTTCTTCTCTGATTAGCAATTTGTCTCCTCACAGAGGGTTCAACCTTCTGGGTTGCTATTGAAAACATGAAAAATAAGAGAAAATGTCTCTTCAAGCATGCTTGAAGTTGTATTAAAATTAGTTTTAGGGTTCCTAGTGCCAAGCAGAATATGCTGAAGTAAAATCCCTGGAACACTCTGCTGCTCACTGAGTCTATGACTCAAATTTTGCTGTTGTCATAGCATCCATGAGTTGGGGCAGCAACTAGCCAGAACTAGACCATTATAGGTCATATTAGCACATGGTTAAAGAAACATGGGAAAATGCTGAAGTCCTGCAGGAGAAGGTTGAAAAGGGGTGCATGTCCTCGCAGAAGCAGAGGATGGCCTAACCCAGTAGTTCATGTTGCTTTTTAGGAGGCTGTTTCTTGGGATAGCAGTTGTTTCACAAGCAGCAGGTCCAGTGTCTCCAACAGGCTGACCAAAACCTATCCTTGAATGGATGCATTGCATAGAAGGGGTAAGTGAAGGGCTGAATCCTTTCCATAACTGTGCTCCATGAAATCAGTCCGGAGGTCTGAATAATTCAGTGGTGTTTGTCTGAAATGTGCTCTCCTCCTTAATCTGACTTAGATATGTTGTGCCAAGTGAGCCAACATTTATGCTCATTTTAGCTACAGTAGATAAAAAGAAAAAAAAAATAATTATTTTCTTTTTGTATAAGCAGTTAACTTATTTTGAAGACTTATTCTGACTTCCCTGAATCTTCTCTTTCTAGACTAAGCAATCTCCAATCTTTTCCACCTCTGAATTGTTACATTTTGGAAAAAAGTCACCCACCACATAGAAACTTACCTTTGAGGTTATTGAACAAATCCCAATTGACTTTGCATTGGGAATCAACATAGTCAGGAAAATTTTCTGGTTAATAAAAGAATTTGAAGAACACTTGAGAGAAAAAGTTCATTTTATGATAAAAGTGAGAATCTGGTGTTGAAGCATACTTGAGAAAAATGACCTATATCTCTTTTTTTTTAATGTTCTGTATCTGTTGCGTCAGACTCATTGTTGAAAATAAAGGAGATGAGAATAAATTAATACTACCTCTGACCATTTAGTTTCATCTATAGAAAGGAAGAAACACACTTTTTGGACTAAACATTTTTTGGCTGTCTGAAGAACTATGAGAATGTCTTATATCTTCTTTATAAAGATAAATTTCAGGGACAAGTTTTATGACGACTTTTGGTTTTATGACGACTTTTGGTTTTATGACAGATTTTTTAAAGTGAACTCTGGCTGAGCAAGTATATTTATTATGAAGTGTTCTCCTGTAGTTGTTCACCTACCCTCACAGTTAGCAGATTTTTCTGAAGTCACTGTAGGGAATATGTATTACAAAAGTACTTTGTAACTTTAAAAACATTTATCATGGCAACAGCTCTTGAAGACAGAAGAGCTTGTTTTTCTGTTGGTCTTAAGAGAGTAGTAATACTGGTGCTTAGTAACTTGTCAGATGCTTTACAGGAAGATAGTGATTGAGAAGTGAATTAAATGCAGGATTCCCATGTCCCAGGTTAACATTGTAATGGCAAGAACATTTTCCTCTGTGTATCAGAGAGACGTCTCTGCTCTCCAGTGTGTCCGTGTGTGCTAAGGATAATTAAGACTTAAAGCCTACTGCTTTGGGACACAGTGCTATTATTCAGAAAAGACAGGAAATCAAAGTATCTTTCTTCTTGTGTTCATTAAAGAACTGATGGCATATTTTGTTTGTTTTTTACAGGAGTACTCTTTCCTGCAATCTGGAAATTCAAGTTTGGGTCTCTCTGCATTTCATCTACCAACATATATACCCAGCATATATTTAAGTAGCATATACATATTCATCTTTATATCCTGTCTGTATCTTCTGTTGTGACACTTGTATTTCACTTCCATGGTAACTATGCATCACCTTTTTTTCAGTTAAATAACAGTGAAATTCTCGTTATTATATAGGTTTTAAGTCTTTTAAAAAGTCAAAAAAGCAAGATGATGCTGGTAATTGACTGATCTGGGGTGGCTCAAGGCTGTACGCTCAAATACTGAATGTTTAGTGGATTTAAAGCTGTATCAAGTTCTCTAGTGACTAAGGATAGAATTAAATAAAAAATTTCCTTTGGAGTTAATTGTCACTTATTCAGATATTTTTCTTCACACAGAAGAATATTATTTGAAAATTAATTACACAAACACTAAATATGATAGGTATATAACTGTTGCAGCTAGTCTGACATAAATATTTTAAATAAGCAAACACATCCAATGGTTTTTGCTCATGAGTTAACCCACCTAGGCATTAAATGGCAAATCTGTAACCTAGAAGGAGGTATTTCATTTAAAAATCATCTGCATTGTGGATATGCATAAATTAAAGGAACAATGACACATGCTTTTAGCAACCCACTCACAGTTTAGTAACATATGTTCCAGTCGGGCAAGGGAAGAGTCTTGGAGGAAAACCAAAGTCCTTGGAGATACTGGCTCCACTCCCTGTTTTGTGCTGAAATCCCAACAGGAAGAACTGAAAGAGCACCAAAACCACTGCCTGAGACTTTCAGTGGTGTCTCAGAGATTAAGCAAAATGACAAGGAGACTGCTATCATGCACAAACATTAGTTCACTACTAGGCTGAAATGTTTAGACATCATAGAAGTGCCCACAGGGATGGACTTTATTTTTCTTGCAGTATTAGAGAATTGCCAAAACTAACTGAAATTTGACAGGATTAGCTATTTAGGATAGTATGAGCTCTATTGGGTAAATCATTTACATAGCTGCAAAACCTAATAACAACATTACTGGTGTTGATCTAACTAAAAACTGACGTTGATCTCATGATCTTTAATATAATCTGTAACAAGTATGTCATGCAAATTATTTTGGTCTTTATGACTAAGAATGCATGCAACTTTGTATATGCACAGGAAAGAGATGCAGAAGCAGACCTGAAAATCACAAGAGAAAAGCCAGTAATGACCGCAGCCACAAGAGTTGTGGGAAAGGGAAGAAACCCAGTCAAACAACAATAGTCTTTGTATTGCACATGCACTCAGTGCCCTCCTTCTGTTACTTTTCAAAGAACACCATTGCAGGTGCAAATTTGCATCTGGAAAAAGACAAAAGGAGGATTCCCTGGTCATCTAATTCTGGAATCCATTATGTGTCTGTGTTTTGGAATTAGATTTTGCAGGAGCTCCACCTCATTCATGGTCTCAGTTGGATAGCATTCCCTAAAAGAGAAACTATTCATTATTTATCTCCACACCCCCACCACGAGTGATGCTCCCGCCTCGTGTAGAACACATGGTTCAAAACCATCAACTTTCTCCTGCATTTTATTGTGAGCTTTGTTGATACAGTGCTCTGCCTTCAAAATACGAATGTATTTAATTTTCACAAAGCCTAACTGCAGTGAACACGGGTTCCCTTATTACTGGGCTTGTTTTGCAAATGAGAAACTGAAACACATGAAGATGAAGGCCAAATGTATCTACTAACTTGGCATCCTCATTTTAGGACTTGTAATCTAAAGGAGATCAGAATAAATGCCATGGTCTCCCCTGGCCTTGAACCTTATGGAAAGGTGGGTTATTAAATCCTATCTGGATAACTCTATGTATAGAAAATAGATTTCAGGCAGATGCAAAATCACTTTTGAGTTTGCAGGATACAAGCCAGCTCCACGCTAGACTGTGTAGCGTTGTACTTAGGCTATGCTAATCTGAGTACGGAAGCCATGTACATTTGGGCTTAAGGCCTGCGCATGTCCAGCTAGTTTGAAAGAAAGCAAGTTTGCATCTGCCTGCCACGCACTATGATTTTGAGCGTCCTAACAGTCCAGCAACTTTATAACGAGATGCTTTTCATTTCTCAAAAGGCTTACCTGTAACGTGCTGTGGGCACAGGGAAAGCCAGGGCTGCCGCTGAAAAGGAGTAGGTGGGGGGTGCCTGTGGGATCTAAGCAAAGAAAAAAGGTGCAAAGGGTGGATGGAAGCAATCCCTGTGATTTCTTCCTGAATCCCAGCCTGATGCATGATGTGAACACAGACGTGAGTAAAGTCTCTCAGAAGATATGTTCTCTGTCCGCTTTGGCGCACACTGACCTGCATTGTTCCCTGCCCTGCCTCCAGCTGCAGGCAATGAAATCAAGCCAAAACAAATCAGATACACAAATATGTCGGCCCAATTTTATACCAAGGGAAATTCAAATCCTGCTCAACTCACCCAGGAGACACAAAATTCTGAAACATGAATATTCATTATTATCATTATCTTCATGCTCAGCAGAAAGTACCCTGAGCATTTTGAGGGCAATGCAGGCATATCTCTAGTCCAAAGAATTTAGCTGGTAGCTGAGATTAATTTAAAACCACGGATTGAAGTAATTATTCGGTCTTTGATTCAATTATATTGATAGGGCAGTGCTAGGCTTAAACTGAGATGTGTGTTGGAAGGGTCACAAACACAATGTAAAACAATTACTTCCAGTGACCTTTTCTCCTAATTCAGTCTCAACTTGAAGATGCCAAATGAATGGGGTGAATTATTTAAGTGGTTAGCTAATTTCTTAAAAAATTTGCATGTTGATGTCACATTCAGTTTTCCTAGCTCTAACTCCAAATTCTCAGCCTTGTGTTGCTGCTCTGCACCTACTCAGAAGCCTGCTAACATCAGGTCACCTTGTTCCTCCTTAAAGGGAATTATTTCTCCTCTTAGCCTTTCCACCAACTGAATTACTGGACTAAACACCTTCTCAGTGAGGGCATGCTTTCCTCACCTTGAACCATTTGCATAAGCTTCCTGAATGTTAAAATATGAATGCCTGTCTTGATGCAGCATTGCAACCGTGGCAATGTGTCCTTCAAATGTAATAGCACCTCTTTGGTATTAATAAGTATTCTTTGTTACCAGTATAGTTTTCTATCTGTGCTTTCTACCGTAAAACATATGCCTCCACCTTAATCACAAGGAAGACCTAAAAAAAGCAATGTGTGGGTAGCACAGGTTGTTTATCTGCTTTTTGCTAACAGACTGACCTGTTAATTAGCTGCTCTTTTTCAGGCTGGTCTGTGAAGAACAATTGGTTTCCCTTTGTTTTCCAGTGCAAAATGGAGTTGTCTTAGTATCTGCTGCATTATCTTACTATCTGCTCCTGAATTATGCCTTACTGAGTGGAAATGCTGGCAGACTTAACCTGCAATGTGGGTTGCACTAAGGAGAGGCAGGAGAAGGTACTGAGATGAGGGCAGAAGGACGTGAGTGCTGTGACTTGTGTGCAGAAGGGCTGAGATGGGGCTCAGGAACTCTGGGGGGTTGCTGTTATTGTTGGGTGGCTGAAAGAAGGAAGCAGGAAGGACTGGACTCCTCTACTGAGGTCTGGTGAGGTGAAAGAAGAGGATTTTATGAAGCTGGATCTGAAGAGAGTGCTAGTCTGTACCTGTACGTCACGCCTGCCGTGGTGTGGTTTTCTTCACCTGAACATCCAGTTGGCTCATTCCAGACTTAAGCCTAACAGTAATTCAACACACAAATGCTGCAAAGGATTAGAGAGCTCAGCCTCAAATCTCTGAATTCAAATGCTTACCTGACAGTGAAGGTGAAATTTGATTTATATTAATGTAGTAATAGACATGTCTACCTATGCTAGCTTTCACATTAGTTATTGGAGGTCTAGTGGCACAGTAGGTAGAGCAACAAACAACTTGCTTCAGGCTACAAAAGATCTTATAAAGATCCACCAGTGATGTGTCTTTCTCAAATGCTTCACATCTTGCCAACTTGCTGGAACGGAGCTAAGAGTTCTGAAGAACGCACTGGAGCCCAGATTCCCCCTTTACAAGGAGGCACTCTGCTTCTGAGTCTGGATCATTTTTTTACCACCAACAAAACAAACAGATAGTTTGTTTGTACAAACCTTGTATAGCCTTCTAAGTTTCCCCATTTAATAAAAGAGTTTGCCGAAAAAAGATATTTTCTGGTTTTAGAAACCTTAACTTCAGGGTCAGTGAGGAAACTTAACTAAACACAGAGTTCTAACAGTAAATCTGCCATGTTATATTTGTGTCTCTGTTCTTACAATTAAAAAAAAAAAAGTATAATGAGCTACTAAACAACTTATTCTTGGTGCTGACTAAAACACTTAAACGATTAGTATTTATAACATAAATAGCCTAGAGTGAATAATGTTTACATTTCTTTTCAGTTCTGTCCCTCATATTTGCCTTTGCCTACTCCACTGGTATGTTTTGGCTCTTACTTTATTTTTGTCAGAGAAATCAGTTATTTCTGACATCATTTCAATGCCTTCAGGGCAGAATGCTAGCAACTAAACAGCTGGTCCTCTCCATGACTTTTTCTGAGCCCATATCAAATTTCCTTGCTGCTAACCAGAGAAGTCATGGATGCAAGGCTAATGAAAGGATGAATTTTGGTAGGGTTCATTTTGAGAAAAAAGGAGTTTCATGCTATGTATCCACAATTACCTCCATGCTTATAGATTTCTGTGCGTCCAGAACTGGATATCTTAATATGCACCCTTTCTTCTTTCGAAAATGATCAGTTTTTGTATTAACCAGAGACATCATGGCAAAAGTTCTTTCCAGCAGTGCCCAGACAAAGGAAAATGATCTCTTCGGACAGGTCTCCTGTGCCTATATCAACAGACAGACCTTCCTCCACTGACTACATGTAGGCTTTCAACTTTTTGTGCAGGTGAAGAAAATCACATTAATATCTGGAGTTATTTGGAGCATGACTGAAGGAATAACATTAAGCAAAGCTCCCACTCAGCTGCTTGTGGCATGATTTTGTCATTTTACATCTCCAGTGAATGCGCTTAAACACTGCTTGATGGGGTTTTCTAGATTTCTGAGGTTTTCTTTTGTACCTCCTGTTTCTCTTAAGGTTCCCTCTTCCTGACACCCATTAGAAAGGCAGAAGACCAGCCAGCCAGCTGGTTGCAGGCATTATTTTTCTTAAGGAGAATCTCTATAGTCCTAGATATCTACAGTTCAAGATAGCAGCCCAAGACATCCTTCTCCTTGTGTCCACCCTGAACCCTAATGGGGATGTCAATGGTTGTGAAATTTTCCAGAGGAACTTGTTTACTTTTTCCCCCCTGTAACATTATTGAACAGTATTGATGTTTATCTAGCAGAATTGGCAAAGAACACTGAGAGTTGACTCTTGTCCTTGTGTTCACATTTAGAGATGTCTTCTTAACCAGGAACAATGGTTAAGCTTCCCACCAGTAAAACCAAAAGAGGGAGTTTTGCTTCAGGGATAACCACATGCTGATTCATGGCAATGGGTGCCTCTGCTAATAGAAAACTTCTCAGAAAAGGATCTGCAGCTTAAGATTTCCAAGACTATCACAGTTCAAGTTTTCTTCTCTTCTTGACACCCCTAACTTTGTTTTTCCTCCAGAGAAATACCCCAAACTTGTTAATTCCTTTCAGATACAGAGAAGAAGGAACAAATCCTATCATTATTTTCCAAGGTAAGGCTTAACTTACTTACAAAATATCAAGCATTAACAACCTCTTTACTTCTTGTAAGTACCAGGTGAACTGTTGATTTTTTGTCTTGCTGTTTCTTCAACCTTAAGATGAGTCACTTTTAATGGTAAGTATAAATACAACTGAGATCTTGAAACTGGCTTTTCTTTGTCTGCATTTCCCCAATTTGTGTACTTAATTGTAACAATTATTTGAGCAAATCAAGATAATGGATCTGAAAATAGGTACAGTGGAGATGTTGACTGGAGAGAAAGGTCTTTATTTCTCATTTGAAGGTGTTGATGACAAGAGATATCGAACTTCTTCAACTTTACTTAACCCCATCGAGAATCAATGAAACTTGGCACTTTGCTGCAGAGCTCCCATCCAGGCAGGCAGCATTGATTTGTGTTCAGTTGTACTTTGATATTCGTGGAAGGACTGAGAAGAGTAAGGGTGGAAGGACTGTGCGTTGATTTCTCCTTTGAACTCCAGTGAATTTTTCACTCCAGATAAATTTGCCAATTACCACTTGGATATCTCATAATGTTTTCTCTCCGCTCAAGGCAATCAGTGGACAGAACAGAGAACTGAGTCTGAACAGAGCATTTATCTTGATAACTTTCACTGTGACAATGTTCAAGTTATAAAAATTGTCATTCCAATTACTCTAATCTCTTTTAATTTGTTTCAGCAAAACGAGGAGTGTTAATGTTTCTAATACTGCAGATGGCAGCATACAATAGTACCTTCCTGATTTTTGAGTATTTTGTATATATTTAGTGACTCTCTAACATTGAAATTGAGGATGTATGACCTATTATGGCATCATGTAGATCAGTAAGTAACTTGTTTGCCTTATATTCTGCTGCCAGAATTAATTATTATTTTAAATTTTTTATTTATTTTAAATATATTTAATATTTAAATTTATTTTAAATTTTTTATTTATTTTAAATTTTTCTCAAGTTTGTTGATACTCACATAACAGAGCTCTTCATCTTACATCAGTAGCATGCTTTTTCCAACTGCTGTTTCTATGGGTAAGAACTAGAGGAAATTAGATTCTTCTTTTCCCTTTTATCTCTGTGAAGCTTATGCATCCTGGCTTTTTTATTTGTAAAGATAGATCCCAGCACTGTTGAACAGACTGTAATCTTGGTTTCATCATCACTCAGTTGCATATGTTGGGCATCTTACCAAAGTTGTGACTCCTGCTCTGGATAGCTCTCGTATGGGGCAATAAATCTGTGATCTCAGAATATTGTAAAATAACAAACAATAAATTTCCCTGGGCCATAACTCCAGGACTTTTGGAATTAAAAAATTTTAGGAGTTAAGAAACTTAGAAGATCTAGGGTCTGTTCCCACACAAATATTTTGTATTATGTAAGTAGCAAATATTTAACAACTTAATAAATATTAGTAATTAACAATAACGATATCAGCAACAATATAAATGGTAGTTAATAATATAATAATAATGATACAAAATTTAAGAGTAAAAGAAAAAATATTAATAGTAATTTGAGTAGTAAATATTTATTGATTTAGTAGTACAAAGAGATAAATTAGGTGAGTGTTGCTGTAGTGACTTATCTTCCTGATATGTGGGATGTCATTTATCTTATCAAACTCATCATGTCCGTACTGTATATGTACGTGTCTGAGCTTAGATTGCCATTACACAGTGGAGAGAAATGGACAGTTCCAGGACACAATTAATTTCCTCCCAAGGTAAGATTTACCACTATAAGATTAAGTCTTTCCCAGTGGTTAGAGAGAAAGTTTAGATCTAAGGCTCAAATCTTGACATTTTCAGTTAGGATAAATGAAGCCTATCACAGTCTTCTGGAAGACACAAACCAAATAATTTTCATATTGCCTCTCCATACAATAATTCTGCAGAATACTTTCCATGCAGAAACTTTTCCAAGCATTTCAACATGTGAACTTTTTTCTGTGATTTGTGTTAGTAGTAAACTACATAAACATGCTCAGAATTGCTTAATGCAAATCATCCCCTAGACAGTTTTCACAAATTCTTTTTGTTTATTCATTGCCAGAGAAGCTGTGCATTAAGGTTGAGAAGTGCAGGGCTTAACTCGCTATTGTCAAGCAACACCTCTCCAAAATGTTGTAAAAAGCTGAAATCAGTCTCATTGATCACTGTGTTTTCAAAGCACGCAATATAGTGGGGCTTTGATTCTGAAGAGTGGGTGTGTGTATATGTGTGTGTGTGCATGTGCTCACATGCTCAGAAGAGGAAGGTATTTGGCTATACATTAATGAAACCATTAACCCCTCTTGGCAGATTCTTATCATTTAAATGCTCCCTAAGTTCACCTGAAATGACCAACTAGCCCATAATGAGGACTTGCAAGTCCATGTGTAGGAATATCATGGGTTTCTGGAAATTACAACAAATTTAGACACTAGTCCAATGGAAAATGAAGTTAGACCACCCCTGTATAATTATTTGAGTTACCCTAAATGCCAGTGTTAGTTCTCATGAGCTGAGTATGCATACTGAGAAAAATTTGGCCTCTGAGTGTAGAAAAAAGGAGGTGTAACACTATCTCACCATAAACCTATCCTTATCACTGTGGTTTGCTAAAATAGCCTCTCTTTCTAGGACTATGAGGTTTAAAAAGTTCCAAGAAGTACAAAAATTTCATGAAGCATAAAGTGATGTAGGTTCATTTCCCACAGGGAGTCACCACAGGGGACATGGTAATGCAATGGCTTCAGCTTGGAACTAAACGTATGTCCAGCAAGCAACAGACATAAATGTAGTAGAAACCTCTGCACACCATGTGTGAAGCTAAAACTGCAACCCAATTTCCCAATTACATAAACACACACTTCCAGCATGAGGTAAAGAAAGTCTTTATTTCTAGTTTAACCTTTTTGTTGGCTTGAAGGTAGATGACCTCATCTGTTGCACAGATCTGCTGTCACCCATTGAAGTTTCTGTGTGCTGTCAGCTTGGCCTACATAAAATTTTAACTCCAGAGCAGTGACTGCAGCAACCTTGAATATAATTTTTTTCTGTTATACCTTTATCAGTTGGAAATTTTATGCCTTTCTGTTGTTTGCTTTTTGAGCTCTCCCCCCCCAAAAAAAAAGAAAAAAGAAAAAAGAAGAAAAGATCTCACTCTTTAAAAAACGAAAAATAAAAAAATAAATCACTGCCGCATCTGTTGGGCTTCATCTTGAGAGAGTATGTCCAAAAAAAACCAATCTGCGCTGAATTAACGACTCTGAGGTAAGCAGCACAGCAAAGGAGAAGTCTAATTGTTACAGAAAAGGGTAAGGAGCTTAAATCTTGCAGGCTTTGGTCATAAAATTTACACAATGAAAATACGTGCCAGAGGGCAAAGGATTAAGATGAGAACATACTGAAAATGGTTCAGTATTGACCTGTTGGTACTCTCTGTTCTGTCTTCACATTGTCATGCCTCAGACTATTGTAAGAAAAAGAGTGGCTGAGGCTGAATGGACAACTACCAAGAGCTGTCTGGGTATTAA
Organism: Dromas ardeola; assembly: GCA_013398915.1. NCBI lineage: Eukaryota > Metazoa > Chordata > Aves > Charadriiformes > Dromadidae > Dromas > Dromas ardeola. The sequence continues at coordinate 25,130 of VYZM01005465.1, forward strand.
AATGAGAGCTGACAATTAAGTATTCTTACTTTCTATCTATCATGTAAATCCACATCAGAGACACATTGTTAAATATTGCTGAAGGTGTAGCCTTATAAACATTAAAGATTTATTGTCAAGGTTCTTAAAATGCCATGAGTCTTTGATAGCACCAATATGTTGTTTTTCTTCTTGAAGAGAGTGTAGGTAGGATAACTCTTTCTTACTTGTTAAGAAAAAATAAAAATATTACACCCAAAAAGGTAGAGGCATTTGCAGGGAGGAGGAAAAACCACCAAGACTTCCTCCCCACCAGGGCTGCTGCCCCCATTCCTATGTGTGCCATGGTGGGGCTGGTTTTGAGCCCACATTTACAAGTTCAGTGAATTGTGGGCTGACAACTAATAGCCCCAGTACCTTGGGTGTCTCTGTGCTGGGTGCAGCCCAGCGTGCTCCTTTCCTGGGAGGGCTGAAGGCTTCAGGGTATGAGGCGTGTGACAGACTCCAGCCATGGCTGTGGATGAAAGGCTGCTGTGTTTGCATAACACTGTCTGAGCAGCGGCACGGACAGTCTAGCTATGGACCATGGAGCTGGCTGTACCCAATAAATGCCAATCTGTTAAATACTTACGTTTACTGAGAGGACTGTGAGGCAGCGCTAAGCTATGGCCATGGAAATGCATTATTGAAGAATATGATACACATCTTGAACTTTCCCAAGAGTTGTAACTGTTAACATTCAACATGTTGGAGTTTTATCATAAAGGCTGTGTGTATAATTAGCATGACAAGTGTTGCAATCATCTCGTGTAACGGAAAGAGATGTTCCCCTGGCATTGCTGAACCGAGTTATGACGCAGCAAACTGATGCACCATGCCAGGGGCTCTGAGTCAGCAAAAGTGTCAGAGCCGCAGAGAGGTGGCTTGTGACTTATCATGGAAGTTTTGAACCACCCCGCCTTTCTGTGAAGGTTGCCTAGAGGTAGCGTGTGCCATGAGGAATGGTGGCCATCAGCCCTGCACCAGGAATCCCGGCTCCTGGCAGGTTCCTGATATCTGCCTGCTGAGTAGGAAATTGGTCATAGCAGATTGGAAAGGAATTCTTAAAATAGACCATGTATATATGATTGTCTTCTTCTGTTTACATTCTATACAGCTTTCCTGCTCTTCAGCTGAATCCTTGATTGTGTTTATGTATGTGTACTACAGAGCTGGAGTTTCTCCCTCCATTTATTTAATCTTGCATATACTTAAGTCTGATTTTGAAACTTCACATTTTGCTCCTGCCTTTCTAAAAATAAGACATATTTCTTGTATTATCCCTTGTGAAGGCTGATTGATATCCAAAGAATCATATTCATTACTTCATTGCTATTTTCCATAAATCTTACAGGTGATATTAATGCAACAATGTTAAACAGGCAGTGTGCTGACTTTTACTTGAAAAATAATAATTCTGAGGTCATAACCAAAAATAGCTATGTTTTTAGACCAAGCTAATAAGAACCGTGTTTTTCTTTTATCATGATGCATAATCCCATTGTATTAAACAAATAACAAAAAAAAAAAAATCATAAAAATAGAAGGTACAAGAGATAATTATTGACTCAGTTTGTCCTGAAGGAATAGAACGCTGTTTCAGCCAAACAAGATAGCATCAAATTTTTATTCCTTGCATTTCGTTACTTATGACTAATCTCTGGCCAATCCAATTATCATTCTAAATACTGCAACTGTTTTCAAAACTTATTTCACATCATTTTAGGTGACTTCCCCTGTACTATTTACCAAAATCAAACAAGTAGTAAAATAAAGCATTAAGAAAGTTAGGACTGAGAATTAGTTTGCGCAGAAAAAACAAATGGAAAAGCTAAAATAAAGTAGAAGGTCCTGGAGTCTGAGTTAAATACCACATGACAGCAACAGCCACGTGAAAACTCAGAATGTAGTCTTTTCCTGCACAGAAGACTATAGAGACCCTATTGTTTCCTTTTAGGAATAAGGAAATGAAAATACAATAGTGTGGAAATTAATTCAGTAGCATGTCATAAGATTTAAAGTTTTGGACACTTTTGAAACATCTATTATTTTGGTTTGGTTTGAGGTACTTTAGTTTGTAATAGCTGTGAAGCTACAGCTATAAAGCTGTCTTTGCAATTTTGGAAGTCTTTCGCGAGGTAAGCAAAGCTGGAGGTGATAGCACATGGAAGAAGGAGCTTTGGCAACTGCGCTCCTGGACTCCAGTTTTCATCTCAGCAAATGTCCTGGTCTTTTGCTTTATTCTGATCCTTAAACCTAATGCAACCCTTTTTCAGCTCTTTGGGTGGGAAGAGAAGGACGTTTGGGTTGCTGTTAACCAACTTCCATTGCCCCAACATCTCTGCACTGGACTGCTTGGAGAGAAACCTGCGGCTCATGTCAGGACTACTCTGCTTTCTGCTTCTTAAAGCTGTTTTCTAAAGAAACCCGTGAGCAAGTTCTTCAAAGATGAATGTACTAAACACATGGTTATATATAACCATACAGTTTTAATTTAGCCTACTTCTGTGTTATCTATTTGGTCTTTCTTTGCTTTTTCGGCTCCTAATCTTTGTTATCCAAAATATCTCAGAGTTGAATGTATAAAATATTTCCAAAAGAAAAAGAAAAAAATAGCCACAAGTCAGGTCTTTTATTCATTACCCTGACAAGTTACAGTCCAGGATTCTCATAAAGCCAAATGACATTTTAAGAAAAGACACGTACCATAAAATAACATAGAAATCTTTTTCAGGGAGCTGTTTTGATAGCTATGAATGCTACCCCACACGGACTTTATGCTCCACTTATCACCACAAAGACAATTAAATGTATTGTTTACCCAACTTGTACGAGACAGTATTTCTGCAGAAAGGGCTGGGAAGGCACAAATAGCATTATTAGCAACATGAAACTGGCAAAGAGTGACATCTGATTCTTTACTTAAGTAAATGGCTTTTTAAATGATACAAATCTCCGTGGCAGGAGCATTTCATAGTTGAAAGAAACCAAGTGCAGATTTAAAGATCCTGTTTCAAAAAAAATTTATTTTCCTTACAGTTCAATTGCTGTAAAAGCTGGAAACTTCTTGGGAAACTTCTTGGGAAAGTTATTAACCATAAAGGTTAATAAATACATTTTCAGTGATAACAGCTTTAAGTGCTTTAATTTGGTAATAATCATAGATAATTAAATCCCTCTGGGAATGAAGTCTAAATAAGATCAAATAGGAAAATTACATCAGGGAGAAGCATGACACAGCAAGACCAATGTTAATCCTCAGCTCCTGAAGGTCCTCCTTGCCTGTCACTTTTTGGAGAACTTGGTCTGGAAAGTGAGTGGTTGTTAGGAACAAATGTCTTCTCCTCATTTGCACACATCTCCTCCTGATCAGAGTCAAAGTAAACCACACGCCCTCCTGCAGTGCTGTGACCATGTTATCTCATCTCTTCTGAAATACTTTGGTTTTCTCTTGAAAGCTGTTGATTTTGGCTTCATTTATTTTTTCAAAATACTTTTTAAAACATGTAATTGTTGTATTGTGAGCTCTAAGAATGCCTCTAAGGAACTCATCACCAATGAGAAACAAAAAACCAAACAGACAAACAACCAAACAAACCCCCTCTCGTTCCGATAATTAGTATCTTAAAAGATTAAATTTTAGTCTTCCTGACTAACAGGTTACTCTATGCTCTTGCTGCTGAACTCAGAGGGAGACACCTCCACTTCCAAGATATTGGTAGAGGGTTATTTAAACCAAATTATTCACAAAGTCTTTATGATATGGTGGATAACAGAAAGGCTATGGTCTATTAACTTTTTTTTTTTTTTAATAAGGAAAGATTAAACCCTGTAGGTCAGAGAAGAATTAGTAATATCCTTCTCTCTACGGCACTCTACATTGTCTGAATATAGTACTTTACTGCTAACTATGTGAGTAGATAATGCATTTTTATTCCAGGAACATGCTAATCCACTTTTAATTCTTTTTCTTTTTTTTTCATAGAAACATGGATATTCTGTAAGAAATCTGTGCCTAAAGTCTTTAATTTGGGTGACTCATGTTAGCTACCAATATATCTGTACTTTTTGGTGGCTTTAATAACCAAAAATCTCTGCTTAGCATTCAAATTTAACTCATTTATTTGCTAGGATAAAGGTCTTTTTGTACTATGCTGAGTTAAAATCAGATTTCCATAATGCTTAAACACCTATATTAAGAGGCTTTGCTGAAGTTTATATAACCTTTAGATTGCCAGATGTCTTAAAAAATATGTTTAAGGGAGTTTTTTAGATTATCCGTTGATTACAATATATTTTGTGATTATTTTGCTGTTCTTTTCTCTCTACATTTTAAAGCTGCAGACAGGAAGAGAATATTGGTTTCTTATATCTTGCTTTAAAATAAATAGAAGGCAGAAGGCAGTTTAGAGTTTACACTCTAAAACTGTGTATTGCAAACAAGTACAGTGCAAAATATTGTACTCATTTTGCTTAACTACTGCAGAATCTCAGCAGGCTAAACCCCTACTTTTACTTTAGCTATGGATGTTTATAGTAACACATAATACAGCACACAAATTTTATTCAGTCTTTTGGGTTTCAGTGATCATCAGGTAACTGTAATCAGTTGGCTGGAATTATATATTTCTACCTTTTGTCTGTGCGACTGTATTGTCAGCAGATAATATATTAGGAAAAGGTCAGTGGGCAGTTGGCTGCTTTGACCAGTGCACGTAGAAAAGACAACTCTTCCTGCAATTGCAGAAATGGTCATGTAGCACAGTCCTTTCGTTGGACCAGGCTGCCCAGGGAAGTGGTTGAGGTACCATCCCTGGAGGTATTTAAAAGACAGGTAGACATAGCGCTTAGAGATACGCTTTAGGGATGGCTTTTGTCAGTGTTTGGTTGATGTTTAGACCAGATGATCTGAAAGGTCCTTTCCGACCTAGGCAATTCTATGATTCTAAGATATTTAGGAGGTTTTTTTGGCATGCATTTTAAGATAATCAATAACAATGAATTATGCATGTGTGAGAACATATAGAACCACCACCCAACTATATGTATGACCTGAGCAAAGATCCCTATGCAAAGACACCCTATGCAAAGATCTCAATAAAATACAAGTGGGTTTTCAACTGCCACTGAACGTGAGTGCCTGTGCAACAACTGAAGAATAAGACAAGTGGTAATGGGCTCAAACTTGAACATAGGAAGTTCCATCTAAACATGAGGAGGAACTTCTTTGAGGGTGGCAGAGCACTGGAACAGGCTGCCCAGAGTGGTGGTGGAGTCTCCATCTCTGGAGACATTCAAACCCCGCGTGGACACTTTCCTGTGCAACCTGCTCTAGGTGAACCTTCTTTGGCAGGGGGGTTGGACTAGATGATCTCCAGAGGTCCCTTCCAACCCTATGATTCTATGATTCTATGAATAATACTATTAACCCAATGAGAATACATTCAGTTAACCTGCTTTTAGGAAGACAGGGTAAAGATGGAAAATAAGGTCTGTTTCTTAAATAGTGGCCTAAAATGCAAGCTACTGCACTTGTCTTTCCCACTTTTGCATTACTACTACAGAACTCCACATAAATTTCATCCTTGGCCGGGGAGAAAACAAAGCATAAAGGCAATCCTTCTTCTTAGGAGCCTTCTAAAATATTAGCAGACTTGGGATAGACCGTTTTAAGTCAGGGAAATGTTACAATAATCAAAGCATCTGAAATTAAGCTAGGCATCATGCTCAGGTCAAACTAAGTCCTAAGTCTCATGCTGCTTACTCCTTGGTGTAAAATGACCCCTGCATGGCATATATTCATTCTCTATCTACTGCAAAGCTTTTATGTTGCAAGAAATCTTTTTTCTTCTTTTTTTAACATATTTTTTCTTCTTTTTTTTTTCTTTTTTTCTTCTTTTTTTTTGATCCAATGTAATGCTTATGTTAGCGGTAACGTCAGACTGGCCCAGACTATGACGTAGATTTGACAGCATGGTCTGAACCACACCAAAACCTACTCATGTAGCACCTAAAAATATCCATCATCATCTTCTAGCTTTTGGGATGACGTAACTCAACAGTGGCAACTGAAATTTTTGTCCAGGTAGATGTGGTTTTCGAAAGGGATTGGGATTATTTATCTCCTGGGATATTTTAATTCAGCATAAATCAAATCTGATGTTACTGCATGGGGCTCAGGTGTGAAGAAATCTAGCTGTGAAAGCATGCAACATTCTTTATTAGCAGGTTTGTCTGAGCAAGAAATGAGTCATCATCTTGCATGTACTTTATGCTTTGTCTTCACTGTAGGATTTTAATTGACAAAATATTTCAGTGCTTATTGACTGCAAATACTAGGTGTTATTTCTGTTTTCCCCACCTCCTGAGCTAAGCATATCATCACAGTCTTAATTACTTCCCATCCAAGCTGTATTTGCCATTTACCACTACTATTTAAAACTGTTCTACTTCAATCTACCTGCTAATTTTTGCTGTCAAATAAATCACAGTGGAGCAGGAGTATGTCAACCTATGGCAATGAAAGAGAGATATTAGTGTTTTGACTGCTGTATTTAAAACTCACCAGGTAAAATGTAAAACAAATGTTGTGACCAGCATCTAAGTGTCCTCTGAAATGTGGGTGTTTCAGTGGTTTCAATACAGAGGTATGTCTACGTGTCTCAGGTCTTTGACTCAGTAATCCTCAATTTTTATTTATTTATTTTGCACACCTTGACTGTTGAATCACTCTTCAAAGTTCAATCTGGAGGTTATAGATTTTTCAGGGACAGAAAGGACTGAACCTAGGTGTCCCGTTTTCTAGGCAAATACTCTACATTCTTGCATATTGCCTAAAAAGTGAGCTCAGCCCCTGTCCTAAAATGAAAATAATGATCGACACTGCATCTTGCAAGAAGCCTAATTTTATTGTAGGGTTTGGGATAATGTCTCAGCACTCTAGATGCCAGCTAGAGTCTGACTCAGGTGGATAAGGGGCTGCAGTCTGCCTTTTAGCCTCTTTCGAGGCACCTGTATGTGGTGTCTGCCTAGTCTGCATGGAGAAAAGGGCTGCAGTACCAGGACAGGGTTTCACTACAATCTTCTTGGCATGATTTTGCCAGACAACAGTATGGCAAAAGTCACCTTTCCTCACTGCAGTAGATACATTGAGTGCAGAAGTGGTTGTGCTGTTCAGTAGTTGCTTTTGTTGGTTTATGTAGTGTCACTGGCAAGGATGGAGTAACAACCACAATGGGAAACCTTCGTCGACTGTTTTTTTGTTTTGTTTTTTACTAGCGGCCTCTGCAGCCCCTAGTCCCAGTTATAATCCTGTCACTGTGGCTACTGGGACTTGCCTGTCTTGGGCGTGTCATTGGACCAGAGCAATCCTGCACATGCATGGCTGTAGAAAATGTAGGAGCAAAAGAAAGGGAGCTCTGGATTTAGGCACTGTTGGGCTAGGACAGCATTGCTGTCGTATTTACCCCTGATTTGTTGGAAGTGAGATGAGTCTATCATCTGAGAAGCCGAACCCAATATTCCACTTTGATAATTATTAATCAATATTTATTTAGCAGCAATCCCAAGGAAGCCCCATTCTAAGACAGGAATCCCACTGTACCTGGTGCTGTTCAAAACAAGAAAAAGTAGGCCCTACCACTAGCAACACTATGACTTTATCAACAACATCTTCTGCAGTAGGGAAAATGAAAAAAACCACCCAACAATCCTAATCAGGAGTGGAGAACTGCTTTACTTTTATGCATTTTCTTCCATGGTAGTTTCAGAAGCAGATTGAAGATTCTTCCAAAGTACGAAAGAAGCATAGTGCTCTCATTTTTTAATACTATCTGATTGTTTCTCATTCAAACTGTGACATAATAGAGAAATCAATTAAACAAAATATCACTGCAGCCATATCTATAATGAATCTCAGTGCCTTAAAACACTCCAAAAATTGACACAAAAGCACAAGAAATTTTATTGAAAGGCTATGGAATTTAGTAACTACTTGATAAAGGGTAATGATATGAGTTACACCCATCGTTCTAGGTACTTGAAATATGCACAGCTGTACTGTCTGGGAGCCCTAGCTGGGACTGTGGCCTGCTGTATCATGTGCTCTGCAGGCACAAGGTATAATAGCCACTATTCCACAAAATTCCCAGGATGAATAAACTAGACACCAGTGGGAGCGCTGGGGTGTAAACCTCCTGACTTCACAAATTGCTGCTAAAATCCTCAGCTGGCCACCTAGCTACAAGGGAAGGAGGAATGTTAGCTGCTTCTCGGAAGTGGGAGTTGATGGCTACTAAGGAGGAGTATCCCACTTCTCTGTGGGTGAAGGGATTCACAGGGTGACTTGGAAGCCCATGATGGCTCATTTTCCTCTATACCCATATCCAACCCTTGTAGGGTCAAAACCATAGGCAACCACCACTGTAATAGCCTAATAAGGTCCATTCCCTGATGTGTACTGGCCACAGGGTAACAAACATTAAGCCCTGCAACACCCTAAAGCATTGGCTTCATATGCCACACACCACGGAACACAGTACATGACTAGTATGAAGCTTGCAAACTTCAGTGGTTAATGAAAAGAAAATGGAGGGTCAAAAAGCCAAGAATGTGTAGAAAGAGCTTAACATCCCTTACCCCTGCACAACCCAGTTGTCATTCAGTGGCTGCCTGCAGAACAAGTATTTGCTGTCACATTGTAACCTGACATTGACAGAAAGGGGGTAGGTACAGTAGTCCATTTCAGCCCTCCTACCATGACCTCCCTGCTGTCCCTGGGCTCAGTATTTTTCACCTCTTCAATACCATTCATTCTTATGTCTGCTACCTTTGACCATACAACAATAGTAAAGCCTCCAAATTTTCTTTTGTTCTTAGCCCAGTGCAATCTGCTGCTAGGCTTCTGCTCCCTCACACCAGATAATTTCAATTCACCTCTCCTCTCCTTGCCACAGAGGTCATCCTGATGTGGGTAATCAACATCAGAACATCAGCCTTGTCTCAGTCATTATCTCCCTTTCTGAAAACAATAAGATTTCTGCCGACTTCCTCCCTGATGGCTAATTGTGGAGGGAAACCAAGACACAGCATGAAGCTGTGGTGAGGAGCCTAAGTGTCCTCTGCCCATGCTGATCTGAGACTGGTCTTTTTGGATGCCTGGCTTTTCAGCATCTCAAGCTGGTAGCTACTTCATGTTTTCATGATGGAAGGAAGCAAAATATTTTGGTCGCATACAATATCTTCACGATGAGCACATTGGAAATGTTAACAAAATCTAGAATCTGTAGGCTGAGCACAGAGTTGGTCTGGCTAGTCTGCTGAATTTATTGGAGGATCCCTGCTTTCAATTGTTTTTCAATTATATTGCTTTCAATTATTAATACACTGCCTTGTGTTTAGCACTTCTGCAAGGCAGCCTCTATAGAGCAGGCTCTCCTCCTATGTCTGTAAAGGTTATTCAGTGTGAAGCAGTCTCAATAGGTTTGTTACGTTCCTTCTTGTACTATTAAGCAATCAGTGATGCGAGTATGCCTTTAGAAGCTTTGATCTTTTCTTGCAGTTGAGCAAACAAAATGGAGCAAGCTTAGCATCCTCTTTCATACACCCTGGTTCATACCCACTTGTTTATCAAGCATAGCTCTGTAGAATTCGGCTAAACTCCATCTGCCTATTTAAAAAGCAGATGTACAAAAACACCTGAAACCAGACACAAATTATCATAACTGGCATCCATATGGCAATTGTAGAAGCAGAAATGTAAAAAGTTCAAGGCAAAGAACTTATAAAAAAGAAATCACTAAACATTTTAGTAATATTTTGCTAAAGTTCTTACAAAATGTAGCTAGTCTTCTTGACACAAAGTTTCAAGAAAATTTTGTTTCCAGCTTCATATAAGATAGAAAAGTTCTTTAACCTTATAAACTATCCTTGTTAAAATAGCCTTCAAATATATCTCATTGGCTAATACAGAACAACATACACTATATAGAATTAGCAGAAATTCTTCTCTTTTCCAGCCTAAACATATTCAAGGTTAGTTTATATCCAATTGGTGTTATGCCAAAATTGTCCTTGAATTATCAAAATGTACACAGATTTTCAGGGTCAGGACACTGTAGATGCACTCATGGCTATGAAAGTAGGTTAGTTTGAGTCGATGTGAGAAGAGAGGAAGTCAGAGAATGAGTTGGAATGGAAATGTCAAGCGAAAAAATGGATCACATTTTCCTTTCAAATTACTTAACTTGGACAGTGACAGGAAAAGTTTCACGTTTAAAAGACCTTTTGTTTTCTGAAAGTTTTCAGCATCTAACAGTCCTGTGTTATATTGGAAGCACTCTTCCTTCTTTTAGCTATGCTGTAATTTTCATGAGAGGCAGACAGCTTAACAATAATACTTACCGTGTCATACAGTTCTTCAAAGTCTTGCACAAATACTAAGGAACTCTCTGGAAGATCAGAAAGAAAATCATAGTTAAACACAGCTGCATCTTAGTTAATATTTTTAAATACATGTATTTGCAAGAGACATGCAATTAAAACTGGGAGGGGGGAATTCTGTTCTTGCTATGGAGTGCGGTTGTCAGTCAAACCATTTTTAGACCTTGGTCTAAGGCTGTGTCTATGTATAATACTTTAGATTGACAGGCAAGTTCCATCTCTGCAGATGCAACTACCTATTTTTGTATAATAATGTGGGTTTTGATTGGCAACTCAACAATGGCAGAATTCAGCCATCCGTGTAACCTTCTTATACCCTGGGTATCTGCTGCGATACCACTCTATTATTGTACACACCCAAGCTGTTAATAAAAATGGGTCTAGCGCTCAGCTATACACAACCAGCACAGTCCAAAGGATCTGAACATCAAAATAAGAGTATAAAAAAGCAACAAAAAATAATTTAATAATATAAAAATGTAATATTCTACCCTTCATGACTGATTGGATGCATCCTGCGCAGTGTGACTGGTGTTTCCAAGCCCTTTACAAAGTATATCTTTGGTAATATAACCTGGCATTGGCTATAATTTCAAGGATCACACAAAAGAAGCTCAGAGGGAGATGGGAGTGAATGAGTTTGAAATGTTCTGTAATGGCCCAGTTAAATGTGTCTTACTACTAACATCACATTTGTACACTGGATAAAACATGTAGGGTGACTGTGACAAACCCAGACAGCTCTGAGTTCCACACCATGATCTTCTCTGCTCAGTTTCCTCACAGCAAAATGTTGTTTTGATTTACCAGGCAGGTTCTTCTCAGTTTTTTAAGGTTTAGAGGAGTCAAGCTTGTGGTGTGTTTTTTTTCTACTGTGGGCAGAACATCTTAATGTAATAGATCTTGGCTTGTATTGTGGTAATAGAGGTGTTTGCATGCTGAGGCATTTCATGCATTTTGAAAAGCACTTTGTCAAATATTAGTCTTTATATTCTTGCCAGGTAGTAATACTGCAATTCATTTACTTGTGGCTTTTAATGGTAGGTGAGTAGAGCTCTCCTGTCTTGAAATTTTGTTGTCTGATACGAGTTACTCTTATAAATTTCCTTTAGTTTCAATAGAGAGAGAGAGAGAGATAGAAT
>VYZM01005468.1:8581-87573 GCA_013398915.1 Dromas ardeola
CGGGACCCCCCCCCCCCCCAAAAAAAAAAAAAAAACCCATCCAAAAAAACCAAACAACCAAACCACTCAAAATCCCAAGCCCACTTATGCTAATTTTACAAGAAAATGGTTTTGTCTTTGTGGATCTTCTCAATGGGTAAGAAAGAACTTACTCTGTATTGTGTGTGCTTGGGTGCTTAGTGCAAATGTGGGTTTGCACCAGAGTTCAGGCTTTTTAAATGCAGTTTTTGTCATCTGGGATGCTGCGTTGCCAGCACTGCTGGAGCTAGGAGCACCGTACAGTTGCATCAGCTGCCTGTGAAACATCTGGGGAAGCGATGGCTTGCTTGCAGCAGCGAGCTGGCTGGCATTCAGAGGGGAGGGAGAGAGAAAGAACAATAAAGAATTATGAAAGGTGACATTTTGAGATCATGTGTGTGCTATGGTTGTCTGCATCAAAGGTTCCAGTATCAACTAAACAAGCGCATAATTCTCTTAGGGAGCAGGTTTTGTCATATGTATGAACTCGGTTTCACCTATTTAAGGTTTTGTGGCAAGATACAGCCTCAGTGGTAGGAAAAGAAAAGTTCATTAGCAGCCCTGGTACTACACTGAGTAGGACATTTCTATTCTCTATGTGATATCCAAGCATCTGCTTTGCAGTCAGGAAGTGACTTTTCAGTGTAGTAGTGGGAGTGGACACCTCTAAAATCTCTTGGAGTGAGAACAGTAGCAGAGATTAGTTTGACTAAAATTCATCAAGCATATGCATTGTGTAAGCCACAAGTACCGCCACACTTCAGGATGGTTTAAAATCTGCAGAAGTAGCTCTAAACATATGTTAGTTAGTTTTGTATCTGTCATAAATAGGCATGTTCTTAAAAACAGATTCTGTTCCTCAGCTGAAAAAGGTACCTGAAAGGAGGCAAAGCTGAACTAAATGACATTTGTAGGTGCATTCTGAAGAGTCATGATTGCGTGTAAAAGAATTAGACACATATCTAAGCAATGGTTAGGTTACTCTGATTTGCATGTTTGGATTTGTCTAAGGTACATTATTAATAATAGGAAATTTTGCCTGCCTTGAAAACCACGTTTTAAAGCCATTTCCTAATTCTGGAGAACCTGATTCATGACTGCTAAAGGCATGTTTGAATGTTGGTGAAGCTAAGTGCAAGTATAAGCTGTTTCTGAAACTGGCGCTTGGCACTTGTAAAGTCCTGATGAAATATATGAGCTGAAGCAATTCAGAACTGGAGGCGAGTTTTTAAATTCAACCATCCTATCCTCGTTTGTAAAATGAGTATTGTTTTTCACGTGGAGTACAATGCATATATACAGTAATGCTTTGAGGACCTCTGTCATGTGAACACATATATGTAGAATGAAGACAGAAAAGATGGTTCTCCTGTCTGCTTTGGGATTTGGCTTTAGCTTGATTTATTTGTTTATATGGCCCCAAGGCCAGAGTGTGTGAGATGGGGTGCTACTGCCAAGGTTACACACATTAAACTCGATGGAAGGCAACAGAAAAGGTTGATAGCAATGGTGTCTATTGCCAGCAGTAAAGGCCAACACAGCATACTTGCATTACATCTCACTGCCTATGGTAAAATGCACTTGATTCCTCATAGTCATTTCTATCTTAATAAAAACGCGCTGCTTTTAAAACCATAGAAAAATTCGAATGGCATCTTAGTACTTATGGTAATAAACTGCTGCTAGATTCCTCCCGTACAGAAGCTAAAACAGTGTTCTGGGGTGGCCGCATTCAGAGCTCCACAGCATCTGTGAAACCCTGCCAGGGTTTCTCTCCTTGCTGCCGTAGCAACGCTGAGCCAGAAGCAGGAGCTGTAAACTTTAAAATATGACTTTTCAGCCAGAGAGCTTTCTCTTGCAGTACTGAAACCTTTCCCTGCATTTCAAGTGAGTGGGAGATTGTTTCCCCAGTCACAAGTCTGACTCTAAATGCTATAGCAACCAAAATTAGGCCATACATCATCCTAATAGTAGTTTTCAAAGATTTCTTTACAGGATCAATTCAGACCATACAAAGCAGTAAGGTTTTGAGCCCAGTCACTAAGAACAGAACTGTCATGAACATACCACAGGATGAAAGTGACTTGGGGGGCAGGAACTGCAAAGCAGTGGAAAGAACATGGAAAGGGACATAACTGTTGACTATGTTTCACCTTTTGGTTTGTGTGATAATGCTTGGCATTATGGTACCTTCTTCATGGCTTTTATCAGAACTGCATTTGCTATTCCCTTATTGCCTTTCCAGAGGGAAATCACAGTATGGTTTGGGTTGGAAGAGACCTTTAAAGATTGTCCAGTCCAACCTCCCTGCTGTGGAAGCTCTATAAATGTAAGAGGTGTCCATCTGTCCAGCAGCCTTGATGATCATTGCATGTGCTGATTTTTAGTAACAGAAAAAGAGATTTGTCAACATGGCTAACACATACTGTTTCTGAGTATAGTGTGTAAGTGCTGACTCTCCGCCTTAGACCTGCTGTGGTGGTGGTAGGGCTTCTGCAGGTTAAAGCGAGGTATGTGGGTTCTGCCCATCCACAAGTGTTGAGGTGACTGTCTAATAAGCATTGGTGATATCAGTGTAAATTTGCAGAAGATAATGGAGTGCTCTGGTATAAATAGGGAGCTAATTTGACCTGAATTTGCTCTTCCATTCGAGGTATGAGCAGTCTGGAAGATCGGCGGGCATTTTGCTCATGTGTAAGGCAGTTGTTGGGGGAGAGTCAGGGAACCTCCTACAGCCCAAATAAATTCAGTCTGCATGTTGAAGCACTAACAGCAGTGAACCTCTAAATGTTGTATGCTTGAGCACACCTTGTGGGTGACCAGAGCAGTGGCCATGAGCACTGGCACAATGTTATTAGAGCAGTGAAGCTCATATTTTGGTTTTGGATTTCAGGTGATGACTTTGTGTGGAAACAGGCTGGTGGAGCTCAGAGGCAATTAAGATGTTCACGTGAACTTTGCCAGGAACTACTTTTGCCTAAGCCCTCAATTCTACAAAGATACCTGTTTATGATCTGGAAACGCTAAAAGTTGGAAAATCCCTTCCGTAGGTAGTTCCAAAGATTCATGACACTCACGGGTTTATAAATTTCTGTTTATTTCTCATTTGAATCCGGTTGGGTTTCATTACCAGTTGTTTGAGTGTATCTGTGTGCTAATCTCCTCTGTATTGAAGAGCTTTTGATATTTTCTCCCTGCAGAGGTGCACCATAGCCCTGTGACATTCTGGTTTTCCTTGTGATGGACAAAACGAATCAAGCTCCTTAATCTTCCAGTGTAATGCCAAACCACGTGTAATGGTGGTTAGTTGTGCCAGTAGGAAACCTTACACTGAAAAATGTCAGTGCTGGGAGAGAGGGAAGCAGTTTAATACATGTGTGTTGGATTAATGTAGGCCAAACATCTCATGATTTGCGTTCATGCAAATACCTTGCCTTGTAAATAATCTTTGAAAGAGTAGGATGCATCGCAGCATCCACTTGAATGGCAGGTTAACAACTTTTCTGTTAGCTGACAAACATTAAATAGTTCAGTACGTGATGTGAGTAAATGAACATTGACTTTATTTATGCACATGCATGGAATGAGTCTTTCTTCTATTCATATGACAACAGGGATGACAAAATTTAATGAGAGTTCAGTTCATAAAGAATTATGGATTAGTGGTGGATAAATACAAAAATATGCTGCTCATATAGGTGTGACTGGATTGTAAAGAGGCTACTCAAAATGAGAAAAGGCCTCTGGCAATATGGGTTTATCCTCTGCTAGCTCATTGCTACCCTACTCAAGTAGATGCCTAGTTGCAGCTTCACGAGTACGGTTATGTTTCAATACGGAAAATATCTTGGTTAATTTGTGTTTAGTTTGAGTTTTGAAATAAAATAATACTTAGAGTATATAATGTGTATTTTTGATAATAGTCAGCACCCCAGGCTTGGTTTTGGGGTCCTTAGACTAAGTAGGAATGCTATGAAACACTGTGTGCAGGCAGAGCCAGTGAGACCACATGTACAGGTAAAAGGCAGGAACAGGAATGAATGAGCTTGCACTTCTTTGTCTTCTTACAGGCAGAGTGATGTTCTGGATAGTAGGACTGAATCAAATCTCTCCCACCTTCCAGATTTCTTGAGAGTGGCTGGGGAACGGAGGGCAGGGACTGTGTCTGTGGTTTCTCTGTTACCAGTGAAAATGATCAGTTGTTCGGTTGTTTGTCGTAGGAACTTAAATATTTGGAGTTGTGTTATGTATTAAAAAGTAGTGAGGATGCAAAATCTCAAGGGTAACACTTGAAAACATTCCAAAACTAAGATTACTCTTATTTTGCTTAGAGGAATACCCAGGGAGCCTGTCCTGTGGTTCAATAAACAGAGTTAATACTAAAAATGGAGTAAATTATCACAACTATTAATTGCTGAGCTCTCTTTGGCTCTCTTTGGGTAGAAATAAGGGATAACGTAGATCTTTCCCTCCTTCTCTGTGACCTAAACACTAGACAGACCAGTCACAGCACGGTCATTGCAGCATTAACAGCTCCTAACAAAAAATAACCTGCACTGTGAACAATGTAAGGGAAGAACAAGTGAGAGCTGCTATAATTATTTCTCAAACATATTCTGTAGGTCCTGAATGTACAGAGTTGTTTGAAGCTGCACGTGATCTCCAGCTCTGCTGAGCAAGAGCAGAGCTCTCACCGGAGCTCGGTGGGGGCGGTGAGCTATTCCTTGCTTCTGTGAACAGAGGGATGGGCAGCCAGAGGAGGGCTTTTCCCCTTCCCTTGTTACTCAAAATATTCTTCACAGGGTTACTGAGAGGTGTGGTGTAGCACCAGTCTCATCCTCCTCTTCAGCCACAAGGAAATGGATACGAGTGGAGAGAGGGTGCATCTCTGCGTGCAGGAGGGGGCAGGGCTGTGCAGGGGGGTCACTGACAACACGACAGTAACAGCAAAGTTCCTGGGCTCTTACCAGGCTGCTGCAAACCCAGCTGGCTTTTATGGACTCCAGGATCTTGTTAAGTGATGCGAGAGGAGCTCACCGCTCCGAGGAGAAGAAAAAGTACTTTCCAAAAGCTGCGATTGGAGCGACGATGTGTAAATACGCTTGATAAGGGCTCTTTGGGAATATACCTTTAAATAAATTGCTGATAGGCAAGACTGCAGAGAGATATGGAGTTAAGGCCAAATTAATCATACCAGTAGGCTTTGCTGGGAGTACTAAATATTTATGTTCATTGTTAGCATGTGCATCACATTATGTGCCATTCATCTCAATATAAATACTGAAGCGTCTGACATGGCATTACTCACCATGTATAAACTGTCAGAGCATGTCACTGTAAATCATTCATACTGTTGTAACCTCATTAATTAATGGTTAAGTAAAAAAACCCACCAGATTTTTATTCTTGAGTGAGGAGCAAAGTTATGTATTATTAAACCAGTCACAGAGTGATAACCTAACAAAGTTTCCTGACTAGTTTTATGTGTTTCTGTACACAAGCAAAATAATTTTATAATATTGTCAAAGGCTGGGTTTTTTTTATATAGCATTTTCATAGTTTAAAATGACATATCTGTTAAAAACTGAATGAAATTTGTGTTCTTAGATCCTTGGGAAAAATCTCATCTGTAGTAGTAACATCACCCCATGGTTCCAATACTCCTTAGCTGTGGTAAGTGATGAGAGAAACTTTGGGACTGTCCTTCCCATATCACAAATCCCTAGGAAGTGAGAATGTGTGTGAGAGAGAGAGAATGATAGAGAGTAGCATAGCTTCTCCACTGGCAAAAACTGAGATGCTGCTGAAGGCTCTTTCCAGCAAATGATTTGGTCATGTGAGATGTCTGTGTCCACAGGTTCTCTGGACATCCCGGGAAAGAGTAAGAGCTGGCTATTTAGGAGTAGTTGAGAGATGCAGACTATAAATTGTGGGATGTCAAACTATTTTCTCCGGGGCAGTTCTGTAGTCCCACACACACTGTGGTTTTTTTTTTCCTTCCGGTAACATTGTGGCCAGCTGGTACCCTGTCCTCTTCAAGAGCATCCCTAAAAGTAGATTGAGGCAGTGCTTAAAGAACTGGGGTGGTCAATTGTATGGGCTCAAATTTTGAGGACTAGTACAGGCTGGCAAGGCAAATTTTTAAATACAGTGCCAATAACTCTAGATTTTTGCCACGTGCATCTTTTCTTTTTTGAGCACAGTCAACTTTTCTGTTAAAGAGTTGAACTCTATGTTAAATATCTATTTAATATCTCTTGGTTTCTACTTATAAGCAGCCTCTCTTCTGCCGCGTGGGTGATGTGAGTTTTCTCTCTAGTGGTGCTCATATGATGTAAAGTACCAGCACGGGAGGACAGGGGCAGAGCTGCTGTGCTTTACTTGTTTCTAGTCATCTGATATCACTTCTCTTCCTCTCCTAACTAGGAATTTTGTGCCCGTGAAGCTGAAGTCAATTTGGCTACAAAAGGTCATCAAACACTGGCTTATCTATGCAGTATCTATAATTAGAACTTAGAGGAAAGAATCTTGTGGAAGCACTAACAATCCTGGACAAGCTAATTAAAGCTGAAATATGAATATAGTAACACCCTCCAGGGGGAAAAAAAAAATCAATCACATTATTGCATTGAAAGAAAAAGGTTCTGAACCTCAACTCAGATACCCTTTGTATTCTGTATTGCACAGCCACCACCTGAATTTTTATTTTTTTTTTTGAGTTAAATTAACTAGTAGAAGCATCTGCTAGGGGATTGTGATTGTTATGTTTTTTAAAGGAAAAGCAAGTTATTTCCACTTGTGGCACAAGAGCCAGGAAGCCCAAGTGTCAGCTCCTTTCCATAAATGTATAGCAAGAGTGGATTTATTTTAGCAGAAAGGATTTAAGTGATGGGCATCAGCTCTAAGCAAAGGTCTAACAGAGAAAACCTGTGCAACACCCTATCATCATCTTTCCTTTAGTTACCTTTGTGTATATATGTGCATCAGCATCTCTTCTTTTCTTCATTCATAAATCTAGGCTTAATTTAACATGCCTTAGAGTCTCTGACTATGCAGTAGCGATGCTGACTTTATCCTTAGGATGCTTGCTGCTCAAACCGCAAGGCTGGCAGACCCTGTGGGGAAAGGTGGAGAATTTTTGGGTGAGAAGCTATAACAGTAAGTGCTAAAACCTGTATTAATTTTTGGACTACTTCCAGATGTACAAGAGGCAAGTCCAATACTTTCCTCCAAGAAGGAAACAAAGGTGGTGACCACTGGGGCAGAGGGATTTAAGGCAGTGAATGACAGAGGCAGGCAAAGGTGCAAGAGGCATTGCTGGAGGAAGGAGCTCGGGATGGAGCTTTTTTCTATGGCCAATTTAAACTGCTTGCTGGGAGCAAATAGGATAGTCATGTCCCTCCCCTTTGCCTCAGCCATGAGCTTCTGCTGCACCCCCATCCCAGCACAAGTGTTCATGTAATGGTAGGGCAGGTTGACGGCAAGCGAAATGACTGAAAACTTGTTGCCAGTTGATGGGCATTGCTGTGAGCATAAGGGAGTAGAGTCCCTTATGCAGTTAGGTTGGCTCATCCCTGCCTTAAAACTGCACTTCATTTTGAGTAACCAGTAGAACCAGGATGAGGACAGAGCTCATACGCTGGAGTCACCCGGCTTGGGCTGGCCCAGGGCTGGAGAGTGTCCCCTGCTTCTTCAAAGCTGTCCCTGCACTGCTGCAGGATGAGGAGGAAAACTGCATGTTCTTTTCAGGTAAGGGAGTAGGATCAGCCCTTGGACATGCAGCTTTTTTAGGAACTGGCACAGCTGACCATGTGGGCACATCTGACCACTGACCACATCTGACCACTAGGGCAGATCTGTCCTCAGCTTTTAGCCATTCCTTCCTGACACAGCAGATGAGAGGAGCTGGGGACCAGAGCCCATAACCTTCAGGCTGCTCCCTGTGGAGCGCACAGCACAGGACCTGTGCCATCGGAGGATGGGGCAGGTAACCAGCTCAGTCACACAGGCCAAACTTGATGCTCATTCAGGTGCGGCATCAGCCAATCCTGTTTCTGCTACGGAGATCCCTAGAACAAGCAAAATGTTACTTTCAGGTACTCCAAGGAGTCTGAAGCTAATCATTTTGCTTTGTTTCATTAGCTCGGCTGTAATGTAGCAGAGCTAATGCAGTCATATCCCAGTTAAGGTACCAAGCAGCTTTAGCTGCTTATCTGCCATGGAAAGAACCACATTCACTTTTGCAATGAAAATTAAATGTGGAAATAATTCCCTTTTCCTTTTTGGAATATTACTGTGCTATTAAACAGGCTTAAGACTGTTAAAGAGTAATGACATGAAGTTGCATGCATCATTATTTTAAAAGAGATTGAATGAAAATATACTGTCTATCTGTTCCAGTCCTTGCCTAATCCTCAGTTTAATAGAGATTTGTAAGGGCCATGATGTGCGTACATTTAATAACGAAGCAGAGTCTTCAGTCTCTAAAGCAGGAGTTTTAGTATCTATGCTAGGAATGAATTAAGCATAAAAGACACCAAAGATCCTGTTTTCTCAGTTTCGGTAACTTTAAAGTTTTTGTGTTAAATAATGTAGTTAAACCTAGAGAAATTAAATACAAAATAACAGTGGAATATCAGATTCTTTCCTCTCAGTTACTCAGTTCCTCTCAGTTAGTAGTAACTGAGTAGCAGCAGGTTACAACCAACTGATTTCTACGGTTAACTGTAGTCTTCAGTCACTTTTGGCTCCACTGCCCTGGTCTGAGCAGCATGTGGTGGCTTCCCCATTTTACCAACAGGGAGGTGACACACAAGAAGACTGAAGACCAGCTCTTCACTCCTAAATCCTGTGTGGTAACTCAGGGAACTGGATCTGGGCCTTTAAAGCCTGTGGCCAGCATCCTACCAGCTGCTCTAAGATACTTGATTAGCTGAGCTGGGATTCTCAGGTCTGGTTCTCAGAATTAAGGTTTTATACGTATTCGTCACTGCTGAATGACTGACAAGATTAGAGCATGGGTGGTCATCTCTTATCTCTGTTGTACTCACCTTAGTCTGGAAATTGTGTGTGCGTTTGTGGGAATCAACCAGCTTCTTTATTCTATGTAAGGAAAAATATAACGCAAACATCCTTTAATGCAAGACTCTAATTTCATGCAAAGGAAGCCTGATGTACACTGTCATTCACTTCACATCTGATGCACTTAATGTACGAGGCAGGACGAGGCCTTTTGTCACAGAACAAGGAACTCAATGAGGTTGAGGAAAATCACGTCCGCTTTTACCCACAGCCCCTTGGCCCTGCAGATCTGCTGCCTCTCGTGCACCCTGACTCACCCACCTTGTCCTCTCCTGCTCGGCTTTCCCAGAGCTGTAAACAGCTCCTGAGGCACCTGGTAGCAAACAAGGGAAAAAAGGTGGGACATATGTCCACAAAACTTTTTTAACTTCCTTTGTGTACCTCTACATTGGCTGCCATATTTTGACTCCCTGGAGTCTCAGATCAAGCATGCACTTGGAAAACAATGCAGTTTCTTTAGGGTGACTGAAAACTTGATAAAGGTTCCTTTTCCGCTCTCGGTATGAGAGAAAAAGATGCGCATGTATGTGTGCATGCACACAAACACACACCGAGAGCCCTCTGAAAGGCTACAAATTGACTCGCTGCCATGCAAAAACTTTCAATAAAGTGTATAATCTGAGCCAGCAGCAATTCCGCAAGCCATGGGAAAACAGGCACTTCCCCATGACTTACAGAGGGCTGGGAAGATGCAGTCAAGGACTGGGGTGCCTGCAGTTCCCCCGGGCTGTGGGTCTGAGCCCTTGAGGGATGAGGGAGTTGGGAGGGTTGGTTTTTTTTAAGGTACTGTGCTTCAAATTTATTTTGATTTAGAAGTAGAACTAGATTATATCAGTGGGAAATCTTCACATCTTAGTTGCCTTCTTTCACAATAAGGACTGAAATGGAATAGAAGATATTGCCAAAAAACTGGAACACATATTCAGGATAAAATATTCATACAAGGAGGAAATGGGGTCTGTGTTTAATAAGAAAGAGAGATTGTACGCTGTGATAGCAATTATGTATGTTCAAATATTGTGCTTTTCTTCAAATCTTGGTTTTAAATCCAAAATATATAATTAATGATCCCATCAATAATGCATTTCTAATTTTAAGGTATGAAATAAAAATCCCCTTATTTGTTTTTATATGATGGCCCTTTAAAATATTTCTTTCTTGACATTGTGTCTTATCATGAGATGCAAAGAAAAGATCAGGAGGCTCAAATCTATGATAGGGAAGTTCCTGTTTGGAAAATGTGAAGTGTTTAAAGTTTTTATAGATCCCAACTTTCCTCTTACCAAAAAAAAAAAAATAAATAAAGACTGCAAGATGAAAGCATCTAGTTGGCTCTGAAGACCCGTGATGGGATGCAATTTTATCTCTTTCACTTACCATCTCAGGTCTGGGCAGGTGAAAACAGAAACCCATTAATGTTTGATTGCTGCATGAAATAAATTGGTGGGTTCAGACTCATTGAGAGTAGACCAGGTGCCCATTATATGAAAACTACCCTTACAGGTGACTCTAAATTGATACTTTTGTGAGCTGTCTCAGCTAGACAATGAGTTCAAGGCTTATGAGAAGTGAACGCTGTCTTTATCTGAGGACTTTTTCTGTCCTCTTTTATGTTGGCTTCATACCGATCATTAGTCTCCACAGATGTCATAATTCACTGTGACATATCTGGGGCAGTGCTACCCTCCATGGCCTGGTGGGAAGCGTAACAGTGGGACACCAGGAGGAATTTTCCTGGATGCTCATCTGTAAGGTGCTCTGTGGGTACACTCTGAAGGTGCAACTTCAATGAGTTGTCTTTGTTTCAAAAACATTGATCACGTTGTTCTTGGGACGGATTGACGAGCAGTTTTGTTTAAGAGAAAGATTACAGTCAGTGTAAAGCAAAAGCAAAATAGAGAGTGTGTCCTCCCCCCTTTTTTTTTCTTTTCCCTTTTGTGCTTTTGCCTTCCTCCACTCTTTTACTATTTAAATGTTGTTTGACCCCTTTTCCTTTTCCAAAGCCTCTGTTGCATTTATAACAAGTAGCGTTTTTCCCTTGCATTATCAATGGACACTGGTAGCAACACCCCCAGCAGTGTCAGCCAGTTATATTTACTAACCTTTCCAAGCTCTCAAATGTGCAATGGTGGCCAGATGTTTCTGGAAGCCATCATCCCCACCATTCATGTGTTAGTGGAAGTTAATGTTATCGCATTCTGTAAAATTAACTTTTTCAGTTTTGATTCTCGGCTTATGCATTTCTCAATAAATGATGGGATTTTCTTTCCTATTTTTCAAGATTTCCAGCAGTAACATGTCCAAAAAAGGGTCCAAACCCAAGGTGTGTAAGTCTTAGTCGAAGCAGTCATCCTTTTTAGATACTGTCTTGAGCAGCTAATACCTTTCTTTTAAAAACCAAAAGCAATGGCCACTTGCTGCTGTGGCTGCTGCATGAGTCACTGGAGTTGTTCCTCCTGCTGTGGCCTGTCTATAAACGCCGGTGCTCCCGCAGGGTGCTACGGTAACGCGGGTGATGCAGGTGCAGGTATTTGGACAGGAAATGAAATTACGGATACAGTCATTTCAAAATTCGAAGTGTTGAGGTAGGGCTAATGTAACGGTGGGCAAAACTTCATTTCAGTTTAAATGAGAGTTTGCTGTGATTACACCTGAACTGTGTCTGTATTCATTTCCCTTGTCATCTCTGCCTTAGTCCTAGGTTAACAGTTAGACTCTTAAAGGTTTTTTCCAACCTAAACGATTCGGTGATTCTGTAAACTCCAGTAGCCAGCATAGGTGCTTCTGAGAGCCAACCTGCGTATGAATGCTCCATTTAGAGAGACACTAAGATGAAATACTGCCGACACATGTTTAGTCTTCAAAATAACATCTCATTTCAAACAGTAAGCGTTCAGATTAGATGCTGGATCACTGGTAGCTCAGGAAGTGTCTTCAAAGGTGCAAGGCAAAGAGACTGATGTTCACAGCTGAAGTGCTCTTTAAGAACTTCTCCTGCCTTCAACTCATCTCTCAAAATGAATTTCAACAAACGTCTCAGAGAAAACAAAAAAAAAGTAGAAATTATTTGTGGAAGTGAACAAGCAAGCAAGAATGCAGCTGCTGAGGAAAACAGTTTCCTTCTTCTCTCTTACCTAGCAAGAGGATTCTTGCCAAGGTGAACAACTTAACTAACAGTGGATCTGATCAATAAGGCTTTTGCCTACCAGGAAAGTAGAAGACTAAACACAAACTGTTTATTGTGTGATTATAAAAGGAAATGGGTGTTGAACCTCACTTTAAGAGCTGTTTGGAGAACAGAGCCCCATTGTGCTAGGGCACCGTACCAAGAAATACTGAGAAAAACAGTGCTAACTTTGAAATGTTTATCCACTCGTAGGGAGCCAAGGGGATGGAAATATGCTTTAAGAGGTTAGCCTTCAAAAACCTAACATGCAGACCATGTAATCAAACACCCACTGGGTTATTCATTGATTGTTAGTCGTTCATAGTTGACTCCCAATGCCAAACAAAGTTATTTTCATCCTATCCCTTCATTTGTATTCACAGACATTAGACTGGTGTCTGTGAAAGGGAGATAAATGTGAAAGGACAGTATTGTGCTACCAGCCGTCTTTCTCTTCAGATAGCAGTGAGATCACGCATGCTACTGGCATCGCGGCCGTGAGGAACCTCCCCGTCCATCGGCGAGGGAGCAGCCTTGGCAGTGCAGCCCGCCATTTACTGCCTTCAGATTGTCGACACCTCACAAATACCTCCTAATGTACAGGAGAGAAGTTAATTTTCATTTCAATCCTAAAAATGTTTTGCTGTGTTGATAATGTGATGACAGTAAGTAGCAGACCATTTTTTTCTCTATAAAAATCAAGTAGAAAGAAAATATCATCAGTGTGGGACTTTTTAGTATCCTTTTTCTGTTCCTTACCCGAGTCCATCAATTACATGGATGTAAAATGAGTGTAAAATAAAGTAGAAAATGGAGAATATATCTGCTGTATAGATGGAGAGGATAGAGGAAGGCAAAGGAGATGCTGAAAGAAGAATAATAACCATTGCTATCCAGAGAAATGTTGGTTTGTTTGTTTTTGAGACAGGATAGTTTCATTAGGCAATGGATGACTTGACCTTAGCTATCACCTCTGTCAAAAGAGAATGAAAAGGCAGGAGAAAATGAAAATGTTTACAATAAATGAATCTAGCTACCACACTCATAAGAAGGAGAGATATAATATCTCTTCAGATCACTCCCACAGGGAAATGCGAATTCTTCTTTAGTCTGGATTTTTTTCTTTTTTTTCATTTCTCTGGCAAGAAGTGGGCATTTTCAGAAAGATACTTTGCGGTGAGCTGAACATGCTCCATAAGCAGAGGATAAAAAAGGATAAGAAAATTTGAGAGAAGGTTGGTGTTTAGGAGGATGAGACAATTGCAGGTAGTTATTTACACATGCCTTTTTACAACGTCTGGCTCAATGTAAGAAATACAAGAATATTTGGCCATGAATTATATTAATCTCCACATTTACTCCTGCTAATTAAAGGAACTTGATATTGCTGAGAGTTCAAGTCACCATCAAAGCCTGTAATGGTGTTCACTAAGGAGGCCAGATTACAGATGAAGGGTGAAACATCACATTTTAATGTTTCCGTTAGCTCTTTGTATTGCATCACAAGATTTGGAACAAGATCTGCCAGCCCAGAAAGCAGTGAGTTGTTTTCTTCTGTTAAGGTAGTACAAGTCATCTCTATAGAGAAAAAACACATGTGGAATTGCATCTTTGGTTTGGATCTTTACATTTCTTTTTATAGTAAGGCTCAGCTTTCGGGCAGATTTCTCCCTGAAGTCAGTGGAAACGCTGACTGCACAGAGCCTTCAGGATGGGACTCAAAGGAGTCCTCATATTTCATCTGACAGAAGTCCATGACATAACTTTACATTTAGTTTGTCTGGTTTCAAAATTTCTTTGGATGACTGGAATTTTTGAGAGGCAAACAGACAGGACAGAAACATAACAAGAAACAAGAGCAAACAGTTTGCAAAGTGATGCTTAGTGTCTTATGCTGCATATTTTTATGAGGTTGTATAGAGTATTGTGATCTTGTGTTTTGCATGCAAACAGTCTGCTGAAGGGAGATGTGGCTGCAGAACTTGTGCAGTTGTTGAAAGTTAAATTAAGCTATTTGGTGGAAGACAGTTAGAAATTGCCCATGGAAGGCTCTGATTTTAGTTGAGATTTTTTTTTTACTCCTGGTGTACTGGAAACTTTGCCATTATTGTCAAAAAGCCAATGGCTTCTTCAGGACACAGTTTCTGTTACTGCCACAGCAGAATTTCTGCGTGGCGTAAGATGTGATGTAAAGGAGTGCTCTGTCCACCTAGAGAGAATAATAGCCTTCTTCCATACTTGGGTCCCTGAGCATGCCAAGATTTGAGGCAATATTGTACTGACGATGGCAGTGGTAGGCCTGTCTCAGTGATAAGTGGATTTCCCTAGTCTGTGTACTGGAGGGTTTGGCCAAATGCAGTGCAAGGGACAGGCCTAAATGTTCTTTGGTTACTTCTGGATGTAAAGAAAAAACAGAGTCAAGGTACAAGGAAGGTCTTAGCTGAACAATGTGTGTATGTGTGTCTTAATTTTAATACGACATGCTGAGGTCATGAGTTAAGTTATATATGGTTTAATGCCACCAATACTCTCGCATAAGCTTTATTGCTTTAAAAGAAGTCTGTTCCCCAAAGCAGTATTTGATGCAGGCAAACGTTTCTATGTGCTTCCGTGAATGCCTTCCGGAAAAGCTGTGCCTCTCTGCTGCCACCATTGCCAATGACCTTGACTTTCTATCGGCATGTTCTGGCTGCTCACAGTGGGACAGGTAAAGGCTATGCTGCGTCTGAGAGCTGGGAAATGCTGCTGGGTAGGATGTGACCCAGTGCTTCTCCTCACTGAGTTTGTGTATGGCTCTGTCCTTTTTCGTAGGATTGTTTCTAACTGGCACGTGGACACCCGAGTGAAATCTCAGCACAGCTAGGATTTGCGAATTGTGATACAGTTAAGGAATTCTCACAAAGCCTGATGTCTGCAGCTGGGACCAGGACATTCTCATCTGCCTTCATGCATAGCTTTGCTGCTTGAAAGAGGCAATGCTGTTACAGGAGATGTGGGGGAAAGGGAGCCACTGGCACAGTGGGAACAGCCGCTATGTTCCCCACCTTTCTGGCTCTGCTGAGTGATTTCACAGTGAGACAAGTTATTCTCTTGACAGAGTTATTTATACGCTATGTGACTCAGCTGCCTTCTGAGGGATGGCAGCTTGCCTGCCTGAGAAACAAACTTTGTGGTGCTACTCATGTGTCGTTTCTTCCTTAAAATATTCATCCCATGATGTTAGATCAGTGGTGTAAGTGCTATAAGCACCAAAACAGTGACAGAAAAAAAAAAAAAAAGAAAAAAAAGTGTGGAAATTTCTTTATGTTAATCATAACCTGAAAAATTGACAAAATTGATTTGCTGTTTGTATTTTCCTTCCTTGTGTCAATAACAAAAGGCCTTCTGCTGTGCAGGAGGATTAAAAATAGGGAGTCTGTGTTTCCTCCTGAGCCTGAACTTCATTTTACATCTGCAGAGTTTTTGTCGTCTCTGTGCAGCAATTTCAATAGCTGCAGTGAAATAGTTCCTTATTTATAATAACAATGAAAAATCAGGATCAGCCCTTCCTTTGTTGCCACGCATTATGAAACTCATTTCTTTTGTGTGAGGTACAGGTACAGCTTAATGAGATGTTCCTTGGCTTTTTGCAGGGGCCATTTGCTCAAGCGGGCAAGGTTTTAGCTCTGAAAAATACTTTCGCTGTTCTTGGAAGAACTTGGATCTATAAGTCTTTGTATTACCCTGCTTCACCCCAAGTCTGCTTGGCTATGTTTATGTCTTTCTCCCTATTGATGTGATGTCCTATTGCTGCATGTTTTCATTTGTATGCAGTAAGGCTTTTCCCCCTTGTTCTCCTTTTTATTTTATTTTTTTTTTGGGGGGGGGGAGTATTCCTCCTCATATCCTGTGGTCTTTTTTATTCTCTAACAGTAATTGTTTTGCATTTCCTTGAAGTACTGAGCCATTCCAGTGGTGGGAGATAATCTTTTCTGCGCAGTGAGTTATGCGCATGAAAAGGCAGAGTATGTGGATTGGGTTTTAACCTTCATTGCTATTGGTTTTCACCTTTTTCAATCTGCCCTTCACACTGTCTTTTTTAACATAGTTTTTAGTGATTTTGTGGTGCTGGCTTTGTTTTTGCTGCGAGATAGCTGAAGCTTAGCCGTGTCAGATGCTTGCATGCTTGTTCCCTTAATCCAACCAAATTCATCTTTATGAAATAAAAATCATCTTTATTCATATTGTCCTTGTTTTTAATTTAAAATAGAAATCGCTTACCAATGTAGCAGTGCATTCAAATAAGAATTCAGAATACTTACAGCCTGATTATTATGATGGTATAGTGTGCTCATATACCAATCCTCAGAGCCTCTTGTCTATAATACTTGTTACTGGGAGGGAAAAAAGCCCTGCAAAATCACAGTGGGTGCTGAGGATACGTTCATCTTTGACTACAGGTAAAAACGCCAGTCTATTTGATCTTCAGCTCGATTAAGTGGAGACCGTGCATTTATAAAGCAGACTTGGTAAGAAGGAGCTAACGGGTGGTTGAGAGCGCTCTTTTAGCTTGCTTCAAGCTTCTACATAGCACCGTTCTGTTGCAGGTTCTTTGTGCTGTCTGAATACAAATAATCACCAATGTGATGAAAGTAGAATATGTAAGAGAGGAAATCCTGTGCACAGGATACTGATCACGTATGTATAAGTGATGAAGTTATGTCCTAGGGGTGGGACTTTTGTTTCTTTCTTACCCTGTATTTTACTTTGAAGTGGGTAAATACTGTCCATGTACAATGAGGTTTCCTCTATTGCACAGGAAATGCTGCGGAATGTGTTTCTGTCTGTTCTGGATTTGGTGTGCTGATGGTGCCTTATGTCCTTAGAAGGCCATTGGCTTCTCATGAAGACAGTCTAGGTTCTGGTACATTCAGCCCCTGTGGGTGGCTGAAAGCAATACCTAAAGCCAAGAAGATCAGAAGGGAAATTTTACTTGGGCCAGATTAATGTGAAAAAATCAGGCCAATTCTAATGTTTCACAGGTGGAAAACCACAAAATATTTGACAAGCTGAAAGCTCAATATGATTTCAGTTACACAGACACTAATGTCAAATAAGCAATTATACAGAAGTCAAACTTCTGTAAATTTGTAACACAGTAGAAGAACATTATGCATAATTACGTTACATATCATTTTAAGGATGAAGCTCATATTCCAGGCTCCATTAGCTTTCAGAGTCTTTAAAATATATCTGTTGAACACATCCTAAAAAGTTAGAGACAAGATTATCATTGATTTTTATTCACAGCAAGAGATTTAGTTGACAATTGATGCTGCAGTTTCAGTTCTACTTCTTTAAATACCTGTTGTCTTAAATTTTGGTGTCTCTATCCACAAGACCCTTGCATGATACCAGTCATGATTCTGGGTATATTTTTCAACCTAGTTAAAATTCTCTTATGGCAATGACATGTGGGTGCTGAAGCAAAGAGCTGTGGTGACTCAGCCGTTGCTGCTCCGAGGTGCCTGCTCTGCCCTGTTGCCAGAGGTTACAGCCTGCGTAGCAGAGATGCTGGAGGCAAATCTATGATTCTACCTTGCTCCTACAATTCATAGCCTGACATTTTAATGTAAATGACAGTTTAAATATCCTAGGCCATGAATTAGAGTGACTGAGGAATGGGCCCATAGGAAAGTTATCTGAATGTGATAGTAGATTAAAATCCAGTTACTCTTTTGGAACCCGGTTTTCCCTTTTCTCCTGGCAACTTCAGACCAAACGCTGAACTTGTTCTGTCCTTATTTGCACTAAATGTCCACTGTTTCTACACAAATAATGATTGCTGTCTGTAGTCAGAAACTTGCCTTGGAGATGTGGCTATCTCAGAGGCATTGTGAAGGAGATGGATGATGATGATGACCCTGGGAAAAGAAGACTCTAAAGTTTAATCAGCTGATCATTATGGGTGTGGGTTTAGTGTCTGCAGATTTTTTTCTGGCAAGCAATGTTTATTGTTATTCCTTCTTGGGGACATGCATTTTGCCACTTTGCCCACTTTCTGAAGAGGAAAAAGTAGAACTGCATGATGAAAATACCTGTTCTCTTATAAATCAGGCTGTTATTCTCAGCAAGTCTGATATCAGAATACATATAAGATTATTATTCTCCTATATCAGAAAAAGCTGCCCAGATATGTGGTCTAAACTGACTCAGGCTTCAAGTTGGAAAGTCTTTTATACTGTTCGGGGATGGGGATGATGGCGCTCTGTTTCCCAGTTTACGTTGGTCCTTAAGGTAACGGCATTTCCATTAGACACGTAAATTCTAAACCAGGAAGAGTCTTATTTCTGGTGTAGTGTTAAATGCACATAGTGCTGCTCTGAATCAATAGAATTAATCAATTCTTTCTATCTGTTTTGTTCTCTAATCTCTATTCTTCCGAATTGTTTTGTTTTGCTAACACGCTCACTGTGACAATTTAAGTGTGTAGTTCTGGGTTACAAATGGGATGTCTGTGTTCCCATCAGCTCTTCAGCTTTTGAAAATTAAAAGTATTTGATATTGTTCTCTTTTTAAGCCCATTTTTTAATAAGAATAACATGATATAAATTGCTGGCTAATCTGATTTCAATGCAGAATTATGGTTTAATGAGAGACATTCCACAAATGTTGTCTAATATAAAACAAATCACTGCATAGAGGACTAGTGTTTCTGCTTACTGATATAGAGATGTACACCTGGTTTTCAAATAAAGTCTTGACCAACTTATAGAAGACACAACACAGCTAGAATAATGCAATACAAATTGCCTTATCATCATGGATTGATCTGTTTAGTAAAATGAAGCTGTTGACCTGGCTCCATTATGGTATAGCCCAGCAGGTGGTAATGTGAGATCCACGGTAACATGATGCTTTCTAGTGCTGTATCATATTAATAATTTTTGTATCGTTGTAATACTGTTTTGTCGCTCCATGCTGTGAGTACTAACCTGATCTTTTTCCCTCTCTGTCTCAATCACGCTGTAAATAGAGGAACCACAGTCATTTGCAGGAATGGATATGATTCAACAGCAGCAAAAGCACGTTCTCCATTTGCTCTGTGCTGAAAAGCTGTGTAAGAATCTCCCTGTAACAGGCTACATAATACTGACCCTTATAAAATGCTTTTGTGCAAGTATAGTCATTATCAGCCACTGTCAAAGAAACAAATGTTTTCTCTCCTCTCCGAGATGAAGTGCTCTGAATGACAAACACAAGAGAAATGATACAGTAATTTGCTGATTTAAGGTGTGGGAAGTTGATTCACACTTTACAGAAACAGCAATGATGTTAGTCCACCAACAGAGGATTTTTAGACCTCAGATAAATAGAGATGTTTTTGACTGTATTTTACACTAGAGTTTCTTAAATAGAGATACAGAATCGATACCTATTTTGTGTAGGCCTTCTGTTGAAAGTCAATATTTACATATGCAGTGTACCTACAATATTTGAAATGCCTCTTTATTCTAAAGATAGGCAAATTCACAGATCCTGCTGATGACCACTATCCTATAATGGTAACAACTGATGACAATATGACACTAGGCTATTAAATGCTTCCCTTCTACTTGCATTGTTTTCTGCAAAAGTATTATATGTATCTAGGAAAGGCCAGTTTGACTCATCTGATTTATCTCTTTTGATTCCTTCATTAATATTTTGGCACTTTTGGACATGTTGAACAACCCTGTTAACAGCATTTGGGATTCTCCTGGAAGCTCATTCTTGAAGTGTTGTACTTGTAGGAGTTGTGCACCAAGACTGGGAGTTGTTGGGTTACATCCTTCAACCCACTGTCCTGGACAGGGTACAAGGTTAGAAGAGAATGGATTTGGAAGGAAGGGGAGGCCGAGAAGAAAAAAATGTCCTTCCCTGTGTGGCAACTCTCTGACTTTGCTGTTGGGCTTACAGGGAAGGTCTCCAGTGCTTGGTTTCTGCAGTCGCAAAGCACAGCTTTTGAAAAGATCAGGCAGTTTCTCCTGACTGATGCTGTGCACTAAATGTGGCAGTCATCCAGGCAGGCAGCCTCTGGAGTCTGCTTCCCTTTGAGTCTCTAGCTGTGACCAGAACAAAGATCCCTCCCAGACACAGCACTAATTATACACAAGTGGAAGTGTTTCTTTCTTGAAGAGGTGAAGCCTTGATAGAAAACATTTGGTCCGTTTCAGATAATGCAGAGATGATAGTTCACTCACATCTTAAAACTGCCCTTAAGGAAAGGTATGAGTCAATATTATTTCAGGCAGACTAAAAGGTAGAGTCTGTTAATAGAATAATAATGACAGAAGCACTGAAAGGCTGCCTTATTCCATGAGATTACTTAGTTGCAGCAAGGGAGGAATAGTATATGATCAAGTCATTAAATACTTGTTATTTCTGTAAGGCTGCCTTTGTGCCTGTATGCTTTTGTGTGTAGTCCCCACCTGCTGAGCCACGCAGCTGGTGGCCGCACTGGTCAGTCGAGCTGTGCAGGTCCTGTGTCCCACACAGAAGCTCACGGGAGCTGGGGCCAAGCTGCTGAGCACTTGCTGAGCTGCTCTGAGTTGTCTGCGTGTCCACTGCGGGCTCTGCATCCGGGGGTGAACTGACTGCCGCCACCCCATGTACAGCCGAGCCCTGCACACCTCAGTTACCACAACCTGTTACGTGGAATAAGGGTCTGTATGTACTACTAGTGTATGGTAAAAAGGTAAAAATAAATACTGAAAGATTCTCAAGCTTGCCATAAATTGCATCTCAAAATCTTTCTGCCTACTGAATTTTACATTCAAGAACTGCAAAGTAATGACCGAAAGAGAAATTTCAGTATGGATAGCTCTGCTAATTGAGCTAATAAAACCTTCCAGTGAAAATAACAGATAAAAGCACAATGGGATTGTATTTCTTCTGGCTCCTAGAACAAAATTAAAAGAGGAAAAGCTTGTTTTTTTTTCATGGGAAGTATATTCACTCGCATCTTTGTGTTTTACCATTCTTAGTTCTGTACTTAAAATAGTAATGCCAGGAGACGAGGAAAAAGTGTGTTTACAATTGAAATTCTGAACTGCTTTTCAGAACAGTGCTAATAAGCAATCTGGCTTTGAGCAGATCAGTCAGTAGTTTCAAACATTTCAAACATAAGATGTGTGTGTTCCTAAACATTTGCTGGTCAGATGAAGTCTTGACAGTTTGTCAGAGGAACAGAGAAAATGGAAACATAAATCATGTAAACCAGAAGTGGTTTAGCCACTGGAGCTATCACATCTGCCTTGAAGGTGATGGGTCTGGACTCTCCCAGGGCAGGAAGGGCGAGAGAACTCCCCACCAGGTGCACGTTGACATTCTTCTATAGGGGGAGAGCTCTAATATTTTTTTGGATGGGACACTTCATGACCAGACAATGACCTGCATGCACAGTGCTGCCACTGAGTTAGTCTTTCTGCCTGCGTGCTGTTAATCCAGATTCATTGCTGCTCTTTGCTAAAGTTTCCTGACCTAGTGCTGACACCTGGGGAAATGCGAGGGGATGGTGTGTTTCTTGTCACTGTGTTGGCTCTCTACAGCACAAATGATGCTCCTGTTCCTCTGTTCTGAATTTTCTAAGGGCAAGCATTCGGGATGTCGGGACTGCTTTATTGCTGTGGCTTGGCCAGAGCGACCTCCCGGGGTGGCTGAAGCGCGTGCCCTCCTGAGCAGCCGCTGCAGCCGCTTGGTGCGGGACAAGCTCCAGGAGCAGAGGCGTGCACAGGGGATGAGGTCGGGGCGCAGGTGGTAATGGGAGAAGGGAAACCAGATTGCTGCCAGGCAGACAAGGTCTGTAGAGACTGAAAGAGAGGTGTCAGCCTGGGGAGCCGCAGCAGGTGTGTTGGAAAGCAAAGCTGGAACGAAGGGCAATTTTGCAAGGACACAGCAGGTGGGAAGGGAGGCAGGATTTGTTTTCAAATCAGAAGATTTGTATTTTGTATCTTAAGAGTTATGTTGTTCTTGTTTAGGATTTTGTGTTCTAATTAAACAGCTTTGGAGATTAAAGCCTTTGCATGCTTTTGGCATGGTCCCCCCAAAGGTTGCTCCCCTGCGGCAGGTGCCCTGGCAAGCGCTGCCCTCCCAGCTGGCTCCGAGGCTGCCTGCCAGGCAGCCCGTGTCCTCTTGCTGTCTTCCCAGCTCCCCACCTGCATCCTCAGTGGAGTTCGTTCCTAATTTTTGTAGCAGCAGAGACGTGTGGAAACCATTGCTAGACCTTGCCGTGCCCTTCGCACTCTGCCCTTAGCATTATGAGACACGGATGTACAGGCTATTGCAATTTTCTGAGTGGACAGTAGGTCCTGGCCTTTTCTTCAGGAAACCCCAGCAATCATCTGCCAGGGTTTATCCCTGCCAATGCTCAGTGCTGTTAGAGGAACAATCAGAGTTATTTGAGTATTCTAAGAAATAATTTTAGCACTGAAATGTTTTTTATCTATGTTCAGTTTCTTTGACTTAGCTGGACCAGATAGTGTGCATATCTAAGTAAATATTTCCTTCTTACAGCTAAGCAAGCGGGGAGTTTCAAGAGGATGAGAGAGAATAAATATTCATGCAACTCTTAATTTAATTTTAAATAGTGGTTGCAACCAAAACTATACTTTTCTTATATCTTTTACTGTGACAAGATTCATGAATTCCTGTCAATATATAAACTATATGGACTTAAAGAAAATGTTAAGTGCTACTGACAGGAATAGCAGAGGTTTTTTTTTTTGTTTGTGGTTTTTTTTTTTTTGTTTTGTTTTTTTTTAACAAACATATATGGTTACTGCTAATCCTGGTAAAAAAGACTTGACCATTCTGGCTGTGTAGAAGTGGTGGAATTTCTGTATCAGTTCCAGCAGAAGGCCCTCAGGGCTTGTTCTGAAGCGGGCCAAAAGATGTACTGAGAGGGAAGATCTTGCTTATGCTCAGTCTTGTTTTCTGATGGGTGCTTCCCTGCCTCTTGGTTGATCCTGTTGCTCCACACAGTCACCTGTGATGATGCTGTGACAACCAGAAAAGACCTCAAGCCCTTCCCTTTTGGGGACCGTGGAGTCCTGCAGAGCAGTGAGTGGTGTTGTGCAAAGGAAAATGGGGTTTGTAGGAAACTGAGACACAGACTGAATTTGGATCATTTGAAGAAGCAGTGTGAATGCTGGGTGATAATCCTGAGAAATCAGGTATTTTAAAGCACCTCTGGGACCTCTTTCTGTCCACGGCTCTCAAATTTCTTATTGTGGCTTATTGAGGTCTATTATTTGTGCACTTCACAGGGTTGCTATGGAATTTATTACAGAGTTGTGAATGCAGAGAGCAGTTGCTTTCAAAAGAGAAGGAAACGTGGTTTGCAGGGCTGCCTACAGATTTAAGATA
The DNA here is from genome assembly GCA_013398915.1 of Dromas ardeola. Lineage (NCBI taxonomy): Eukaryota > Metazoa > Chordata > Aves > Charadriiformes > Dromadidae > Dromas > Dromas ardeola. The sequence continues at coordinate 32,232 of VYZM01005468.1, forward strand.
TGTAAATTCAGTTTCTTAGAACTTTTAAAAAAATTATTTCCTTGCCCACATTTCCTCTCCATACTTTGAGCTTGGGGAATTTTGCTTTCTAATTCTTTGTTTCAGGGTGGTAATATGAGAATAACAAGAAGGGAGAAAACCATGTCTGACAGCTCTCCCAATTTCCTCTTTCGCATACGCAAGAGGTGCTTTCTAAAAGCAGCAGCATCCTCCACATGTGTAAATGAAATTAATTTTGTCGGTAATGCAGGAAGGCTATGTGCTTTTGGGTTGTTTTGGGGAGGGATTTATTTAAATACACAAAAATGGATAATATTTTGCTATTGAGGTATATTACTGTGAGCGGAAGGGACAGCAGGAGTTTACCTGGGGCATACACGAGCAGGATCCATGAATCTTGCTGGGATTTTAGGCAGGTGACATTTCAAAGAACCAAGCAGAGCAGCAAGTCAGTTTTGGGGTTTACATGTAGACATCTTTGTTCCCGTCTTTGAAACTGGGATGTAGGCAGCCACTGTCAGAGTTTGGGAAGCCACGGATCACTAAAGAGCTGAAGAGGCGGCCAGACACGTGTGAACGCGGGAGGTGGATGAAGTGCTCACCGGGAAATGAGGTCAGGCTCGTTTTTTTTACAGAGCGATCACTAACAAAAGTTCACAACCCCCTTTTTGATTGCGAAGGAGAATTTGAATCATTTGGCCTGTATGACTGTACGAGAAATAAGCCAGGGCTGGGGTAGTTTTAGATTTTACCAAGGAAGATTTAGACAGTTACAGAATTGGGAAGCCTGAAAGGGAAAATGAGTGGAAAAGCAATATTTCCAGGTTGCTTAGCTAAAGAATAGTCTCAGCGCAGTTGGATAACAGTCACAGATGGAATTTGATATGTGAAAAGAAATGCAGTGCTGGATGATGACCAAGCAATGTTCTTCAGAGTCTCATAAAAGTGAAGTAAAAATAGGATTGTTACAAGAGAATTTGATCTCAGAAAATATTGGAAATATATTTCTAACAACAAAACACCTAAAGGAAAGTGAAAAGAGAAGGTACCCAGGGACTAGCTGTGTTAGGGTTTTTTCTGAAAACTGATTGTAAATTAGAGTTGCGTTCTTCTTCCTAACTAAAAGTATTTTGTAAATTCTTTGGGGATAGTTTTTATCCTGTAGTCTAAGGGGGCAGTCAAGTTCAAGACATTGAAGAATATATTGATTTGAAATATCATAATAAAAAAGGAAACTGAAAGCCAGAGACAGAAATTTTCCCTATAAAACAGAAATCCAGTCTATCTTTATGCTATATACATGCACTTTATCTAATAGAGTAGCAGGTCTCTTGCACTTTACCTTCTTGTTTCAGACAAAGGTGGTAAGTTTGATCAGTTTGCTAGGGGGGTTTTGTTATGCAAAAGTATTTTAGACTGTTTCACATTGCAAAGCAAATCTGTCAAAGGCTCCCTACCCAGTGATCGGAACAGGATTCCTTTCACTTAACTTCAGCCACCTAGAAGGTTTTTCAGCTCCCCAAGAAGTCAGTGAGGATCGAGAGGCACTGCCAGAAAGGGATCCTTAATTGCCTCTTCAGTCTGAGCCCAAGGAGTAAGCCTGTATTCTACTCTGAGTTCAGTTTTTAGTTTTTCCTTAGGTGATGACCACTGGCCTTTTATAGGCTTATTCCATGCCTGTATTTGCACCACACTGCAGCAACATCCAAGAACTGCAGGTACACAGAAGGGGAAAAGGATGCTCTGTGCTTACGCTTTATTTGCAATTCAACTTTCATGGGAGGGCCAGCGTGATTTTGGAAAACAATTCTGTATTGATTTCATGGAAGTAGTTAATAAATACTATTCCAATACCAGTATTAAAAATAATAAACGTATTAAGTCTTCTTTTTTAATATCTGTTTAATACAAGGAAATACAAGGAAAGAGTCTCTAAAGAATATATCTACGTATAATGAAGTCTTTACAGGGGGAGAGGGGAGGGGAGAGTGCAACTTCTTCCTTTCTCTCTGTGCAAATACCTGTCTTGAGAGAAGGAACCTGCTGAAGATCAGCCTGGCATTTCCCCTGACCGTATCTCAGAAATATGGGGGGGACGAGATTTGCTCAGAGTTAATCTGTAGAGGGCAAAAGATATTTATGCAATTTATGAATAACCTTTTTCCTTTGAACCTCCCTCTTCTATTTGGAGATGTTTTTTTTGACAGGAGGTCATATGTTGCAACTGTCTATGCATAGCTCTTTGGGCACAAAGAGCACCCTGGGAATTATTGGGTGCTGTAGATGGAAAGATGGATGTTGTGTTGGAGGACTGAAACTAGGTAGATCCATATCAATTCCTCATGGGACAAAAAGGAAACCTTTGTTTTAGGATCAAAAGAAAGATTTTCTGCCTCAAACTGCCATGTACTTGGCCTGTCCCAGTCAAATCACAAATATTTTGCTTTATTGGAATGGAGATTCAATCTTTGCCAAACACATGTGTCTTTTAAACTTTCTCTCTACACTGACCTATATATATATTCATCTCAACTACAGAAGCACTGTCTGTTCTTTTAAAACTAAGGAGATGTGCTGGTATGAAAATACCTTAGGATAGATTTTTTCAGTCTATAAGAGGTTGATTTATTGGCTTTTCCAGTCAACCTAAAATCCTGCGTGTCAATATTTGATCTTTTGAAATTTCTTTTCCTGTAAGATGAATTAGCAAGAATCAAAAGTCTTGAAAGTCCTACTTTTCATTAATGTGCTCCTCCCTTTAATTTTAGGGAAAAACACGCTGTTGAACACTATTGAACACTGCAAGGTTGTGAGAAAGGCAGGTTTCTTAGGTTCCTACAACTCTTTGGGACCATGCGTGTTTGAGCAGTATGCTGATTCTCACTTGGTTGTTGTTTCGTTGTGCATGTGAATGATTTTAATTCAGTATTGAATTAGAAAAAACCCCACCCTGTTATGCAGAATGAGATATTTTCAAAATCTGCCTAGATGAGTCAGGAATTAATGTGGAATATTAGTTGAACTCTACTCGTAAGGAAAGGTGTGTGGACAGTTTGAAATGTTGGTGACCCTGAAAGCTCCAATGGTTCTACAACCAGTTTGACAGTCTCCTACTCCTTGGGTAATACCCCAGCACGGCAGTGCTCAGCGCCCAGCCAGCTTCATGGACTTGAGTGTCAGAGCTACTCGCAAGCAAGCCAGCCTTGTAAATAAGAAAGCTGGTATCCTAAACCAGAGCTCTGCAGAAACGTCCACCCCACCGTTCTGGAGAAGGTTGGTTTAGATAACTTCACTGCCTGCAAACAATTTTGTTAAACATTGCAGGAGCCATCGTGTTACACTGCTCGGGAACAATGAATTATTGGTTTCATTGGAACCAGAGGTAAATAAAACCCAATCGTTTGATATTTCAGGAGAGGGCATAAGAGTTGCTGTTTGCTTGCTAATGGCAAATTATAGTGTATTTATGTTTTGCTGAATTCTACATATGGAAGGTTTATCTTTTAATAAGCTCCTGGGTTCTTTCAGCCAGTCCTGGATCTTCTTACCAAGGCTGTGACATTTTCCAAATGGCCTCTCTATTTCCAGTAATCTCAAATCCTGTTCAAAACCATGTTATTGTTATGTCTGAATATTAAGGCTTAAGCAAGGTAATGAAGGACAGACACTTGAAAAAAAGAAAATACTGCATTGCATTTTGAAAGGCTGCATGAACACTCTCATTTTGTCTGTGCTAGTTAAAGCTTGATTTTTACCTTGGTTGGATCAGTTTCAAACAGACGAAACAGCCCTCGCTTCAGATGGTGGAGGATCTGAGTCTTGCAAGCAATGCAAAGATCAGAGCCAGTCTGAAGATACGTCAGCTTTGATTTCAATGTTGCAGATGCTTTATTTTCTTTTATTTCACACTTCCTTCAAACTAAAAAGGAAAACTTAAAGCTTCACAAAATAATACTTCCATTAAGTATTTCTAGTTCTAAGCATTTATAAAAGTGTCAAATTTCCTTCACAACAACCTGGACAGTAACTATAACTTGCCTTTATAAATGTGGGCTATGAAGCATGAGGCGGCAAATGCGTTGCCTGGTGGGCACATTGTCATCAGCAGCAGGAGCGAGAGCAGGGCCTGGGACTCCTGGTCTGGGGTCTGGTGCGAACTGCTGGTGCCAGTCATTGATGGACAATTAGTGGTGGAGTTTGGCAAACCCAGCCAAGAAATAAATTAAAACAAAATTATGCCATTTTCTGGCAACTAGCAAAGCTAAATTAAGCTGGCCAATTCCTGATAAAATCACAGCAGGGAAAGCAGAACAAGCAAATTAGAACTTTTGTTTTTCCTTTAGTTCCTGTACTATTTTTAAGTCATCCCAACAGATTGTTAAATGCCAGTCTGGAGAACGGCTTGAAGCACTGACTTTCACTTAAGACATTTTCCACAGCAGGCTTTGCCCTGAGAGGATGACTAGCAGCAGAGTGCCCTTTCCATAGGAAAGTCAAACCATGCAGCAGCCCAGGGACTCAGTCTGTGGGTCCTTACACCTTTGGTGTAAGTTCTCCACATGGTCTCACCAGTGTTACATGCTCAAATTATGCTGTATAACTTTGAACACCACGTTTTGATGTTTCCAGACCTGCATGCCCACTATAGAATACCCTTTGCGGTAAATATAAGCAACGCAGGCACCCTGTAGAGATCTTTGCTAGCCCTCTGATGGATCGTCGGTCATACTCGTTCCATCCAGCCACTGCCAGTGCACAGGTTCAAGCAGTAAGAAAATGAATGTCCTGAATATCCAAATATATGTATAATTCTGGGAAGAGAAAAAAAAAAAAGAAGAAAAAAGTTGTCTTAACTTCTTGGGAGGGATGTGATATTCACACCACCTAACTTGATATCACACTTAGGTGCTTGTGTTAGGAGCGGGAGTTACCAGCGTCTGTCAGCGGAAGACAGCACGCCTCTTCTCTCTATCTAGGTACTGGAAAGCTGTTTGCATTGCATTGCTTTTATAAGATTTTGTGACAGACTTTGAATAAGCTGAAAAAGTCAGTGACATAGCTGGATTGCGACTTCGAAAGACCATTTACAACTGATTATAGTAAATGGAAGTGTCCCCATTTTCTTTTACGAGGCTTTGCGGTAGTTGCAGTCTCTCATTTTCTATTAGCAGTGTGTTCTGCTGGGTGAAGCAAAGCTTTCATGTATTTAATTCTGAGTAGCATCCCTGATGCCTTGTAAATCTGGTAAGAATTGAGTACAGGAGCATGGAGTCCTAAGCATGATAATTCTGCCAATAATGTAAATTTCTTTTTTGTAGTGAAAATTTTCTAGTATCAGAAATTATGTATGGGTAACAGGACCCTATCACAATATAATTTAACATGGTATAGCTGAAACCACACCATAAGGAATGAATTTTTTTTTTTTTAATCACAGAAGATATCTGAGTTTCTTCATATTTGAGGAAGATATGTATCGGCTTTTGTCTCTATGCTCTATGCAAGTATGATCTAACATTTAGATTTACTAGATCTCATATCAGACCCTTGTATTCTGAAGAAGAGTATGTAACCAATTAATATCTTATATGATAAAATTGTTCTTCCTTCCATGCTTAAGACATATTCTTTGAGGTTTGCATTATGAGAAAAGACCTTATCTTTGATAAATTGATCTTTAGAATTTGGAGTGACTATGAATGGGTGGTGCCTGGTCCTTCAGAGAGTATTTAGTACAGGAAAAGATAATTTAGCAAAGCTTTTAAAATCTCAGTGTTTGGCAGGGGCTGCAAAGACTAAGTTTAGGATTGAAATAAATGACTAACAGAAAGGAGACTTCTGTGCAATAGAAACTATAAATGCAGACCACTGTGATTTCTGGTATTTTAAATACAGCATTGTTAAATTCTGTTCAGGCTGGGTTTGAATGGTATTTTGGCAGTAGTGCTCCCTTTTACCTCTCATGTAAATATAGTGAAAAATGTATGGCAAAGAATGTAATGAAAGGGATTTATGATGATAAGCAGTTTGCACAATTTCTTCAAATTCTTATAGAATCAGATTCAGATATGTTCTGCAGTGAAGAGCCTTCAGTTTTGAAAGGCATGGAGAAACATGATACCCAACAGTCTGCAAAAAAATCATTATGGTTTTTAAAAGTCTTTTGCTAAGTCTAAGTCTTTTGCTAATCCTGCTTTAGGCAATATTTTAAGGAGTGGACTTTGGTTTAGTCCCATGGGAATTTCACTACAAACTTCTGAACATGAGCATTTGCACTCGCAGAGTTGTAACAGCTGCAGCAGCGCTCAGAAATGATGGCTGGTGCAGGGGGACAGCAGAGCCACACAGAACCTGTGCTACCAGGCAGCATGCGAGGTACTGCAGACCGAGGATGTGGCAGAGGACCAGGGCACTAAGGCTAGTTGTACTGCAGGTGATCTATAGCCATCAGTGCAAACTGCAAATACTACGTCCAGCAAAGTGTCGGGATATAGTATTGAATTTGAGCTCATTTCTTTGTGTGGATTTCTTCATAAGCAAGGACTTCTGTATGGCTTTTACGATGGTATGAATGGATTTGTACTTTGCATACAAATTAGTTTTGAAACAACATTATGATGGTGACTTGCCTCATCAAAACATGTTAAGACACTAATCTGCTGAGTGTTTTGAATAATTTTATCCTTGTTTATTTTTGCTGTACTTGGTAATATCAAGCAAAATATCTGGATGGATTTTGATCCTTGGGACAACTCAGTAAAAAATGCTATATTTGCAAGTAGACTGGTACACTGGCTGCTCAGTGGACATCCTTAAAATTTTGGCTACCAAATTCTAAGCAGGGCATTTCTGTGTCCCCTTTTTATGGGATGGGCAGGTACTGCAATTTACTGAACCAAACTGCCACGCTGTCTGCACAATTTGTCTCGAAAACTGTGCTTGGACTTTTCTCCGTAGGCTCTTTCTGGAAAAGCTATTTCATACTTTGTCAATAGACAGAGGCATAGTATGGTCTGCAGTTTCTGAGAGGGGTTTCAGAGGTGTGGCGGCCTTTTTTGGCATGCTTTCCTATCACTTCTTTAGTGGACTTTACAGTGAACAAAAGCTAAAAATTTGCATCCAAATACCTTTACCAAATGCTATGTGAGAAGTAGATAGCTCTGAAACCTCATGTGATTCATTTGCAAGATGTGTTGACTGAATCAGTGAATCTGCCTTGTTTTGAAGCTGGCTTCCACTGGGAAGGAAAAGCTGCATGATCTCTGGACGTTGCATTACAGCAGAACCACAAACTCAGACCAACGTGTTCCTCTGGAGCTGCAGCCAGTCAGTCTGAAGACCAGGGCATGTTATTACAAGCACTTTCCAGATGGGTAACCCCTAGGGAGTGAGGAGAACAAAACCCCACTCCTGGCAGATCTGTGCAGCTGGGATAACTGGTGCGATGGAGGGAGGTAAATTTCCTTTTACCTGCCTTTTCCCATCCCTGGTAAATCTGCTAGGCAGAAGCTGGTGTAATATCCTCATCACAACAGCTTTCCCTTCTCCTCCCCTTGTGTGACATCTTCTACCTGCTTCAGAAGTAGCTAGAATCTGAGGCTTTAAGACAGTTTCTTTGCACAAACGGATGCAAAGGGATTGAGAGCAGCCCTGCCGAGAAGGACCTGGGGGTAGTGGTTGATGAGAAGCTCAGCATGAGCTGACAATGTCGCTCGCAGCCCAGAAGGCCAACTGTATCCTGGGCTGCATCAAAAGAAGCGTGGTCAAGGGAGGTGAGATTCTCCCCCTTTACTTTGCTCTGGTGAGACCCCACCCAGAGTACTGCATCCAGCTCTGGAGCCCTCAGCACAGGAAGGACACGGACCTATTGGAGTGAGTCCAGAGGAGGGCCACAAAAATGCTCAAAGGGCTGGAGCACCTCTGCTATGAGGACGGGCTGAGAGAGTTGGGGTTGTTCAGCCTGGAAAAAAGACTACTCCAGGGAGACCTTATTTCAGCCTTTCAGATCTTAAAGGGGGCTTATAAGAAAGACGGGGACAAACTTTTTAGCAGGACCTGTTGCAATAGGACAAGGGATAATGGTTTTAAACTAAAAGAGGGAAGATTTAGACTAGCTATAAGGAAGAAACTTCTTACAAGGAGGGTGGTGAAACACTGGCACAGGTTGCCCATAGAGGTGGTAGATGCCCCATCCCTGGAAATATTCAAGGTCAGCTTGGTCAGGGCTCTGAGCAACCTGATCTAGTTGGAGATATCCCCGCTCATTGCAGGGGAGGTGGACTAGATGACCTTTAAAGGTCCCTTCTAACCCAAAATATTCTATGATTCTAGGTGTTGATCACCCACAGGAATGGTCCTCCTTGGTGGTGCCAGGTTTAGGAGAGGGAGGTTGTGCACTGCCGAGCCCAGCTGGTTCCTGCAGATACTTCAGGGCAGATTCCTTGGCCTACTCTCAGCTCCAGCAAATCCCCAGATACCAGGGACTATGGCATCAGGGACCCCATGGGAGGTCACAACCCCCTGCCCTGTGCACTTCTGCCCAGGGACACTGGATGTGTGTACATCCTTGATGTGTGCTCATACCTTATTGCATTTGCATGTGGCTCCTGTGTGCCCATGGTGGGTCTGCTGAAGGACTTACCGAGTACCCGTGCAACTCTGCTTCATCATTACAGTGTGATTTCCAGCCAGTGAGTACCCACAGAGTTCTCTTTTGTTTTGAAGAGGAAGAGGGAGGTTGAGAGAGTTGTCAAAGCCAAACGGAGTGATCTTTGTCTGAGCTTATTTTAGTTCTGATGTTGGTTTCTATGCCTCATTAGCTCTGCTGCGATTTATCTCTCTGCATTTCATCATGCTGTGTAATGTGGCAGAGAGTGGTGCAGGCTCGTGTCATGCGTCAAAAACTTAAAAGTCATCTTGGGGAAAAATTGAACATTATTAAAAAACATCAGAATTATTTATCATTTTAAATGGCTTAAATAGTGAGGTTAATATCGTTTTAGATACATAAAAGTCACCCTGAAAGCGTTCACCTCATTGATTTCAGTGGAATAGCAGTGGAATTCAGCTCTGTGCAGGGAATCATCACAGGACCTGTGCTGCCATTTATTTACTGAGTTGGAGAACTGACCCAGAAAATAGAGAAGGGAAGAACCTTCAGTCACCGTTTAGTCCCTTCTCCTGCTCCAAATGAGCATACCAAGCTGAAACACTCTCAACGCATGGAGTTTGTGTTTCTCTTCTGCGCAAGATGCAGGTTTCCTCCAAATACGCTCTGCAAAACTTGTTCAGACAGATAGCTGACCTCATCTCCTATCTTGTCTCTGACATAGGAATTTGTGGTCAAGTAGTCAACTTGAAGGACCTATCAAAAGATGTCTCTGTTTTTACTGTACACTATTTAATTTCAAGAAAAATTAGCATTGTTTATGAAAAACTGTGGCTAACTGGAAGAGGTAATGGAGTTGTTGTTGTGGACAACTGTTTTTATCAAGGATGTCCTGCCTATCGTGTGTGCAGGCAGTGTGTTTCTTGCCAATAACGTGTAGTTGATATCCTGTGCTGTGCTACAAGAAGTGCAAATACTGTAGAACATTAACAGAAGGCAGAATGTAAACATGTATTTTAACATTGAAAACTTTGATGCTGCTATTGAGACTTCTTGACCCAATGCCAGTTATGGTGCTAGTTGACTTTGTCTCACACAACAAAACAATAAACTTCCTAAATGTATCCCTTCCTGATCCCTCTGTGTTCCTGAGATTAACAATTCTATGTTAATAAAAATGAGTGGTTTTAGTGATCACCTTGAACATCAGATGTGAAACCATATCATCTCCAAAAGGCCCTGGCAAACTTTTGAAGAGGTGAAAATGCACTGAGAGCCCAGTGCTACAAGCCCATACCTAATTTTGTGTGCTAAAGCCTGGTGTGGTGTCAGCACAGCCAGCATCTGCAGAGCAGCCAGGCAGCTCTAATTTGCTTTTTGCTCCCACTCTGTTGAGTTGGGGTTTTTTATTATGCGTTTAACGACAACTGTACTCTAGTGGCCTTGATTGATAAAATTTATGTCTATTTACAGTGCCGTTATTAGCATCCAAGTACATGTTGTTATTATGTTGTTTTTAACATCCTGAAATCATATAGCTGAAAGTTTTCATTTAACACACTTGGTTGCACAGTATGCAGTATTGGATAGGATAATGAAACTCCATCTTTCTGGTTTTATTGACCTAATTGTATCATCTGTATCTCTTTATTAGTTTGTTAAAATACTCCTTCCCTCCCAGCCTGTTGAAATGATGCTGCCTAATGCACAGAATGAGTTACCTTTACTTTAGTGTCACTGTGTGTGAAATGTTTGGGTTTTTTTAAATTAACTCTTTGTATTTTGTGAACTTCATTTTCCTTATCGACTTCCATTCTTTATGACACACTAACTTCTGATGACAGTGTGTTGAAGGGCAGCCTTTACCATTACATGGTACGTACATGGTTAACTAAAAACCAGACCTGAGTCAGATTTTACCTTCTTTGTTATACCTCTGGACTTCAGTTCCTAAACCACAGATTACTTCTAATTCTCACCTAGAGAGCTCTCTCTCCTACATCCTACATCCCTCGTGTAGACATAACCATGGAGAAGGTGTTGGCATCAAAGAAAGAAAACAATTTCATACATTCTTGCATTGAAAACCAGTTGTTGAGATACACATCAGGTTAAAGTTAACTTTTCTCTCACCAAAATGCCTTACCCCAGGGTAGGAGACCTGTTGGCAGCAGGTACTTTGCTCTCTCTGTAAAGGAAATATCACCTTTTTGCAGTTTATATGTTTGCAGGAGGCACAAGCATAACATTATTCTACTCTTACTTGAAATCCTGAAATGTTGTGTTAGAGAGATACTGCTATTGTGTCAGAAATGTATTCAGTAATAATAGCTCAATATTTTTACAGGCATCTGTGAATAGGTGTCATACTTGTGGTTTTATTATTTTCTTATTTTTTCCATTACTGCTCTGTTGTTATCTCTGAACAATTTCAGAGGCTTTTGGAGTTGTGTATTCAGAAATCTGAACTTGATTGTGGATTCTTCAGTCCTGAGCCTAAATCAGTCCTTTTCTGCAGTCAGCCGCACAGTGACACACGAGTTGTGTTTCTTGGAGCCTGGCATCCTAGCTGGCCCCTTAAAAGAGCTTCCAAAGTACACACATTGTCAGGAAAGTTTTCACAGCTGCCCTTGTACACACGCACAGAATTTGGGAGTAGATTCCCAAGTATTTGCGTCAAGATCTACTTAAGTATGCAGATATGAATGTGCTTTGCATAATAATCATCTATAGATGTAATTGCTGAAGTTTTGAAAATATGAATGTCTGAATAGATGATTCAGTTACTTCACAGTAAGTGCAATAATAGAATCCCTGCTGTGTTTGACATTCATGTCCCTGCAAAATGTATTTTTATATTTAAAGAAAAAAAAAGAAAAAAGTACATATTTATGCACATCTCAGTTTATTTGTGCTTGTGGAGTAAAAGCAGGCGCAACACTTAAATAGGACAAGGTAACATCTTATTCATAGTTACAGTGAGCAGCAAGGGAAAGAGTCAATACCAGCACTGGTATTGTCCAGTCTGACAAATGATATTCTGAGGTAATGCAACACGCTTGCTGTAAAATGACTTTTTGAAGCAGTTAATAAAAGAGAAATCTGTTCACAGAATTCAATATTTGCACAGAAGTTCTTTGCTGCTTTTTTAAGGCAAAACTTTAGTCTTGACGTATTGTTTCTGCTGGTGTTTGTGAGGCTGTCAGGACCAAAGCAATCGCTAGACAAGAAAAGGCAGTCTGGCCCAGGAATTTGATCCCTTGATTCATCTTTTAAACTGCATTCTCTGTTTTGTTCCCACTGCCTTTATCAATCTCTCTCTCAGAAGCACTGTGTAAGGTGTTGGAAACTTCTGCTAGACTAAGACACAGCTTTGAAATGAGGTCTTTGAATAGAAGAAGGTACTTTTGTGCTTCTGGGGAACAACTGGAGAGAAGCACGGAGCCTGGGGCGTCCCGACTCCTTGAGGGGAGGCTGTGCAGAGCTGTGGCCCATGCAGTTTTTTATTTATTTTCCTAGTTAGTGTTTAAAATATCCCTTAAAAGCAATGCATTTAATAATTTAGGATTCAGTGAAAAATGCTGTTTTATTATCATTTTATAGTACGTCTCTGTTTTCAAGAAGAAAGTAAATGCCAAGGAATGAGATTGTTTTAAATTCTGAAAATATGAGAATCTACTGCATGAATGCTTTAAATATTCAGAGCCTCTAATCTATAAACATGCAAAACCATTTTGTAAGGCATTTCTGGTTGGTGAGAAACACCTGTTCGGGCCAGCTGAGCTGGAGGAGGGAAGGACACCTGGGTAACTGTAAAGTCAAGTATATAGTATAGATAGCTCTGCGGGGTACCTGCAGGTAGGCTGACCATAGTGATGGTGTTTTATAAATCAGTTTTATCATGTTTCAGTGCTCCTGGAAGTTCAATGCCTGTAGGGAGGAAAAATATATAAAAGGATGCTCAAAGTTATGTTGGAGTTATTTTGGTAGTTTTGGTGTGAAAAAGGGCAGAACTACTACTGCTGTGCCTTCATCCAAGGCCCACATCTCTTACAACCTGTACTTGTGGTTTAGGGTAGCAAATTTTATGCAAAGTTTTGTATTTTGTTGTGATTTTGTTATGTTTTTTTCCTCTTGGTCAGGTTCAAATGGAGCCTCACGGTTTTAAACTTACCTGAACAGATCTTCCAAGTCTGGAGTTCAAATTAGTCAGTTTTGAGACAGGATTCCTAAAGAAGCCCAGGGACCTTGCAGGGAGTGCTGGTGGCACCCCAGGAATTGCTGTTTGGTCTTACCTCCATCCTGAATCAACTCTTAAAGCTTGTGTGGACTTGCTGTAAGTGGTGGTGTGTTTTGGAGGTGTGACACGAGGTTCTGGTTAGGAGTGGGCCATCAAAGGTCCCTATGTTGTTAGCTGATAAGCACTTCTGGCAAAACGCCGCTTGAAGTTGTTGCAGGGCAGGACTATAAATGGCATTTCCATTTGGATGGAGTATTTGTGTTCAGTTCTCACCACAATGTTTGTATGAAATTTCCCTTTTCTGTTAAGTAACTGCTGTGAGCCACATTGGAAATGAAGTAATGTTTTTACCTGTCTTGTCACATTAACAAGAATGAAACACTCTTTGCAAAGTCCTTTATGAATTTCTTGAGTAATGGTATAAAGTGAAAAAAGTTGTTAAAGTCTTCCCAAAATATAAGAAGTGTCACCTGTGTGCACTGTGTTTTTCCCAACTTGGGCTCTTACGTAAAACAAAAGCAAAATGTCAACTGGAAGTTAAATTGCTGTACCTAGTCCCTGTCACGCAAGCAGAGAGACATCTCAAGCGTGAACAGTTGCTTCAAGCAGTCTTTTTGTTGAGAGTCTTGGAATTTTCATTTAAACCTTGAGATGACCCCAGCCACAGTGTTCCTGTCCTAATCCAAACTGGCTGGCAGACGAGGGAAACCAAATCTTCTGATCAGCACTGAATTCAACTTCTTTTGTATAGAAAACTGATACCTAGGTGGAACAGGAAGTTCCACCTAAACACGAGGAGGAACTTCTTTACTTTGAGGGTGGCAGAGCACTGGAACAGGCTGCCCAGAGAGGTGGTGGAGTCTCCATCTCTGGAGACATTCAAAACCCACCTGGACGTGTTCCTGTGCAACCTGGTCTAAGGTGACCCTGCTCTGGCAGGGGGTTGGACTACATGATCTCCAGAGGTCCCTTCCAACCCTATGATTCTATGATACTATTTATATATATATATTATTAATTAACACTTACTAAATAGAACTGTGAAGAAGCATCAGAAGGAGACACCAATTAGTTACTGTAACCTGTGGAAAAGATGAGTGTAAAATATCCTCATCCTAGGATTTGATTTATTTCCTACAAACAGAAGAAATAATCTCAGCAGAGAAAACTTGGCTTGGAAATTCATGATAGCCAAGATTCAAAGGGGTAAAGGCAGGTTTGTTGCAGGGCAGATTTTATTCCTTTTCTTTGAAAAACACAGAACACACTTGCTTGGTCATACCATACCAGGCCGGAGGAAAGCCGTAATTGGATATTTGCTTGGCTGCTTTTCTTGTTTCTAATGGAAATACAAATAAAAACTATAAACCATTAATCTTTAGTTTAGTTTTTCTAAGTATTGAGCAGCCTTTAAAAACAATTACTTTGCTTCGGCAGCAGAAGTCGTTAGAGGAGAGGGATTTCTCAGCTGCTGCAGCCCAGGATTTGTACAAGAGCAAGCTTGTTTCTTGTTTATATGGTAGAGGTAACAAAATAGGTGAAATTGTTTACTTGGGGCTTCAATTTAAAACTCAGAGCAAGGAATTCAGAAGATTTTGACAAATTGATTTTTTTTTTCAATTTATAAAAAAAAATTCTTGTATTTAAGTGACTTTATAAAGAAATGCAAATTTAAAAGTATGATTTTACTAATCCTTTCTTTCCCGTCTCCCTGCCCCCAATATGATCAGTGAAACACTGCCAGGTGTAAAAAGTAGAAAATTCAGTGTCCAGTGAAACAAAGGGAAAGCATCCTGTGGATTTCAGCTTTGAGCTCTGACACTGCAGAAGACTCTGCGTTTTTAGATAGAAGTTACATTGTGGTTGTCTGTGTTCTTCCAATCTACCATTATCTGGTGCTACCGCTCCAGGAAATGTTAAGCCATTCCATATTTGCATAAAAAGATGCACAGAAGGTTTCGGTACTCTGCTCTGGAGCGTGCTGGGAGTCAGTGGGAGAGCCAGAAGTCTTGCGCAGACCTTTGATCCTGAGCTCGCATTGGTGAATCCGTGGTCTTGGAGCCTCTTGTCATTAAATTTCCCACCTTTTTGCCATTATTCCCATGTTGTACTGTGTTGGCCTTCTGTGCATTTCCAGTCTAAAGCTGAAATGAAATGCTGGAGTGGTGGTACCCAATGCCACGCTAGCTGAGCCGGAGCTGCCCAGTGCTGTGTGTAGGGACCTGAGGTGTGATGTTGTCCCTGCGCCCATGCTGCTTCCCTGGGGGGCACTGCAGAAGTGATGGCAGAGGGAGCACTCCTTGCTGAACGCGAGCCAGTCAGACCCAGTGCTGGCTACGGCACTGAGGCATCGACAGCTTCGGGTGGTCTAATGCAGCATAAGGGCTCAACACCTCCTTAAAGATAGCCAGGGCTTTCACACGCTCGGATACACCAGGCCATGAACTCATTTAGAATTAAAACCAACACGAAAATCTGGGGGGGGGGGGAAGGGGAGGAAAAAGGGGGGGGGGGGTTGCCAGGAAATGACCAGGTGGCATTGCTGTGGGGCTGCTCTTGTCCCCTGAGGCTGTGGCATAGCCAGATCCTCATCCTTGGTGTGGCTCCTCATCAAAATTAATACAGTGGTGCTGGGGATAACCAGCCCCTCTTCGTTGCTAGGAGATACTTGAATCACATCACTGCCAATGTGCTGCCAGCACCCAAATACTTTAATGTTTCTTCCATTTCCAGAATGCTCCAATGTGAAGTAAAGACAAAGGCTGGGCTGTAAAATCACTTATAGGTCAAGGGAGAGAGGAGTAATGCTGCTGAAATTGGCAGGTTTTTTTAAAGAATGAGCAAAGTCGGTGGCTCCTTCAGCATTTAAAGGTGTGTTTTATTTAAAGTTACCAAGTGAGGTATTGCATTTCTTTCATGTAGAGCTCCCAAAGACTTTCTTCCCTTTGGGACATCGATTTGGTCTTCATGCTGACAAGACCTTATCAAGCCAGTAGGAACCATTACAGTAAACTGCTGCTCAGTGGGACTACATTCCTATGTGTCCTCCCCCTGCACATCACAAATCTCCTAGAAGATAAAATGCAACTTGTGATGTTCACGATTTTGGCCAATGGATCAGAACGGAGTCAAACATCCTGATGTGTTGAACAGTTCAACATTTCTCTGAGCCTCAGCTGCCTCCGTTCACCCTCCGTGCCCAGAAGAAAGATGTAAAGCCAAATAAAGATATGTAATAAATAGGACCTGACTAATTTATTCACGCCATAAAACAGCAATAGCCTAAAGTTAACTGAGCAAAACCAGACTCGCACTAAAGTGCTAAATTAATACCTCCCTGCTGCACAGAATCCATTGCTCAAGTGTGTTTTGCAGAAGCTTATAAGGCAGCAGTAAGTGTGAATGTGTTTTAAAGATTATTAGAAAGGGCATTCCTTGTGGGTAATTCTGTTTTCTATTATTTTTAGCATTACATTCAGAATTTTTAAAAATAAATTGTATTGGCAACTCTTGAACTGTACTGCATAGCCACAGCTGACTATAAAGACGTTAAAGACCGACAGTCCTGATGCCTTTTTTCAGCAGCTAACCAACAGTTGGAAATTCTTCTCCATCAGGTATTTATTACCTCCTTCCTCCTACTGTATTGTTTCTAGCTTTCAGCCCTGCCTCACAGCAACTCTCTGTGACAGCGCTGCAGTATGTCCCTGCTACAGCATCCGCAGGTCTGAAATCTTCTCCTGCTCCCCGGCATGGCTGTGCTGTGTGGCCCCACGGGACGGAGGGCTGCCCGACACGGTACCTCCTCCCACTGCAGCCTTCCAACAAACCCAACAAGCTGCCCAGAGCACACTGACTGGACAAAGGTATTTTTGTGCATAAAGACAGTATAGGATTTGGTTTATGTTCTGATGGTAGGACTCGGTCTTAGGTTTTCATGGCGTACAGCTAGACTCTGTTCCTCGCGTTTGCTTTGAATAGTGCCACACTCTGCAAGCAGCCATGAGGTGTCACAGAACAATCGGGGGACAGATTGTGACCTTCTTGTGGTTCCTTGAAGGAAGGTAGTGCTCCTCTTTGTGATAATGCCTATGTGCCACTCCTGCGCTCTTGCTATCTTATCTTCTAGGATGGCTAGACCCCCTTATCCACAGTGCTCATCACCCTGACGCAGCTTTCTCTGCACAAAATTTACAGCTACAAATCCCAGAACACCTATTGAAAGGGCAGGCAATGTCGTCTGTACCTCTTCATGGCCTGAAAAATGAGAGAACCTTAAATAGTAGATAAAAACAGGGCGAGTTAGAAATTAGGTAACTGGGATATAAAGTGTTTTTAAAATGTGAATGTTCAGTAAACAATACAGCAGAGAAGAGAATGGCAAAACCTACTCCCTGCCCTGAGTCTAAAGTGATTCTGAACTAATCATGACTCCTGTCCTGTGCCTGCAGATCTCAGCTGCGCAGCCTCTGCAAGCTGAGAAATGGCTCTTTGTGGCCTTGTAATACTTTTATTGCTTGCAACATTTGTTTTAGCCACAACAGTGAAGCATCCCTCTAAAAGTAAAATACTGACACATCTGAAGGAAACCCACAGTCCATAAAATCATTTAGCAGAAAGAGATTTTTATGTTGTTTTCTAGCTTCCATCTCTCTAATGCATTTTAGTGATGGATGATGTTGCAAAAGGATCCTGCCCAGTTCGTGATGCTGTATAATCCACAACCGGTGCAACTGGAGTGGGATTGCATTCACCTTCAGTAGCAGTGCAGCTCCCCTGGGCTGTTATTTCCCAGCCCCTCTGTTCAACCAGTCTGACTCCTGTCTGCGTGAAAGCAGAGTCAGAGAAAGTACGAAAACTGATGTCTTCCTCTGTGTGGTGGGTCCTATTACAGGATATGGATGTTAAACACAGTCCTGAAGTGTGAACCTTGGATTTGAATATAATAATTCTTGTCTAGACTCTTTCTCTAAGCTTCATGGAAATTGCTAATGTCATTTTACTTATAAATTATAAATGTTTCTACAATGTGCCAGGTAATTTAATACTCCCTAGAAATTAAGCCATTAATCCTATCTCCATTAGACATTTTCATGCTTTTTCCTATAATAATGCCCAAGAAAAGCTCTCCTAAAAGCCTACAAAACACTACGTTGTCCTTTTTCAAATATCTCCTTGATTTTTGCCCCTAGCATACTGCCAATAAAATATTCAGCAACAGCTAGGCAGCTACCCTTCTGTAGCCACTGCTTATTGCATTAGTCACAATTATCTCTCTTTATATCCACCTGCTGTTATTCCAGCTCTTGTGGCCTTTTCCAGTTGTGCAAATATATATGCATGCTCTTGAATTCATGAACAGGATGAATAATCAGTTTAGAGTCTTTGGAACAGCCTACCTCCCTCAAGATAAGGATGTGAACAAGTGTTCAATCACAGATTTAAATTGTAAATTCCTTGGAGCAGGAATTGGTTTCTGGTAGGTCTGTATAATGTGTTTTGCACTAGAGGACTATAACTGGACTTCTGTCCTGCTGTGAATAAAATGCTAAGGTTGAAGCCAGTAATTAATCACGGAAAAAAAATTGCCAGCTAAAGTGAAGCAGTAGCCTCTGAAGAAGTCATCAGGAATTAAAGCCAGTTAGGGTGGTGGGTGGTGGTGCTTACTAAAAATTACAAAGTGATCCCTCTGCACTGGGAGAGACAAATCCCATTTCTGGGGAGGAGCCAGCGCTCTGGAAGGGAACCACCAGCCCGGTGCCTTCTCGCACGCAGAGGCATGCTTGGAGGACAAGACTTGCCCTGCCAAGTGAAGTCACGGTCTGCAAGGCCTTTAAGCTCCCTGAACAGGTAAGACTCTCTCAGTCAGGTCTTCTTGCAGTGGGTGGCAATACCAGTTCCTTCCAGTGTGCTGCCAGCGCACTGGGAGGGGAGAGGTGATGCTGATGCTGGTGCTGGTGCAAATTCTGCAGCTGCAGGGATTTTGAAGGCCCTTGCTAAGAGGCTTTTGTTTTTTGCATAGGTTCATTTCTTAGCTTTGCCCAGTGTTTCACAGATGTTTTTTCTCTGCTTTATTCTTCCCTCTAGCCCGAGCAGTGGTGTGTGCCCCTGCTTGCTCTAGGGCTGTGCGGGGTGTATACGTGAAGGTGACTCACGGGAGCTGCTCCTGTGAATTTCCTTGGGGGACAGGAGCAGGGGTAGGTAACACACTTGAAGGCAGTTAGTCATTTGGTCCTGATGTATGATTTTGCAGCCTGTACACATATTCCTGCACCGCGCAATGGCAATGCCACATCCTCAGCCTCACTGTTTTCCCCGGTGTCTGTGACTAGTAAGTGTACCTTACCAATCAGTAACTGCCTCTCAGGTTATAAAACACACCATACTCCAGTGTGAAAGTCTGGTCTTGCCAAGTCTTTCTGGGGTTAAACCTAAAATCTCACGGTTGGTGTGCAGACTTTTATTGATTTTAGTGGACTTTGGATTCTTAGCTGTATAGTTACAAGGCAGTAAATGCCTGGAAAAAACAGGGTTTAAAATCGGAAGTATTGAGCTGCAAATGGAAGATGTGTCTGCTAAGCGGAGGGAAAGGCCGTCAGTAGTGGGAGTGTGTGTCACTTCACACCAGATGTATTTGAATAATCCCTCACACCATTTTGGCTAGTAATTAAGTGCATTCACAGTAGTGAAAATCTGGACACTTTCTTCCCAATAATGATTTACTGTATGGAAAAAATGAAGTATAGGAAAGTTTTGGATTGCAGCCCAAAGGGTGGAAGTGACTGATCGCAATAGTTGAACCATCATTCACCGTACTGTCATCATCTATTGGAAAGTCGGAGGTTGTAAGCCGCAGCTGTCCAAGGAGACAAATCAGCTGAAAAAATTATGTCTTACAGGTTTCCAGATACTGACCCCAGGAATATAATCAATTATAAAATCAATGTAATACATAGAACTTGGGATCACATTCTGAGCACGCCAGGTTTTGAAGGATTCTGGCTGTGTCGGAAAATGTGAGTGCTGCAGGAATTGTCTTCCTTTCTTTATAAAAGATTATTTTATAAATTGAAACAATCCTGATTCACACAGGCCAGCACACTCACTGGCCTCCTCTGCAGTACACTGATTGCAGGTTTTCACCGTTCCCCTGTAACCTGCTTTTATCCCAAGTTGTGAAATAGGTTAGGAAGGTACAGAAAGTATAACTGTGATACTACATCAGATAGAATGGTTTTAGAGATTGGATACAGGATCCACATGCGTTTAATAAGGAAATCTTGATTGCAGTAAAGTCAAGGCAAAATTCCCATTGACTTTCGAAGGACCACATGTTCTCCCCACTCTCTCTTTTGAAGTTGTCTTTTTTTTTTTCTTACATAGACTTTTAAATATACTATTTGCTTTCCAAAGCAGTCTTTCTTACCCTTTAAAGTATGTAACTACCCAAATCCACCCTGACTTTTCTTTAAACAGCCTTGCTATTGATCCTATGAGATGGTAATGTGGAAGGACAGGTAACAGCTGTTATTTAAAGGACATTCCTACAGAGCATAAATGAGTTCTAACTTTCAGACAATGGAAAGAAACAGAAAATATTGTGGTTGTTATAAATGAAGAACTCTGGAGCTCACAAGTCAATGTATTTGTGACTGATTTTGACTTTCCCGTGATGTATAAAAAAATTCTTTCTTCATGTGAGGTTTTTGGAAGCAGGTAATGGCTGTGGGTTTCTCTCCTACCTGGCAGCTCACCTGGGACATGCTGCCAGAACAAGGCTGATAAAGTTAAGTGATGATCGGTACACATTTAACTAATTTAGGGCAATGTGAAACCCTTCACATTCGAGGCAAGTTTTATACCAGGGTGCTGTTTTCTCAGGCAGATGAGAAAGACTGTGCTCTTGCTCTTTAGCAGATTCCAGAAATTTAAGAGGATTTTCATTTAACTTGAGATCCATATGTTCATCAGTCGTGATCAATGATAAATAGTTCTGAATCGTGACTGGTATTTTGAACATATGACATTCCTCATAAAATTATTTTGGACACTGTTATTCCAGGCACACAGAGCAGTTTTGATTCAAGGTGAACTACATCAGTCACCAAAATTAGGTATTTATTGCTGAGGGAAGAAATTCCTTCTCCCTCCCCTAGAAGTCAGCAGTGTATGCCAGCATGTATTTTTACAATGTTGGTTTTATAAGAGCAGTTTCTCACTTTTACTCATTTGAGAATTGAATTAGTTTTTGCTGCTGCTTCACTGACTTCACAGAACATTTCCCTGCAATCATTTAACACGCTATTAAATTCTAGAGTATGTTGTCTGTACATCTGATAATTTGATTTTGAGTGATGTTTGTGTCATTACTAAGCATTTTAGTCAGCAACAGCAATGTTAGTAATATGTAGTGAGGCTTTTAACAATGAGCTCAAAAAGACATGTAGAAACCCTGGTGTAAGGCTGGCAATGGATTACTCCCAACACTGTTATCTTCCAACAGCTTCTGAGGCTCAATTCACTTAAACTTGCTGCTTTTGCATTTTCATTGTCTACTTTAGTTTCTTCTATTAGTCCAAACTGTGCAAAATTGGGTTTCATAAAGCTATTTTTAAACAGTTTGGAACTTCCAATCTAGAAAACATGAAATATTCTGAGGGTTGTGCTTCTCTCTAAACGTCTTTATATTGCATGTTGTTATTCAGGGGCTATCAAATGCCAGAGACCTAACAGATTATTAACTGTGGACATCTATTTATTCTCCAATTCTGTGCCTCGTTACCCAGTGCAGCTCATTCCACTGAAAACAAATACTATTAGAGCTGTACCAGGTTGAATGTATTGAGCATGAGAGAAGATTTTGTGTCCGAGTACTTACAGAGAAGTTACATTGGCTTTAGCAATTTATCATGTGGAAGATTTGTACAAAAGGGAAGAACAAAGAAAATCCTGTTTAATCAACAATGCAGACTTATCTTTCTGCCCACAAATGTTTATGTTAAGGCAAAACATGTTTATGTCTGGGGCACCATGTTACCAATCTGTCAACAGGAGAAGTAGTTTATGAGATCTCCATCCCAACCCAAGGGCTCCTTGGTGGCCTCCTCTTCTGCAGTCTGCTCCACCGGAGAGAGTGCCTTTTCTCTGTGTTTGAGTGATTGTGCTTTAATGCAGATGTATGATGTGGTCTAATTAAAAGTAAAAAACCCATCGAAGTACCAGTGACTAGAAGCCAGTGTGGCTTAAATTCACCTTTGCAGATTCTGGAAGTGCACAGGCCCTGGTCTGGCTCCCTGTAAAAGCCAGCACAAGCTCATATACCAATTGCTGATGATCTCAGGTGCAGGTACCTTTTCTACCTGCAATCTTGGCCTGTTCCTATGACTGTCTCTTGCTCTGCTGACTTTATCATTTACGCAGAGGTTCACTGAAAAAGATGGAGGTCACTGTTTGCTAGGTTTGTATTGCCTATCTGAACGTTGTGACAATTCAGCTTACTTGTAATTCATTATAAGAGCAATAACTAACTGAAGCCATATGCTAAAAGGAAGCAGGCTCTGCTCTGCAGTCAGTGCCACGGCTGGTGCCGTCATTAGATTGAGCAGGAGCAGTGTGAGAGGGGACAGGACTGAGGGTACCCAGCCCTGGCATCGTTAGTAAGTCCACGCTGCTACTGAAGGGACAGCAAGTGAAGAGACAGAATGTGCTTGAATACTGGACCCTGGGTGATCACACAGCTCTGACTAGCGCTCGTCTGGACACATCTTTCTTTAGCCCTGAGGGTTGAGGGCACATAATAGCTGGTACCTTTTCTACCACTTGGTCTTCAGGCCCAGGATCAGTCCCTGGCACTCGTAATTAGCAGGACAAACAGCTAAAAGAGACCGTATTGCTTTGCTTTGCTTTCGCTTGTTTTTTTTCTGGGGATGGGAAAAGTGATAGGCTGTGATTAGCAGAAAACCTCTTACTTTGCTGCTTATTGCGTTTTGTGTATTTTTGGTTTCTCCTAAAAGTCTTGTCCTAGTTAATTCTCCTGTGGCTTGTGAATGCTTTGCTTTGTGAACATTTAATCCAGTGTGGGCTTCAGCAGTAATTAGTAACGTGGATATTTATGGAGACATTCTAACCTGCATTGTTCATGAATATTTCACCATGGTGGAAATTTCACACCCAATAAATCACTAATGAAAATGTCATTTCCCAGCTGCATTTACCTGATGTGCTGTTAATCTCGCTGTACCCGTTGGAGGTAGAATTACTGTCAGATTTGCAACACAGAAAGGAATTGATTTTTAATTAGTGACCCCAATAGTGTAGGTTAAAAATTATTTTTTAAATGATGATTTAATGGCCCTGTTCACATAATATCAGCATCATTGCCTGTAGTGATGTTTTGTAGACTGCCATTCAAACAAACGCTTTGAAGGACAGCGTAACAACTATTGGCATCGAAGGGATTAAGTAGAGCAATGGTATGGGAAAAGTGGATCTGAAAGCAAGAAGTGTCAGAGAGACCCCATGAAACCCATTACCCTCTGTATTGACAAACATCCCAAGGCAAAAGTGCCGGTCTCCTTCCATTTGATCTCTTCCCAAAGTGGTCCTGAACTAAGCCATCTAACCCTTGCATGACATTTAATGGCAGCAATTATTACAAGATAGATTACGGTGTTTGCAGAGATTATAAATTATTTTGACCAATTTCCTATCTGTGTCCTTGTTTTTTCATATGTAATTTATATCATTGCCAACATTCATGTGGTCAGACATGTCTAACTTACAGGATAACAGAATGGTACAACACAAAAAAGAGTGCAGCTTCCCTAAGATCGTTACTGCAAATTAACTAATTGACTAAATGATGAAAGTTAATGAAATATTACAATATGATGGTTACTGTTAAAAAGATCATGAAAAAGGATGTGACTCATGCCATATGAGGGAGCTATAGCGTTCTCCTTTCTTGAAAGTCATACTCTCTAGCTGCATTTTAGTATCCTGTATATTGCTGACTGCAGATGCTCACAGAAAAAAAAAAAATTAGACACTGGTGACTGTCTGTGAAGGCTTCGGCTCATTAGTTTTTGGGAAAATTTGAACTTCCGGAAATCAAGCCCTACTTCTGAACTTGTAAGTGTGCGTACCCTTGTATACACAGGTGCTTCTCAGTGTAAATACTACAGTGAGCACCTCTGCAGTCAGCCAAGCGATTGTGATTAGGAAGTGATAATGCCATCTCCTTCTCTCGAAGGAAACCTTGGGATTTCCATCTGAATTTTGAATACTCCATAATTAAGGGTTGTCTGCATCTGTGGTGATTCAGCCCTTGATAAGGTCATAGGCTTCTCGTATATCTACTGCTGTGACTTGTCCTGCAGGAAGGATAACCCAGACTATCTGTGGGCTAAATTTTGAGGTCTCTTATTCAGTCTTGATCGTTAAACAGACAAGTTTGCCACAATTTAGCTGATAGGGCAGATATCCGACATGTCTAAAATAAGGCCTCTTTCTATAACTGCCACAAATATGAATTTAAGAGCCTGAACCTACCAAGTTCCAGTGAAATCAAACCCAGTTTTTCTGTTCATGTTGCTAGGTTTTGGATCAAAGCTTAATTCCCAAATTTAGAGCACTCATGTTTGAAAACATTATCTTTCATGACTAACAATTCCATCATGTCGGAGACTGTAGAGCTGTGACATGACTAAACACCCCTTTCCCAGACTGCAGGCTTTTTTATGTTTTATAGAGGTTCATAACTGCGGTGTTATTCACTGCCTTGAGATAACTCCTCTCTCTGAGGTACTTTGTCTGAATCAACACTCCAAAAGCAACTGTCTCCCACATTAGTTGTACTCGCCTTCAGCAGAAATACAGGGCACTCTGCTTTTCAAAAGGAGAAAGCAAATATCTTTTTGAGAAACAGATTAACCATAAGAGTCACTTTTGATTTCTTACACTGGGGGGGTGTTTAGCTGTCAGAGAGGAAATGCACCGAGTAAGAAAAGCAGCCTACTCTGTACATCAAATCGTGTCAAAGGGAGTTGTAGGACTAACATAACAACATAATACATTGCCTCTTTGAGGGCTTGTCCATTTGTATTCTGTCTTAATGTGCATTTACACTGTGTTTTGGAGGTTGTAAAAGCTATTTTGATTTGGGACACGTGCTTTTCAAGTCTCCATGCTCCCATACTGAGAGTACAGAAGGTGGAATGAACCCCCCAGTTCCTTCCCACTTCCCATGACTTTGAAGGGGAGCCCCACTGAACCTCCGCTTTTAGGCAGCATTTTTCTTTATCTAGAATTATTCTGTGCTGGTGCAGTTTGCAAGCAGATTTGTTCCCCCCATGCCAATGTGAGAGGCGGTGAATTCAGCAGAGCAAACCCTGGAGGGCAAGGCGAGTTTGCAGGAATGGATCCCCAAGCTCGTATTGTCAAACACTTTGGCAAAATGGCACATGAAATTCATTGTTGATAAATGTGCAGTGATGCACATGGGAGGAAAAACACACTCGGTGACGGTCTCTGAACTAGCTATTAACTCCAAGATCTCTTTCCTGAGTGGTTTTATAGAACTATCCATTATATTGTCAATTCAGCAGCAAAGCAAAACAAACCAAAAACCCAGCTAGAATGGGAGGAATTACTAGGAAAGGACTGGAGTATAAAGCAGAAAACATTGTTGTATAAATCTGTTCTGCACCCACATTTTAACACTTTATCCAGTTTTGATCCCTTCCCCCCTTTTCAAAAAGCTACGGGACAACTGGGAAAGCACAGGCTTTCAGTGCTGAAAAACAGGGTGTGTGAGAATGGATAAATAACTTATACTTTTTATGACAGCAAAGAGATGAAGTGGGGTATGATTGAAATGTATGACATGGTGAGTGGCTTGGAGAAGGAGCATAGGACCTTCGTGCTAGAACAAGTCACCTTCAGATAAGATGGTTACATAAAAGATTTAGGACGACTACAAGGAGGTGCTTCTTCACACAGTAGTTCAGCTGAGCTCTGGAACTCTGTGTTTATCACTGTGGATATTGAAAGTTAATATTGTGTCAGAGCAGGTAGGTAAATTCTCAGAGCAGTTAGGTAGGTTAATTGAAGACTGGTCTGGCAAAGGCCACTGAGCACGTGTATATCAGCTTTGTCTCCGGAAGACTCTGAGCTGCTGGTGAATCAGGAGATATAACAGGGAAATATCACTCACTATATAGTTGTCTTACACTTGCAGTCTACCCTTAGCATCTAGACGCAGGATCCTGGATCTTTGAATGATCTTTCAATCATCCCATACAACTTTTCTTATGTTTTTTTTTCGTCTCTGTTAAGCCTAAATCGTCCCTAAACTCTTATACAGTGCAGGCACAGGTTCCCAGCAGGCATTCCTAGCAAGAAGAGGTCTCAGTAATGTCATTCATCCAGATTTAAGGAGACTACGTAGCCTGACATCTGTCAGATACCCTAGGAGCTCAGTACAGAAGCTTATTCTCCAAATGTGTCTCCATAATGATTATGAACACAGGGGACTTAGGAGCTTAGTGTAATTTGAAGTTTCAGGAAGATATGAATGATTCCAAGACAGAATTATTTGAGAAGACTGTTCCTTTGGATGCAGGCTGGTTTGCTGCTTCAGTTTTCCATGCTGTGAGCTCCCAGGTGTTACTGGTGGAGCATTAATTTTTCAAGTTCAAATTTAGTTTCTCATCTTTTGTTAATAAATTTTCTCAGGAGAAGGGGTGATGGTATTTAACTGTCAGCACAGACAAGGAAATGATTATGGAAGCTGAAGATTCTGTATATTCGCTGCAAAGGACTATGCAAGGGCAACTGAGGTCTCAGATCCCTGTAGAGGTGCAGTCAAATTCAAAAGATCTTCCTCTGAAGGCTTGAACCTTTCTGGAGAACAAAACCAAACCAACCAACCAGAGCATTCTGCTTGTGAAGGTTCTTCTGGGAGCTGCTTCTTCAAAGCAGCTGTCCTGGCTTTGCACTGAAATTTCCAGAAGGAAATAAAACAGGCATATCACCTAGTTTAAACTGAAATTGTTGTCTGACTCTCAGCTTCCAACATTTTACTCCTAAAGACACAGAAAAGAGCATTTATGAACCTGAAGACCTCTGTCCTCAAAGTTTAACTCACTTTGTAGCTGTATCCAAGGTCACTCTTTGATGAACTGAAAAGTACCATTGGCCTCAGGGATCCAGATCTTCTTGTCTTCCTGTTTGGCAAACATCTGCATTTGATCCAGATGAAACCTGGATGTGAAATGTCCCTGTAACACTGCACATTGCCATGGCCAGTGCTGTTCACGTGGGAGAACAGTCAGTTACAGAAAGAGAAGAACCGATCTCAAAATACAGCTTTGCAAATAAAAAGCCCTGAGGCATCTGTTTAAATCTTGATTATATCACAAGCTAATATAGATATCCTAGACAGAAATCAGATTTTCTATCTGCCAAGTTGGTGAATTTATTCTTAAAACAATCATTCCTTCAAAAGGGCAAAAGGACACTGTTTTTAAAAGTTATCCCGTATACTAAGAAATAACTGAAGAGAATATTTCCTACAAAAAACAGACCTTGAAAATAAACTCATTAGCTAAAGTCAGTAACCAACCTAGAGGTAAAAGGGTTCTTAGCTTGTAAACCAACATAGGGAGGTTCATGCATGGCTGTGCAAGGGCTTTTTTGAAGAGATGGGGAGTTGTTTTATTCTTAACTGAGAACTTTGGTAACACCAACAGGAAGAAAAGATGACAGTGAGCCCACTGCATGGGGGGCTAATAACAGCACACAGATTATGATGAGTTTTTCCAGGACATTTTTCTTCCCACTTTGTTTCAGATAGATCTGTAAAAGTGTAATGGGCCAGTCAGTCTGACTGCAAAGAGAAAAGCAAAAGCTTCAGAAAAACAATCTGAGGTTTAAAAACTGGAGTTTACTTATTTCTGTGTCTTTTGGGACTGGTTCAGATATGTGCTGTGCCATGCAAGCACTTAATTCAAAGTTTGTATAACATGATTTTTTGGCCTTGTGTGTCACATGGTTAAACGTGCCCTTTCATGTTTCATGTATTTCATGTACTTCCTGGAGACCTTCAGTGTATAGGGAAAAACTGTATATAATTTGGCTGATAAAGTAGTGAAAAACTAGCAGATAGTTAAAAAGTTACGGGATGTTCTGAGAGGGAGAGAGCTGTGTGTGCGATAAATGTTTTTTTACTCTAAAAGATGTCATCTTGGCTCATTTAGACTTCTGGTTGTTGCAGTTCATTATTTAAGGAACAGGGAAAAAATCCCATGTGCATAAAGCTTTAGGGAGTTTTTCATAATTTGCGATTGATTCAGACATACGTGCCATATTCTAAAAGGGCTGAGCACATTCGAAGCCAAGATTTTAATCTGATCATGGGATTAGCCAAAAAATTAAAGTTGTAATTTATGTTTCAGACTCTATATAGTTCATTAAAATGAATCAAAGGAAGAAGAGCCAAGGGAACCACGGAAACCACTAAGGACTGTTCAGTCAGGTCACTACTTCAGCACTTATTCAGAATTGTGCAGTAAAAGAGACCTTGATAGTTGTAAACTCTGGGTGATAAGAAAGAGAAATTGTGGTCCAAATCCTTGCGATGCTCTTTTCTGATTTATTATCGACTTTGAGAAGGGTAAGTTGAATCCTGAAGCAGCAGGGTTTTTTCACTATTTTTCTTCTTGAACAGCAAAGTGAAAGGGAGAGCAGGGAGAAGCTGAGCGGGATACAGTCTCTCCCTTCCTACTTGAAGGCCAGGGAGCTCACTGTGGGACTGGAGGTCAGAGAAATCCTTTAAGACATTGAAAGCAAGAGGCAGGTGGTTATGCTAAACTGATTTAGAGATGACTAGGCAAGATTCTTACACAGCTTGATCTCTCTGCATATTGTGATACCCGCCTACCTTCTGAGCATCAGCAGTGGTGCTTTGGATGAATCAGTTTGCGAAGTAAAGAAACACGGCTGACTTTGTGCTGGAAAAGGCCAGGAGCACTCGCGCAATCTGTCACAGTATTGCAGGGCTGAGGGCAATAGTGAGATCTGCAGGAGCGCTGTGTCCTGCAGCAATAGACAAATGGGTATTTTATTACAGATGTAACAAAGCTGTTACTGGCATGTACAAACGGATTGGCATACTTTCAAATTTATCCTTTCTAGGCTGCTATGGTCCAGTAGTATGTAGCCAGAAAGTGATTTTTTCTTCTCCTTTGTCTGGTTTCACTGCCTTAAATCAGTCTCCAGTATCCAGATCTCGGAGTTGGTACCTGGCCCATCTGATGGCTTCCTGGGACATCAGAGCAATTAAACACTTGAACTCTGCCATGCATTTTGCAGCACTTTATCACCTTATAACTGGCTCTTCTGCCACTCAGTTCAAGGCAGAGCTGCCAGAGCCTCTGTGCTTCTGTGGGCAAACATGAAGGGGTATTGTAATGCAGGAGTTGAGGAAACCAGTCTCAAAATCTTTTCATCCCTTGTTGTGCTAAAACTGAGCACCTGCAAAAGGTGCTCAATCAAGGGCGGGGGTGGGGGGGAGGCAGGGAGAGGAAAAAAAGAGGGGGAATTTGTCAAGACTGGGAGAAGATAAAGATCTGGTTTCAAAAAGGAATTGAAGCCTATGAAGTTACAGAGAAGTTTCTGATAGCTTCCCGAAGACACGTATGAAAAGTCAGCACACAGTTCTCATGGGAATTATGTACTCACCCTAAAAACTTATGAAAATCCTTGGAGATGCATGGTAAATAATTGCATGTTTAGGTACCTAAATATGTATGGCCTTTGCAGGCTGAAAGACCTTGGTCTGGAAGTAGACCTGGGATAAGGGGATTGTGTGAACATGGAAGGCAGAACCTGTTCAAACTGCCTAGAAAAGATAGTTGGAGTGATGCTCCAGTTCACAGCCTGGCCATGCTCTTCTGTAATCTGTTTTGATGCTAAAGGAGGCTGCTGCAAAAAGCAGTAGCAGTAAATGGAGTGCTCTGCACAATATTTGTCCTCCTTTTTTTCCTGGTTATGGGAAGAATTGCAGTGAAGGCAGGAGAGGATCAAGGTTTGGTGCACTAGAGCAGGAGCTCAGGCTCTAACAGTAAATGGTGAGGGCATTAGTAGGAATCATGTGTACTTGAGGTGAGGGAGCCCTGTGAAAATCTGTCTTTGACTGGCTAGATAAATTCTGTGAGCTCAGATAAAGGTGGTGACCAGGACTCTGCAGAGCCAGTTCCACTCCACTGTGCTAGAGAAGTTCTTTCTGTGTGGGAGGAAAAAGCCCGGAGTGCATCTGCTCTTCTTTTCCACTGTTGCCCCCTTTCTGGTTGTAACTGTGCCGGCTAACGGTCTGGAACATTCCTTTGTACAAAACAGCCTGCCTTCAAATTTATTTGCAGTTTCTGTAAGCTTTCCTGAGATAAGGCGGACAATCTACCCTGAAAAAATCGGGATTGTTGTAAATACCTTCCCAGTAGCTATCTTGACTTATTTTAAGTACAATTTAGTGTAGCTACCCATCAGACAATAAGATGATGACTGGCTGTAGCTAAAACACATATTGGAAAAAAAAGTTTTATCTAAATCAGTCAAATGCAGTCCTGAAAGAGAAAGCATCATTGTTAACAATGTACTTAATGCGTAATTTGGGAAAAATCTAATGTACATGTCCTTCCCCCATTCTTAGTTTGAAATGAAGACTTCCAAAACCTGTGTCCTGGGAACAGCCTGCCCAGTCCATGGGCAGCCAGGCTGCTCCTCACACCCTCACCACCTTTCGGGCAGATGTGCCCCAGCTCAGCTTGGAGCAGGGGCACTGACTCTCCCGGGCACCACTGTTTTACTTTACTTCTGGCTGGCAGCTAGGAGCACTATATGAATATTCTACTCGTAATGTATCACTTGCCTGAGATTTCCAAAGCTGGGTAGGGTGTATAAAGCAGAAGTAGAGGACTAGAAGTGGAGAGGGATTGAAAACTGATTTAAAGTATTCATTTAGAGTTGAGTTGTAATTGTAACATTTTTTATTTTTTTACTTCATCTTCACTGCTTAGCTGCTCCACTTTTTATTGTTGCATGACTATATGGCTACATTGCTGAAGGGCCTGTAGCTATTTGGTTTTATGTCCCTTTCAAGATGTAATTCAGACTGATTGTGAGAATCCTCACCCTATCCCTATCTCCTAGCCTCTGAGTGTGATTTCTTTGCCGATTGTGCCTTTTCCTAATTCTTTGTGCATTCTCCATTTACTTATGATACGCTTTCGGGAGTGATTAATCATCTAGACTTGGAGCACTCCATAGTTGTTTTTTTTTCTCACGCCTGTGAAAAAAGCTTCTAAGAATTCTGATCTCAAGAGCTTTGAGGCCATCACGCACCCGCACACCCAGGACACATTGGCCCAGATGGCTTCTAAGTTCTTTAATATATCAAAGATTGTCCTTACAGGCTTGTTTTTGTTTATCTTTCCATTTAATTTAAACAGAATCAAATTCTTGTTACTCAATGCCAGTTTATTATTCCGAGTCAAATCTTCTGTCATGCCCTCATTACTTACAAAACTATTTCTAGAATAACAAAAGCTCTTGTTGGTTCAGTATCTCATGTTAATAAAGGCCTTCAGAAATGCACACAGAATCTGTCTCCCAGCTTCCATGAAAAGTAAATGAAGCTAAATCCTCTGTATTTGCAGGCTTTCCTCTTAGTGTTTTGTTAATATAATTTAACCATGCATAAAAAATTAAACAGATTCTGATCTTGGCTTTACTAATGTTTCATGTTATACGCTGTATCAGATTCTTTTGCCCCACTGACAGCCTCCATTCCCTGGATGGAGCGCTGGATGTTAATTCCCTCCCATAGTTCTTTCCTTACCGAGCTTTCAAAATGTACAAATTGCTTTCTATCAACTTGTCAGGCATAGTCACTCTTAAGAGTCCGTTCAGCTGACCCCTGCGAAACATACTTACTGCTTTAAATCCTGATTGTCAGTGATGGGTTTACAAACTCCTATTCCCCAGGATTCTCCCTGGTCTTCCCCTGAAGCACAGGGCAGCAGCTGGTGTCCCATAGGTCACTCTGAATGTGTCCTGATGGATACTTGTGGGAAACATTGCTTTGCTCTTCCACACAGCAGTCTCCATATCTATCAGCATCGTTCCGCTCAGAGCTTCTCAAGACCAGGCACGTAGCATTCTCCATTCGGATCACGTTCCCCCATCTGCTTTTGATGTGTTATTCTTAAGAGAAGGTTTGGTGACTAAACATTAGCAGTGTAGTGACTGCAGCGGGTGCCCATGAGTCAGTGTTAGCTTATTCCTTTGTAATGGAATAGACGTTGAATCAAAACATACTTGATTATAATAGAAATGGTAGCACAGCTATGTCATAGCCAGGGTTTATAATTGAAGGTTAAGATATACTCCTTACTCATCCTTCTTCCCCACAGAACACAATTGTGGAAAGCAAACTTGAAGGAGAGAACACTGGGAAGCGGAATGGCTATGTGCGAAATGCCTGTCACTGATAGGGCTGGTGTATCCCAGGGCACATTCGGAGGAGGAGGCAGCAAAGGAGGGCACAAGGTTGGTGGCACTTGTCGGATTGAGGACAGTTGTGTTGCTTTGTCTTGTTCCTCTGGACAAGCAATTTCATGGGGAGATCCTTGTGTTTATCATTACCTAATCAGACATTACTTTTTTTCACAAAGAGTTTTCTGTGCAAAAAAACCCCCTACATATAGAGGGAAAAATACAGTCTCTCTCTTCTCCTTTTCACTTCTTTTCACTTCTTTTTTCTCTTTACTTCCCTCAAATGAAGAAAACCCACAATTCTCATGGAGGTAGAAAAGAAAAGTAAGGGCCCAGATTTACATAGTGATGGAAAGTATCAGGGAGCCTGGAGTTGAGGACAGATCATTTAATTTTAATGCAAGAAATGCCAAGGAATTCAGTGAAGTGGTACATGGTTGGAAATAGTTGTTCTATAGCTATGCAACTTGTGGAGGACCAACTTACATCTGGCAGTTAAAATCACTGGCACAGTCGGGGCTGCCAAGAAAAAGTAGAAGCAGCGAGTAGGCAATGAGCTGCTGAACTGTGGAGCTCATTTTCTACAGCAGTGTAAGCTGCAAGAGGCGTATCACTGTGGTCCACGGTGGAAACACTGATTTTCAAAAGTACTCAGCATCAGGCTGCAGTGATCATTAATTACAGTGACTGCACAAGTTAATAATACTAATAATTATATTAATAATGTTACTGACTGCTTGTATTACAGTAGTATTCAGGGATCGTTTTCCTGGATGGACTTACTTTTGTGAGTGATTAGGAGAGACTTAGCTGACGCTGTGGGTGCTGTGCTGGCAGCAGATAGCTTGACTCTCCGAATGCCTGCCCATGTGCGAGATCAGCTTCATGTCGTGGCTGGTGTGCTCTGCCAGGGACGATGTGGCAGAGCCATCTTTTCAAGCAGATGGCAGTTGCTTTATCACTTTTCTTTATACCTTCCAAATAACTGGAAGATAAAACACGTTCCCTCGCGGTCCATCTCTTTCCTGAGAAGATCTCGTTGAAATGTGGAACTCCTGGGCAATGCAAATCACTCACTTGTTACATCCTGCAATTCTCTCAAGCAATGAATTTTAAATAAATTAGAAAGAAGGTCTTTCTGGATTGGATTAATAGTTAGGTTTTATCTGAAAGCACTGATCCAAGCTCATAGCCTCAACCCCCCGAGGTGTGCCCGCCAAAGGCAGCACCCATGCATCTCTGATCACCTCAGCCTGTGCCTGTCTCCTGCTGGGTGTGCCTGGGCTGGGCGTCAGCCCCGCCGTGGGTGATATTTGCTCATACGCTGGAGAACAGAAGATGGGAGGGCACATTTCAGCCCGTGGCCAGCAGCGGGTGAGGTGGCATGGCTCCCCCTCTGACCGCGTGGTGCGGGGTCTGCCTCTGAGCCCCAAAGGTACTTAAGCATCAGAGTCTAACCCATACTTTCTAGTGACCTCAACAATGAACTCCATGTTCACTAGAGCATGAAGCTAATTTGTTTTGGCGCTTTTCAATCGTTGCACAAGAGTTACGTTCTAAATGATAAGAGTCTTTGTGCCAAAGGCTGAGAGGGTGAGACTCCCTAGCTGGGAGTGACAGAAGACTTGCGCAGCTTCAAACAGGAGTAACTGGGGGTCACAGGAGCTGGTGGTGTCCTGCTGCTTGTGTAGCTGCATCACTTCCCTTGTCAGTCCGTCCACTAGCAGCAGTGCTGGCTTTGCAGCCAGGGGGGTTCTCGATGCTGTGTTTTGTCATGAGTCATCTCTGAAACCCAAGCCAGGATAAAATTTGCAGTAGTCACCGTGAGGTGAAGGGTGGTAACCTACAGCAGTGGGCTACAATGCACCCCATGTCCATCCGTGTTGCTGGAGGATGGTGCCGATAGCAGCATTTTGATGAGGGCTTAAGCTCATAGAGAAGTTGAACAAGACAGCCTAGCTTTGCTCAGGGAAAGAAATGAACTTAGCACTTTATTTTATGATAACGATGCTGAATTCTGATATGAACAGATTGTGCCTTGCATTTTACATCTTTCACTCAACTTTGCTGCAAAAGCTGCTATAAAAATGAATTAGAAGACTTGCTTCACTTGGGTTAGCTCAGTGTAACTCTTCCTCTGGGTCCCTTTACTAATTTCAGGTGACTTGTGAATCCAAATGCAAGTAAAGTGTAGGCATCTAAGCAGATGTCAGGGACCTTTAGAGCA
The DNA here is from genome assembly GCA_013398915.1 of Dromas ardeola. Classification (NCBI taxonomy): domain Eukaryota; kingdom Metazoa; phylum Chordata; class Aves; order Charadriiformes; family Dromadidae; genus Dromas; species Dromas ardeola. The sequence continues at coordinate 66,858 of VYZM01005468.1, forward strand.
GTGAGGACACCGACCCACTGAAACTCAGACTGTAGAGTTATTATGAGCAGTGGCCTGCCTCAGTATGTAACTGTTAACCTGGCCTTTTGGCAAAACCAGCCTTTGCCATGTGCAGGTGTGAGAGCCTCTCTGTACGCTAGCTAACAGTTGTGTCCACTCCCAAACTACTGCTTCTCCCTAGATCCAACTTTGCAGCAGGACACTATTTGACTAGTAACTACAAAAATATCATAGACCCCTTTAAAGCACAGTCCTTGGCTCTAAATCACTCCCAAAGCCAGTCAAAACCACCTTGTTCCTCAGCCACTACCTGCAGTGGCTGCTAGAGATGTTATACTTACGGCCTTTGACCCTTTATCAGATTTAATTGGAGTTTTAGCTCATTGCTTGCCTTACTGAGCACTCAGCATCATGCTAACCCTGCACAGGCCATCTGCTAATGACCCATCAGCTACTGGGTGTTATTAGGAATCAGCCTTGATTGCCTAAGCCTGCACATCCCCAACAGCCATGTCTGCTGAGAGCAGTGCCCGTAACGCTGTCCACCATCCTCCTCTGCACTCTGCTGCTCTTCCAGTCTCACTCTCTGCCTTTTGATATACTGCTCATGTGGTGTTTGCCTCCTACTCCACCATGGTGTGCAGACGCTCCTTGTTTATATGTGTGTTTTCTGGCTTCCTATCTAAATTATTACCTGTCTGGAAGCCACAGTTTTTTATCTCAGCTTATGCCTTCTTCCACACCCAGTCCCACCTGGTCTCCAGAGACCCACACCTTTGCTAGGAGAGCAAGTCCTTCATCCCTGCGCACAGAATGACTGCTGCAGCATCTAGTGCTTTCTTTGGGGAGGAAGGAGCTGTATCAGGTATGGCCTGGTTTTCTCAAGCAATGACCAGTTTTATTCTATGTTTGCTCCCAAGTCTGATGTATAGAATTCTTTAGAAGTTTAGCTGTGGGCTAGCCATTTGATTGCTGCCAAAAACAAAAAGGCAAAACTACTTGCAGTCACTCTTCTCACTTGATCTTGGTAATCCCAGCTGAGGTTAATTTGTCAGCAGTACAATTAGGGGAAATGCAGTGCACCTGATCTGCATGAATGGCGCAAGAGAAAATACACAGTGTTCTGATTTAAATTAATATTGATCCTGCTAATAGGAATCAGAGGACCAAAATAAATTACATAAATGGAGTTAATCAAGACAAAAAATTTCCAAGAAGTAACTTTGTGTTAATGGATCTGATTTTGCTGATGTCAAGTAAAGACATAGAGAAGGATAACAGACCGTTTGTTGGGAAAGACACTGGGCACTGCTGTCTCCTGCTCTGACTGCCCAGGGCTGCTGAGGTAGGAAATGATTTCTGAAGACCTAATATATGACTTTAAAAAAAACTTTTTTTTTTTTTTCTATTTCACCTGCCTCTGTATAAATACCCAAAAGCCTGGGGCTGCCAACACGTTTGCTGTGTCTGATTGATAGCCCTACTACCCTTCGCTTGGGGAGTCTCCCCAGCTTGCAGGTGTAAGTAACCTTTGCTGGTAGGGAGCTGCGGTCACTGCAGGCAGCGCCTGTGATCTCTGTGCTCCTGCGGAAGGGCAGAGCAGCAACGCATGTGGCAAGCAAACAGGTAGGGATGAACGGGAGCTGGGGGCAAGGGACTTGGTTCAAAGCTTCTTGGCAACAGACAGAAGGAGCAGATAACATTTTAAAATGCTTCTACGCTCAGTCCTTGCAGTGTGTGACATTGCTAAATAGAGGTTGTTTAACCTGTAACTCCAGCTGCTGAGCACGGAACTTCCCTGCCCTGGGGAGGGAGGGAGGGACGAAGGAAATGGTTGCAGGAGGAGCACATTCTGGGCATATTGGCCTGTTGGCTGGTATGGGGTCTTCTTCCAGGCACCTCAGAGTACATGTTCTGCAGTGTTGTGTTCTGCAGGTAGCAGAGAACAGCAGTGGTACTTGTAGGATTTGTGCAGTACACCTTGTGAGCAGCTTTGCTTTCTGTGGGTAGCCTTGCTTGGAAGCAGGGCATTGCCACCGCTGTCCTGGTAGGCAGAGCAGAGGAGACAGCTGGTTATTTCTCTGTTTGCCAGGTGGTAACCACTGTGCTTTGGGAGGAGGAGTTCAGGAGACTTCCCTTGCTGAGGAACTGATACACAGAGTGGAAGTGGGACTCAGGCAAACCTTGTCTGCTGTGGGAAGATCTGCTGTGGTAGAAACATTCAGTCCCACCCATGCTCACCTCTGAGTCCTGATACAGCCAGGCGCCAGAAGTACTTGAGACACTGTCTCACAGTGTTCAGAGTAGCTCTTCTAAGCCTGGGTTTCAAAATGGCAATGGTGGCTAATGGGCTGCTTATTTCAAACTGCACAAAATGTGGTTGGAGGCTGCCTGTCGCTTCTCTAGCTCAGCAGATCAAGAATTTGTTTCCACTCGTTACATAGCTCTCTTGTCTGAAGCTCTGGAGATGTCCACCTGAGTGCATTCAGAGGGATCTAGCACATATCGTTGGCGTGTCCCCCAGAGCAAACCAGGAATATGGTATTTCCAATTCCACCAGTTTGATCCATGCCCTCCCTTACTGAAGCATTATGTCACCTTCTCCCACCACTGCTACCCCTGACAGCAACAGTGCTGAAAAATTTTCAGAGAGTGTGGTGAATAAAAGACTTTAAACATTTACTGAAGATGCTTCTGGAGACTTTGCAACAGTTCAGGGAATTTGGACATTTCATTTTCATTCTTTCTAGTTCAGTTCAATTTTTATTATACAGATTTTTATTTAAATGTCTCAGACTGCATCAAGCATTGCTATTACTGCTGTACTGCATTGTTTGTTGTTAAATGTGTTACAGACTGCTGCTTGTTCTTGAAATCTAACATTTTTTCATGACGCTTTTCTGACATTATAACTTCAGTCATTCAAACTTCATGTTACGTTAGTACTTTCTTGCATATTTCATACATTTCAGTTTTGTCTCTGTGGCAGTTGTCAGTCTTCAAAGAAAACTTTGAAAAGGTATAGAAAGTATTAATCTTTACTAAAAAGTTATAAGATTATTCCAGATATTTTCCTCTGGTAATGATTTCCCTGTGTTTGGTAGAGAGCTTGTTTGCTGTTGTGTTCTATGATGCTGTGCACAGAAATTCAAAGGACATAAAAGAAAGCCTGAGATAGTGTGTCTATAAAACAGTATGGCTTCATAATAAGTGGAAATCTACGTTATCCCAAATACTGAGAAACAAATCTCTCCTGTCCATTAACTGTGTTGTTACTAGCAGAAAATTTGCTATCGAAAGGAAATAAAAACAGTCAATATGGACATCTTAAAAATATTAGCGGGAGGAATGCCAGGAAGTGAAGAGCAAAGCGTGCACATATGCAGTGTACAGATGTTCTCCACTGCATCATGTGGCCAATATAAGTGTGCAAGGACAGTTCTGTTTATCTTCATATCAAGTTAGTAATTTGCATTTAACGTTCACAAGATCTTCTGTCATCCCTCTGTTCCTTATTGATTTTCATAGAAAATGCTTCCAATGCTAAAATAATTTCTTTCAGCTTTGAAGTAATAATATGTGCCCAAAATCACCTTCTGACTACTTGAGATAAATGCAAAATGCCACCATGTAATAAAGAAATAAAGTTTTCGGCAGAAGAAAGCTGCTTTGCCTACCTTGAGGGTGCTCTTTGCCTATGGTCTGTGCTAGAAAAACATCTCTCGATCAGTTCTCTTCCATTGCAAAGGCCCTGGCGCTGCTGTACCTCCATCTTCTTTTGGTGCACGGATAATTGATCTCTGGGGAACTGCAGTAGCGTAGTCGCCCCCAGTTACTGAGCTCAGTTGAGGGGTAAATATATAGTAGTTAACAGTTTGTGCTTTACAGAGGGGAGGAGGAGGAGGACAGTCAGATTTGATAACCAAATAATGTCTTCTGAATTTTAAGTTCTGTGAAATCATTTGGGCTGTCATTAGAGCTCAGACACTTGAGAAACTCATGAGATGAATGCAGAGGAATGGAGATCTGATAATTCCCCTTCCCAATAAAATCAAAAGCTACCATCTGGAAAAAGAAAATGAGGGTAATTTTTTAGGACTTAAAGAACAACTCTCTTATGAAGAAAGCCTGAGGGAATTGGGTCTATTTAGCCTGGAAAAAAGATGGCTGAGGGGTGACCTTATTAATGCTTATAAATACTTCAAGGGGGGGTATCAGGAGGGTGGGGCCAGGCTCTTTTCAGTGGTGCCCAGTGACAGGACAAGAGGTAATGGGTACAAACTTGAGCGTAGGAAGTTCCATCTCAACATGAGGAGGAACTTCTTTACTTTGCGGGTGGCAGAGCACTGGCACAGGCTGCCCAGAGAGGTGGTGGAGTCTCCATCTCTGGAGACATTCAAAACCCGCCTGGACGCGTTCCTGTGCAACCTGCTCTAAGGTGGCCCTGCTCTGGCAGGGGGGTTGGACCAGATGATCTCCAGAGGTCCCTTCCAACCCTATGATTCTATGATTCTAATAAAAAAAAAGGAAGAAAAGAAAGGAGAAATGTCTCAGATAGTTCTTGGCTTTGCAGTTATGGAAAAATTCATTTTGTTCCAGCATGTAGGCTATCGTCCCTCCAGACAAGGCCATCTTGGTCCACGTTCAGGAGATCCTGTTGCCCAAGGGGAATGAGTGTAGAAATTGCTGAGTGAAAGGGAACAGGAACACATTTAGGCTTTGATTTAAAACCAGTGGACCTCAGTCTTCACTACTTACAGCTTACGCCAGTTTTTTCTATCAGTATAAAGAAAAGGGCAAGATATATTTCTCCTTTGACACGCAACCTCTTCTGATGCAGCAGCAGAAGGTGCAGGTGAGTGAGAATCAGGGTCATCAGGAAAACACACAAAACACTTGAAATTCTGGCTGCATCTTACCAGACCAGCTCAAAAAGCCCCAATTATCATACTACCATGAGGTCTGGAGCCTCTGTTTTTGAGCAGAGGCTGTGACAGAGCTTTGTCTCCAGGCTCAGGGTGGCTGAAGCAGGGCTGGGACCCCAATTCCCTGAACTCTGGGTCCCGTTTGCTGCCGGACCAGCTCTTTTCGCATCAGTTCTTGATTTATAGAAAACAGCAGAATATCTTGGCAGGAAGGATGATGTATGAACGTGGGGAGTATTGAACACACTGCATGAAAAAATAATCAGTTGCCAAAATTGGTAAATTGACTTAACTGAAAGCTGTGCCTGTAGAACCCCCAGAATATGGAACATTGTAATTAATTGCAATTAATAATTAATGGTAGGCAGTTAATTAATTGATTGTCATTTGTACTGAAACATAGAACAGTGATCCACAATAGCAGAGGCTTGTTAGTTTGGCCACCTGCTTTTTAGCTGACTGTGTCACCATCACAAGGTGTCCGACACACGACAGGCAGGATCGCTGCATGTCAGGTACCTGGCAGAGGGTGTGGGGGAGATCTCTGACAGTCAGAGAAAACTTCCTTCACACAGAAAAAGCAAACTAACCCCAATTCAATATGACAAGTATTTAAAATGCTAATACGTAATCATTTGGCATTATGAGGGAGGAATGAATGGTGGAAGCAGAAATTGCTTCAGGCCTGACATGTTCATGGATATGGACTTGGCTGGTCTAAATTCTCACACTAATTATCTCATAGAAAACGACAACAGAAAGGCAAGAAAAAAATTAATATTCAAAGCCAAGGCATTCAAAGGGGTTTAAAACCTTTCTTTAACCCCTAAGTAGGAAAGAATGGTACCTGAGTGCTCACAACTGAACTGTCCTTAATTTCACTTGTGCCCCTCTCTCTTTTTGGAATAATTTCTTTGAGCAGAGAATTTTTTCTGAAGTGGAGATTAGCCTGCTTTTAATTTCATCCCTTTATTGTGCATTCAGATGGCTGCCTGGCACATGCCCATGTTTTGTTTACACAAGCATGTCCAGGGGATGCTGCACCGCTGATGCTAATTAACACCCCGAATGTCACTTTCTTCCTGGTTCATGTCACTCATTATGTGATGCTGCTAACGTGACAACCAGAATTCAGGGGAGAATTTCATGCCTGATTTTTGAGCTGTAGCAAAGATGAGGTGCCTGCAGTCCAAGGCAGAATTTTTCAGATATCTATGAATTCTCTTTGACTTGAATGTGTGGGACCAGCCTGAGCCTCCTTAAGCACTCGCAGCTCTGGTTAAAGGAAACCCCAGTCTGCGCTCTCTTACTTGTGTGTATTTGTTGACCATCAACTGGGATGCTGTGACTGCAGGGCCAAATCAGAGGCAAAGGATGTAATCAGGAAAGTGGGAGGTTAGCACGAAGCCACAGCAAGATTTTGCAAAAAGCAAGTGTGGGTGTAGGACCAGGAGTAGGAGGCGTGAAGGAGGCCAGGATGCCGTGGCAGGGAAGTGAGAACACAGGGATGGGGGAGCTGGAAGGAACTGGAGAGTGGTCGCGTTTGGGAGGCAGCAGCTGGTGTCCAGTTTAGGGTTGAGGACTTTGCAGAGGTACGGATCTGCAAAGAGGCCTGAGGGATACTGGAGGGGATGGAGAAAGTAAAAAAGAGGAGAAGCAGTAATTCCTATGAAAATCTTTATAGAAATATTTGAACCTCTTATGTATGAAATTGTGTGAAACTCTCTATCAGCAATAAATATAACATAGTCATTCTGGGGCCAATAATAATGTCTTACGGAAAATAAGCTAGCACTTGTTTTATTTCTTCTTCATGCTTCTGAAGGGCAAGTATTCTTTGGTAAATTCTCCTGACAGTTTTTAGAGCTGAGATACAATCACTCCGTAATTTGTTTTAAAGCTATTGCTAAAATTCAGAATAAATTAATGAGAACGGTGTTAACTCACTGCATTTTAGAAAAGTAAAAAGGGAACACAGAAAAATCTGCCTTGCTGTCCTTTTAATTGAGTTTCTGTCTTTTACGTCATGATGCTGAAAGGCCAAAGCAGCACTGGGGAAATACATTGTTGAAAGAGGAAGTCGTTCTTCCCTCCTTAATTAAAGAAAATGAACGATTTAAACTCACAGTTGATAGTCAGAGAACCAAAGCCAGACTCATGAACTTTCCAAACGTACTTAAGTTCCCCAAAGTCTACATCAGGGAACTGGCAAGGGCTTGGTCTGGAATTGCTCAGCTGAATTACTTGGTCTATTTTTCTTTCCTCTTTTATGTCTAACTCTGGTGAATAAACTCCAGCGCAAGGACCTACTTTTGCTGTTTTATGGGCAGGGTCCTATAGTCATCAACAATTCCAGTGCCACATACAGCCCACGTACTCTGTGCTGGGATTGAGGTGGCACTGGGGCAGGTACCCACTGCCTCGTTGGCAGTGTCAGTGTGACCCTCTGGAGGTCTGTCCCCATGTAGATAAGGACTCATCTCATGGCTACAGTGTAAGAGTACTTGCTGCATTTTTCTCCCTGCCTCACACAGAGCAGAAAACTTTTGCAGTTACCAATCTTGCTTTCAGCCAGCTCTGTTGCCCAGCTGTTTACAAGGAGAGCACCATTAAACTATTGTCTGTGGACAGTCATTCACACCAACTGCTAGAGGTGGATTAAGTATTCTGCCTGGGGTTTATTTCTGTACTGATAATAGGGATTGAGATGTTTGGGGTTTTTTCTCAATGAGTATCAGGTGTGGTTTTGTATATACCTACAGCTGCCCTTTACTGATAACATCTACATAACAAATTTCTTGGGGAACGCTTTGCTGGTAATATCCTCCCTTAGATGGCCAGCTCTTGTGTAGTTAGGGAAACCAGGCTGGACTTGGGAACTGACTGCAGATCTTGGCTGACCAAATCCTCAGAAGTAACCTTGGTGTAAGACTCTCGTAGTTTGCTGCTGCCTACTTCAGCTTATCTGAAAAGCCAATTGTAAAATCAAAATCCATTTTTGTGTGTGACCCATTTATTGTGGTTTGCAGCAAACAGAGGATGAAGCTGATCAGAGGCTCCATAGTTCTGCTTTAAAGCTAGAGGCACTGATGGAGTGCTCTGTAAGTACCTATTAACATGGAGGACCAAAAGCAACCTTGAGTGACTGTAGCAGGGAACTCAGATTTGTAGCTGCCCAGCCACCTCCAAATGTCCTCCTGGCACTGTTGAAGGCAGGAATGGGGCTGGGTAGACCTTTGGTATGTCTTGGTCAGCAGGGCCTTTTTAAGCTTTTTCCCATTTTCAAAATGTGTTCTTGGCAGAGCTTAAACCTGCTGTTGCACTCAGGCAGCCGGCATTTCCAAATAAACCACCTTGACAGGCCTCACCTGAGCGAGCTTGACCCTTTTTGTACAGACTCAGCACTTTGCATTAGGGTGGGACAGCAAGGTATATAAATGAAATCAAACTAAAAAGCAGAAGCAAATATCTGCACTTCTAAACTTGTCAATGTATTCGATATGCATCACAAGTAACAGAAAGAGGGTTGCTGTAAATCAGAATTTGACTCTTCTCCCTTCACTGTATCATAAAACATAACGAGTCTCCACGGGCACGAAGGAAGGCCCCTTCTCCTTCCTTGTGATTGAGCGATGATATAAACCTCAGCAGCAGAAAGGTGGCTCTGTCAGGTTTACTGGGCAAGACCTTGACGGAGTTGTTTAGGGCATATCTGCAAGACCAGACGTGAGAGCGAGCTCAGCCCGAGGCTGCATCAGGAGGGCAAGGAGCCGGGCTGGGCCTCGGGCAGCTGCTGCTCCATCGCTGTGGTCCGGCACTGCACCAGGCGGGTTCAGCAGCGCCAGGATCCCTGTGGTGCAGGCATGCCATCGCTTTCCAGGGTAGGGAAACGACGGGGAGACCTAACCTGCCTCCTCCTCAAGAGCACTATGAGAATAAATATATGTTGGTCTGAAAGTAATGTAAGGGAACACACTCAGTGTTTCTACCAAAAAATCAGTTAAATGAGACTCAACGATTTACTGCGCTTAAAATTACTAAGAACTGACAAGCTGCCTTTGTCTTCCAGTTAAAATTTACATCTGCTCTAAAACAACTGAACAAAATAAAAAAGCCCCAAACCGAAGGAACTCTCTTGTACTTCCAAGCCATCTTTTAGCTCATACGAGTTCTCTTTTAAAAAAAACAAAGGCTTTTATCAAGTCCCCTGACATGCAATGGAGCTGGATTCAGCAGGTTCAGATTTACTGACTTGAATTCACTGTGCCACCTTTTGCTAGAGAGCAATCTGGCCTGATAAAAATTGTGTGTTTTTGAATAAATTTTTCATGCAAATGCAGTTTAGAAGACTTTTAAATAAACAATAAAAATCTTCTATTTAATACATGCATATATATATTTACATTAATCTGCAGCTAAGTTAAATACTATTTTTGCCTTAAATACCGAGTTTGATGAAAACAGTATTTTGTGCCAAGCTGGTTATAATGATCGTGTAGTTCAGAAAATATATGAGACATTAAAACTCTGTGACATCTCCTTCCCATGCTAAAGACTGTAAGAGGGATTGATGGGACCAATAAATCCATTCCCATAGGGAAGACTGTAGAAAAACCAGGAAGCAGTACGAAATATAGCCCACCTGGTAGTTTTATGGCCCTCTCTGAATGCTGTAATCATTTTAAAGAGATGCTGATTAGTATCAGCAACAGGAGTTGAATTGGCAGCATCAGTAGCATCAATTTCAACAACAGCACTGGAGGTCCTTAAGTTCCCATTTTGTGACTCGGATGCAAATGATTCATCCAGTCAGCAGGTGCTGTTCAATCTGTATTAAATATATATAACTAACAGATGAAGGAATGCAGAATTTGCACTTAAAGAAATAACTGAATGCCTCAACTGTCACCAAAATCCAATGATTTGAAAGGACATTTCAGAGTTTATCCCAACTGGGAGTCTGGCATGGGGGTGGTTCCTTCACTTCTGTCACAAGTTTCTGGAGGTTTCCACAGCCAAACCTCTTACCTGCTAAAACCCAGTCAAGCAGCAGTGGTTGGCTCCAGCCAGATCATCTGGCTGAGCCTCAAGGAGGAAAGGCAGAGCATTGGAATTTGGAAATGCAGAAACACCTCTCCACAGCCAAGGATGGGTTTCGGTTTAGAAGCTGCATAAATGTGTTTCATGAACCTGAAAACCAGCGTGACGGCATGATGCCATCAGCAAGAAGCATCAGTGATTGTGCTTTGCAAGCTATTTGTGTCTTTCCATTCAGATCCTGTCATTGAGGTTTATGTGTTTTCAGTGTCTTCCCGATGTGGAGTCTGAGGCACACAAATACACACTTAGGTGAATTTCTCATGAAGGGAGGAATTGTCTGCAGGCTTGCTGTGGAATGAGGTCATTAGAAAAACAAGGACTGAGAGTGGTACTTGATGATCAGCTGCAGATGAAAATCACATCCTCATGAGTCAGTTTGCTTTGGAAAAAATGATTTTAAATTTTGGGTTTAGATATAATAAAAAATACCTTAACATAAACCTGACATACTGAGTTCTCCAGCCGTTTCAGATCCGGGAGGAAGGACTTTCTCCAGCAGACTGTTTCCATCTGATGTTGTCCCTTGTGCTGCACAGAAACACTTGTCTGTCTTGCTGCTGTCACGCTAGTCAGGAACACAGACAATACCTCACCATGTCCCCTCTGCTGGCGATGGCAAGCCGAAGTGAGGAGTCTCAGAGCTGCTCCTGGTTAACGGGAGGAAGAGGTTATGGGGGTATGTGTCTCTGGCATGCCTCTGCTTCTATGAAAAGTTATAGTCCATGGCTTGGAGAAGGAGTTGGGCACAAAGTAGCCCTAATTTCACCCTCTCTGATCTTAGATAGGTAGCTGGGATGCAAGGATAGGTGTTCAGTGTCCCCATGCTCCCTTGTACTCAGTCATGCAGGTGGTGATGCTGATCTCTCTGCAACATGCCAGCGCTTGTTCAAGGCACAGCTTCTCTGGGATTCTGTCTCACTTGCGCTTTGTTCATTTTTGCCTCTTTTACAAAAACAGGCAAAAATTCTTGGAAGAGCTGCTAATGGAGACTTGTGTATTTTTGTCTGGAGCTGCAGTTTTAAGGGGAAGGTTAATAGGGTTTTGTAAGCATTCTTGGTGAAAGGTGCCTGTTACACCATTCCTCTAACAGCCACCAGTGGTAGCTGTTTGTAGTACAACTATAACGTGTTGCTACTGACCTGCTAAGGTTTCATTGTCCCAAAAAAGAATTGAAAGTACACAAGCAGTAGAGAGCAATGCCTTTTACCCAAGATACCATATATACTCTGAAACGGGCCATTGGTGTTTCACCTTCCTGCTGGTAAAGGGCCAGGAGACATACTGCATTGAGAATGTTTACATTCAAGATGTCTATCAAGACATTAATGTGTCAGTTGTATGGTATATGAAAAGTAAGTTGAGTTTAAGAGTTGTGTAGGGCCACTCTGAACAGAGGCGCGGTGAGATTGGGAGTTCATAGGGCTCCGCAGGATTTGCAACAACCCGCAGCTGGGACAGGCAGAGAACATAAGGCCCATGGACTAAACTGGTCACGTTTCCACCCGCCCCAGCAGGTGAAGCAAGAGAACTGCCCGTCTGCCAGTGGGTACGTGGACCTACCACAGTGAACCCCACTTATCTGTAGGGTGTAAAAGGTGTATTTTTCTCTTCACAACCATCTGGGGCTCTGGCTACGTTGTATCATAAGCACAGCTTTTGCTGTACCTATTAGCCTGGCACTTTTGTTTTTGCACTCTTTTCCACGGAACCAGTTTCTACAGAATTTAATGACAAATTGGACTTACATCAGCAAATCCTTGAGCATGCTGGCCATTGATCTCGTGGCAGAATATATCGGCTCTGCTATTCATGGTGGTTCGGTTCCTATCAGCATTTCTTTTTTTATTCCTTTGCTGTTAATAAAAAAAGGGTGGGAAATACCTACTGTGCTCATTATCTTTTCTATTCCCCTGTTTTTCTGCTAATTTCCTGGTATTTTAATTTCTTTCTTTCTCATTTTGGTTCATTTTCCTTTAAGGCATTGTAATTAATGGACTGTTCTAATTTCCTTCGAGACAACATTCTTAATTGCTGTAATTCTCACTTATGTCTTTTAGTCATCCCTGCTGGCATTGATTCATTTCAATTTGCATTCCTGAACGCTGCAACTATAAATACTCAGTCAGTACATGTAGCCAGATAGTCTCTTGTCCTTTTGAATGCTATACAGGTTTTTCTTTGCTTTTTTGTAGCAAAACTAAATGGTGACTTACGATTGTAGCATTATCTTAAAAGCTGGCATATGTTTGCCTTTATTGTGTTCAGTAGGTTGTGCTTTGGGTTGGTGGTAAAAGTGACAGGGAGTTTTACGTGATGTGTTCCACTGTGCACGCCTGCCATTTTTTTATTATTGTGAGAATAATAACCTTGAGGAGTGTTTTTTTAAACCGAATTGTCCAAACAAAGGAATTTTCCAGGGAGAGAATTTACAAGTTACGAATAGGACTTGCAAATCTGGAAAAAAATAATGTGTGCTGGTGACACAAAATTTCTTTTATAAAGAAAAGGTGTGAATGAGATCATATGAAGCTGAAGGTCTCCAGCTCAGGTTCTTAATGAAGGCAGCAGGAACAGCACAGTGAATGCCATTATGCAGAAATGTTTTGCCATCTCTGCCTCTTTGCACTGGTCCGGGTGCCAGCGATGACCCCAGCCCCAGGGATCAGCCACTCGCAGCCTGGCGGGAGGAAGAAGAGCGGGGTCTCCTGCCACTGGACCCTGACCCTATCGTCCGTTAGCTTTGGGCTGAACAGCTTTGAGTAGATGTTTTTCCACTGTCAACTCATTTTCCGCAGGCCACCAGAAAAGCCGCAAGGGAAGTAAGTTTTAGTCACAGCTGAAAATAAAATGAAACAAAGTAAAGCAGCTCTGTGTCCTGTTCCCAAACCCCTGGGTCGCTTGGTCCTCGTGGTTTCTCGTTTGGCCTTTCACTCTGGTACAATTACTAATTGCAGGCACAGAACTTTAAAATGAGATGAAAATTACTTGGATATGCTTTAGAATAAGTGCATCCAAATTGCTCCAAATGCAATAAAAATATCCCCTACAGAAGAGTCCTATTTATAGATCAAAGAAATGCAGCAAATAATCCACTGTTTTTTAGTGTCCCTACAAATGCATTCCCATGGAAGGAAATATGAAATGTGGTTCTGCGACCAGCACTTGAAGCAGTTGCATTTTCTGTATTGATAACAGAGAGTTGCACCAGGGAAAGATTGCTGGGTTGCAGTAAAATGGAAAAGGATTGACCAATTGTCTTCTCACCAGTAAGACGATTAATCAACTAATTAGGACAAGAATTAAAAGCCTAATGCATTAAAATAATATTTATACTGGTGATTTAAACTGCTTGCATGGATTACCTCCCTTCAAATTTGTGTTCACTGCACGTTCTTTACAAATAACGAATGATGGGCAGCACACAGACCAGGCAGCAGGCGGAAACAGATAGATCCATGCTGGTGCATGCAGTTACAGAGCAGCCACTGGCAAGCCTTCGTTGCACCCTTCCCTACTTCCACGTGTGTTTATTTGGAAGTCTTTCATTATTTTTGAGTATTCTGATTTTTTTTTTTTTTTTAATGGAAAGTGTTTGTGAACTATCAGCACCTTCAACAAAGATTCCTACTTTCCCCCACTCCTTCTGTTTTTGTCGTAAATTTTCCATTCAGTGACTGTCATGGATGGAGTGATGCCCTTCACTCGTAAGAGAGAAGCAACAGTGGTTGTTATGGTGGTTATGGCTTAAAGCAGGAGCGGGGGGAGCACCCCGCCACATTGACAAAAATGAATTTTGATTGCCTCGTTCTTTTTGAAATGCGTAGTAAAGAGGTTTCATTGCAACCAACTTAAATGCCAATTAGAATGAAATGCGACATTTGCTGGCAGGAAAGCTCACTGGCCAGGCAGCATTAGAGTCTAGATAAGGCAATAACATGGTCTGAGAACAGGCTTTGCTGCCATTACACCTTTTGTTGTCACCTGTGCTCTTAAATGATGTGATTTTACGCTGCCCTGTGTGCTTGGCTGCAGGGCACGCTGCCAGCCCAGGGCAGATTCATCTCACGATTTCCCCCAAAAAAGCAGAAGCAGAGAAATAGCAGGGTAAACTACAGCTCCCATTTCCGCCTCTTGCGTAATAAAGTCTCCTCCAAGGTGAGATGGGTGGTTGCCAGCCAGCAGTCTTTGAAATCCTACTGAACACATGGTGCCTTCCAGGAGGGGTTCGCTGACAGCAGGGTCTCTGCGAGAAATCAGGTCGGTTACTCAGAGCTGCAGCTCTGGGTGCTCTAGACGGCACCATGGGGCTTGGAGAGCGTTTGAGGCGTTCCCTGTCCTTTTGCAGTAGGCTGCCGGGCCTGATCACCGCCTAGGTGCATCCCATGTATCTGCGAGGCACAGGAACCACTGAGCGCTGGCCCCTTTGTGGCCCCGCTGCCACAGCTGGCTCCAGCGTGGTGCTCACCTCTCTCATCCCAGCAATGCAGAGGGGCTCAGGGGTGCTGCCTGCGGGAACCAGTGCTAATTACCAAGTCCTGAGGGCACTTTAATTAGATGGGTTTTGTGTCTTACTCCTTATCTCAGGAATTTGTGCTGGATGAGCATGAGGAGAGCAAAGGAGAAACCTGTCACACGCTTTTACACTTACTCACTTTCACACTTTCTTCGTTCTTATTAGCTTGGCAGGTTGTCAGCGGGATGGAGAAAAGCCCTTAATAAAAGTGCTGGAAAATAGAATACAAGCATCACTGCAAAGTGCACAGGCTGTGAAAGAGAAGATTCAGGGAAGAGATGAAAACAGTTGTATGAAAGGGTAAAAGTAACTTAATTATTACTTGGCAAAAAGTTTATACATCCAGCCACAGTGTTCAGCAAAGTCTCGGTTCATTTTCAACCCAGTTGCAGTACTCCAGCAACTGCCTTAGAAAATTTGTGGTGGTCACAAGAGGTTGTGATCAGGGGCATGATGTCCTGCTGGAAGCCAGGCACTAGTCGTGTACCCTTGGTGTTGATACAGATGCCAAGGAGGTTTAACATCTTCATTCGCGGTCATCACTGACAGTGTCGTGTTAAGGTAGCTCAGAAGCAAAGCCCACCAAAATCAAAGTAACTTTAGGTTTAAGGATGGTTTGAAGCAATGTAAGGCCTTAGAAAAAAGTGACATGAGGGAGAGGAAAGGCTGGCTTTGACTGGCTTCATTGATTAGATCCCCTGTCCTGGTGGGCTACAGAGCTCTGCACACCGGACCCTGCCCCGGCAGTTTCACACCGACTCCAGACTTGGTTCATTGCTCAGTGGATCCTGCATAACCCGCGTCCCACCTGGCTTCGTGATGGACGCTGCTCCCGGGGTGGAGGGAGCGATCCCCAGCCAGAGGAGCAGACGGGTTTGCAGCAGATGTAAAGTCACACCATGGTGACAGACAGGGAACATTCCCACTCGAGTTTCTGGGGCACTGCTGTTCAGACCTGGTCTTCATCAGCTGTAACTAACTACTTCTGCAGCTGACTGAATGCAAGGGGACATGGTACAGCAATGGTGGCCAGCCAGAAGGCTATTTAGTATTTAATTGACCTGCAGGCCAAATTGATCTACCCACTGGGTCATCTGTTTGACCACTGATGTATGCAATATTTGTAGCATCTTTCCAAACATCGCTGTCACTGCACAGTGAGTTTTGTGTCCCCAGTTCACTTACCTGCACCCCCTCAAGTCAGTATCCTCACCAAGCTGGACGTGCTGTGGTGGGCTGAGAGCTGACAGACCAGGCTTTCTCTGCAGATGTTTTGGGGTTTATATTAATAATAAATTGGCTCATTCTCCTTGTGACTTAGTTTAAAAAAGAGATAGATGACTTAAAATGAGAGTGAATTAAAATTCAAGATGTGTTGGGAGCTTGCAGAAGCTGGGCTGGATTCCAGGACGCTTCATGGAGAGACAAAGACAGGAGGGGAGGCAGCAGAAGCAGTGCGAGCAGACAAGAAAAAGTAAAGTGGTAGCTGGCAAGGGGCAGGGAAGCAGTGATTGTGATTCCCTCTTGCTGATGGGGGAAGCGATATGAAGGAGGTGCTGCTGTGCCCATGCTCTGTGTAGAGCTGACTGGTATTTTAAAATTGCTTTTAAGTTAATCAAACTAGGAGAGAAATGCTTGAAAAACATTGCGCCTTTTCTCTTTCGTTCCTTTCTCCTACAACTGATGCTACTTCTGTCTTTGCCATTTTCTCATTTTTCAAAATCCAAATGTTCCTTCTGGCTCTGTGCAAAATGTAGGAAAATATTACCTTTTCCCTGATTGCTTTTGCCGCCAGTCAGTCCTTCCTAGGATGAAAATCTCAAAACAGGTGTACGTAAGGAAAATGCTGCTACTTTCCGGACAAGCCAGGTGTTAGGGGGGGCACAGATAGCCTGGCCTCACCCGCAGGAGTGTGGCTGCAGCCAGCAGCGGCTGGGAGCCCTGCCAGCCCCAAGGGACTACGGCCAGGCACGAGGAGCACATTGCAAATGCAGTGCTGAGCAGCAGTGGGAGGAACAATATCTGAGAAAAGCAGCAATAATCTAGTATTTCTTTGGGCAAAGCAATAGGTGGCATGGTGAGCTGAGAGCATGACGTGTTGCGCTACCATTTAAAAAGTCTTTGGAGTGGTGTGTTTAGGTAACGCAGAAGTACCTGGTTGACTGGGCTGCATAGGAAAGTATCTTTTTTTTTTTTCCGAAGTATCTTTTTCATAGGGGGAAAAAGTGTTAATTCCTTTTTTTTTTTTCTACTTTTATAGTTAGTTTGCATTCATTGGTATTTTCTTACAAAGAAAATGATGAATGGGTCTTCAGTTAACACTACTTTGCTTGTAAATTAACTTAAAATACGTCCATTTAATAAATGATAAAAATTGCAATAGAGATATAGAGCTGAAGGGAGGGCCAAGTATAATTTATTGATTTTTTTTGAAATTAATATATAAAAGAAATTTGAGCAATATAATTTTCAGCTGGCTTCATAAAAATAAATAAGCATTTTCTGCAAAGCACTATTAAGGCAGGAAGATATGTAAATAAGATGACCAACACATTATGCTATGGCTGGGATTCCTTTTTTGTAAAAGAACAGTGTACTTAGGCAAAGCAAATTATTTGTGAATGCCTTTATCCTCTGAAATATACAAGGAGATATTAAAGATTTTCTGTTATTAAGCAAAATTTTCAGTGAGAAAAGCATATACAAAAGGCAGCCAACCCGCACTGTAAGAACTGCTCCTCCAGCACTTTTTCTTGTCTATAAAGTCACAGAATTAATTGCATTCCTCTCTGCTCTTTACATAAAGTTAATGCATACACGTATGACTAAGCTTGCCTGCTCCACACCTAGCAGCCTGGAGCCCTGTGAATTTGCGTGCTGTTGTTTAGATAGTTTAGATAGCTAGCCTGACCCAGATGTTAAGGGTGGTTAAGTTGTTGTTCTAAAGGGGCACAAAGAATTAAACCAAATTGCTGAGTATCGGTGGCTGCATCCTGCGCTGTGAACTTGGACTGCATCTCTAGCAAGAGTAACCCAACTTTTCTTCCTTCCCTGAATTTAACATCTGCCTCATAAATTCTCCTTCCTGGAACTGCCTGACATAGGAGCACACTTATTTAAGGTCAAAGCTAGCTTTTTGATAGCTTCCATAATGGTGACTGCCATTCTTAAGAATATATACTGGAAGAAATATAAATTGACTGGCCTTTGCTGCCTGCTGCTGTTTATCAAAGTTCTTGGCTGTAAAAAATAAATATCATAGTGCTCTTCCATTTGCTGCTAACACCACTGAAGCCAGGCGCTGCAGGGCTGATAAATGAGTGGCTAATGGGTCTGTTTTTAACAACCTGGCTGCTGCCAGGGTGTTACTAAAGCCATTGGTTTGGGAAGGGAACCATTGTCACTCGCATCTCAGCAAGCGCTAAGAAAGCGCAGGAAATCTGTATTTAAATTCTGTAATAGTTTGCACCAATGTGACACCATAGAGGTTTGCTGTGCTCTAGAAACCTACTCTGTCCCCAGCCTCTGCTTTTGCCTGGGCACTCTATTCACATTAAGATGCACAAGTGGGAGAAGTTAAGTAGGGCTTTCTAGATTGCACTTCACCAAGAAAAAAAGAAAGTCAGAACGAGTAACTTTAGAATCTTTTGAGAGCAGCCAAGTGTCTGAGAGAGTCATGCAATGTGCAAGAAACAGTAGTTCACCATGGAAAAAATAAGCTGATGTGCTGTCAAGGAGATTTGTCTGCTCATGTGCTAAAGCCCAACGGAGATCTATAAAGGTGGCCTTCAATATTTGTGTGATTTACAAGATTCAACTATCTGTGGGGATGTGCCTTCCTTGGCCGTTATAAGCGGCAGCAAAGGCGATGGCTGGGACTTGCTCAGGTTGCCTGGTGTGGCTGCTTAGTGCAGGGTTTCTCCACCAGCGCAGTAGATCTCTCTGGACATACCACTTCTTCAGCACTTTTGTTTTGGTCCTTTGTGTCCAGGCTCTTCTCCTGGAAGAAGATAAAGATTGTAGTAAAGAATGCTGATGCTATGGAATAAGTATTTTCATGTGCTGTACAAAGTTACTTTTCTTTGGAAGACTTAGCTGTGCTGGCATAGCAAAGTTCTGGATATCGGTGCCTGTCCCTGTTTTCCCAGCCAAGTGTAAAGTGACAAACCTGAGATGTGCTGTTGATCCTTAAAGGCTCCTAAAAATGCCTGACTCATGGCTTCTTTGTTCAGCTGTTCAAAGAAGAAAGAACTGTTATAGCAGAGGTTGAGATGTACAGATAATTTAATCATCTCTTAAATGTAGATGCAGTACCGTAGTTATACATAGCCTATAGCATTTAAGATTTACACATGATATGCAGAGAGGCTCAGTAACACATCTTAAACTCTTTTTCTCCTAGGGAACAGTATGAGTAAGTCTGTGGAAACACCTTTGGGGGAAATAGCAAAATATCTGCACCTCTGGTCCAAAATTCAAAGTGGATTGAAAGTAAAACATCTGGGGCATTGTGTAAAGGCTAGTTACCTGTTCTAAAAATGTAAAAATGTTCCTACACTCCTGATTTTCAGGATTGAAGTTATCTTACCTCTAGCTCTTTATAGAAATCTACTATAAGTTATTGGCTGGATTGCTTTGGTCTTCTCACATTCATTTGTCCCTGCTTGCGTGACACCACTTTCAGATTTGTTAAAGCCCCCACAGCTGGGCCACTGATTGCACATGTAGGGTTTTCTCGAAGTTTTTAGAAGAGCTCCCATGCAGCGAGCTCAGGTTGGAAAATTCACAGTGGCTGAAAGGTGAACTGAGAAAAATGCAAATGTAAGGAACACTTTACATATTTCTGCTGGTTGCTTTTTATGGTATGCACCTCATATTCACCTCCTTAGTACAGAAGATCTTATGAGGATAAAACTGTCTTTTCTACCACAGTCCTTTAGCATAAAAAGACCCTTATTTTCTTCAAAGCTCTGAGTGCAACCTAACATAAATATTAAATAAGTTACACCAATAGTATTCCTGTGCCTCCACTTAGAGATATTACATCATCCTAAATTTCCCTTGTGAATTTTCCCCCAGTTGGACATAGTGTTTGGCTAGGCAGCGAGTGCTGGAAATGATGCTGTATGCAAACTCCTCGGCTCCGCTCCCGCGGCAGAGGGTGGCTTCAATATAGGGTTCTCCTTCCAAAAATACACTACAGATGGGTAGGTGTTACAATGGCACCCTTGCTTTTTATTAATACAACCTTGTCTAAGCTTGAGTGAAAGCTTATGAGCATTTGATGAAAGGCCTCTGTGGTGTGGGCGTTTTGCTAATGACCTCTAATGAGCGCCAGCAGTTAGCATGGAGCAAGCCGAGTGGCTAACGGACTCGCACCCGTGTGCGGGGTGATGCTGCACACCACGCACAAACAGACCGAGTGAGGATGAGGTTTGTCACGAGAAGTGACTAACTGTGAAGTGTGCAAAGTTGAAAGCCTGCTGGCTCCTCTCCCAGCTCTTGGCTGGGAAGAAGAAATTGGAGGAGGGAAGAGGCTGTGGCCAGCAAAGGCATTTCTGTGCAGCGCAGTAGGGTGTGAATCAGAAATAGCGAGGATGACTCTTAGCAAGCTGTTCTGTAGCTGTTTCACTTTCTACAGCAAAGCTCCCTCGTCTAGCACCAGCGTGACTTTCCCTGGGTGGCACCACATTATGGCTTACAGCCACCAGCGCCTTCAGCTGTCCCTCCGTGGGGACAGACTTCTGACCCACTGCTGTCATCTACCATCTCTCCCAGCTGGTGACATCTTGTACCCTTCTTGACTTCTCCCTCCCTCCCACCATCAAGGAAAATGCCTGATAAATCCATTTGCTGCCTGGCAGAGAGTGATGTTTCTCACAGTGTGGTGGCTGTGAGAGCTGTAGGGTTGGGGTTGCAGTGAGGGTCCTTGGCCCCAAGCTGTACGTGCCCCTGGGTATGAGTCTGACAGCACTACTGTCCTGCCATGGCACACTTTGGATGAAATCTTTGAAAATTAGAGGTTTTAGGACTGAAACATCCTTCTGACCCCCTCACCTCTTTCCCTGCTGCACTCCTTCCTTTGCTTATATTCAGGAAATCCTGAGCTGCAGCTGGACATCTCGACTGAAGGCTGTTTGCTCCTGTCCTTGGCTGTTTGCTGGGGGGGGGGGGGGGG
>VYZM01005468.1:87588-107216 GCA_013398915.1 Dromas ardeola
AGGGCGCAGCTTGCTGAGACCCGTGCCTGTCGGAGGCTGAGCTCTGCGGCTGCCAGAGCCTTTATTGGGAATGAGGAGGGGCTCTGCTCTTTGCTGGGGTGCGTGGCAGTTGCAGGAATCAATTCCTAATGTGGAAGGGAGCAGTTTATTTCCTGAAATGAAGAATACAGGGAAGTCTCAGATACCAAGGTCAGATCTCTACAATGACAAGAGGAGCTGTCTGTCAAACTCAGCATCAATATGATGTCCTCTTGTAGAGACTAGCAGTGTAAACTCAGCATGTTACAAACCACTGAGGAACTATTCTTTCCTAATACGTTGAAAATTAGGGAAGATTTCAGCTCATGCCTCCATTGCACTGTTTTATTCATGCAACACACGTTCCATTAAAATCACATTAAAAACACTTAAAACCAAGTAAGAGAGAGAGAGAAAGAAAGAAAAATCATGGTGAAAGCTGAAACAGATTTCGCCATATCGTGTCCCTCATTACCCAGTCACCGAAGGGTGCTATTTGACAGATTTTCTGGCACCCATTTGTGCCAGGATACTTGAGGAAATACGACTTATTCTGTCCTTGCCTGTGAATGTCTTTGCCTTTATGGTTTCTCATTATCACCTTAATGTTTTCTTGCTGTAGTTTTTAGAGTGTGAATAAAACCAGTGGCAGGACACATGGTGCTTAGAAAATGATATCTTGTGTGTCTGGAGTTCCAGTTTATGGCTTAACAGTCTAACACGTGGCTAAAAGAAGCGTTTTAATCTGGTTCAGATGTTGTCTGCAATAAGGGGGAGGAGAGAAACCTTCAAATGAGCAGGGAGGCTAGCGAATGAGAGATGGCTGAATGCTGCAACACATCGTTATTCAGGGTGTGCCCTCTGAAATGCACTGCTTGGTCAGCAATATTCATGTGCGCCAGATCTGAAGCTATGAATCACTTGATGTCAGACCAGCATGGAATTACCCTACCCAGGCATTGGGCCTGATTCTGGGCTTTTGGAGCAGAACTTGTCATGATGCAAGGTTGGCATGGGCAGCAGATCAGATCGCGGTGTTGGACCTCTGTCTACAGCATGTCGCCACTGTTGGGAGACTTAGCATTTGTGTTTTTTTTTTTTTAAATTAAATGCATATTTAATTTATTGGCAAGCACATTTAGTTTTCTTTTAGCACTGGCAGCGTGATGCTAGAGGGCACTCCGGAGGGGATGAGGGTTCGCAGGGTGACTGACCATCAGAAGTCAGGCTTTGCAGGGAGACCTGTAGGGCAGCAAGCAAGCTGGGTGCTGCAGAAAACTTTAAAACCTTTTTTTTAGAACTGGACAGCCCATGAAACTTTGCACTTGTTGTTATACCTGCGAAGTGCCACTGCTTCTGGCAGTGTGTAGATGTCACGAGAACAGAATTCAGACAGATTGTTCTACCTGTGGTATTTTGCAGGCGATTGTCAAGGAAATGTAATTCCCACTCTATTTAGGAAGTATGCTTTTATAACCTTAGCGTAGGTAAAGCGGTGTTTTTGTTAAATAGCAGATGGGAAGACCCCAAACCTTTTGAATGTTTGTGAAACTTGATGACTTTTTCCAACCACTTATAAATTTTCTTTGAGAACTAAAGCTTATTTCTGTAGTTATCCTCCATACTTTGATGCTGCAAAAATGTGCTGTCTGCTGTGTCTTTACATTTATAGCGTGCTTACAGCAAAATCCTATTTCTGTTTGTAGTTTTAAAAACTCCCAAGCTGATCCTTAAATAGATCTGATCGCGCTGTAGTCCTTGCTGCCTCAATTTGTTTTAAAAATATTGGTCTATCCTTTCTAGTCATTAAACATATGCCCCTTCTGTCTGCCACCAAGGATTTCGTTTGGTGCAGAATATTTCATATTTTCCACGTGGGGATTAGAACAGGCTTAATGCAGTGTAAATCTTTGCATTGTTTGAATAAACAGGTTTCTGTCTTTCTTATGGTTGTTAATTTTGTTCATTAATTTTGAGCATTTTGTTCCATCTAGCAGAGCTGCCACAGGGATCAGTGAGACCTGAGGTCACGAATTGCTGGAAATGAAGGGCTAGAGGCAAGCTGTAGTTACAACAGGTTTTCCAGATCTGATTGGAGCGCTGAAGGGCAGTACTCTCCTTTTATGTAAGGAAAGCTCGGTGCATGGAGCTGGTCCACCCCTCCGAGCTCTTTAAGAGACCTGGCTATTGTTTTTATTACAGTATGTATTATTTACCGCTGTCTTGTAATATCAGTATTTCAATAGGAAGCGAGTTTCTCATTTTGTTAAATGTTTTAAATTTCGAATGTGGGAAAAGATGTTGAACATGCAGGGGGAAAAAAAAAAGCTTAGCTCTTTAACTCACGCGTAGGGCTGGGTGGTTGGGAAAGGGTCTGTGGCAGAGTGAACTGTGATCTTTGGGATTAGTGGGGAGTTTTATGTCAGTAAATTATTCAAAATAAGCCTTGAAAGAGAACAAGTTCGGGGGGGAAGGAGGACATCTGTCAAATAATTTGATGAATTCTGAAAGAGTGGAGGATGCTGGTGAGAAATTAGATGCTGTCGCTGATAGACATTTCTCTCAAAAAAGACAAATAACCAGATGTTGAGATCTGTTTTTATAAAGTGTTGGGTTGTCTGTCTCAAAGAGAAGAGGCATACATCTGAGGCCCGATATTGCTGTGGGCTTTACAGATTTTCTCATGGGAGGCATTTTTTTAAGAGCTGTCATTGTAGAGCATGTGGCTCCTCCAAAGACGTCCCCAAGACGAGAGCTCTCTTTCCCAAGCAAACCTCGCGCACCTGCAGTAGCAGCCATTGAGAGTATGCGTCGTCTTTTATACATCTGTTTATGTTACAACATCCCACTGGTTTTTAATAGAAATGCTGTGTGGAATAAAACTCATTAATTTCTTCTTTCTTAGCTTTTTAATCAGAAATTCTGGGAGCAGTGCTTCTGTCCCATCCCTGCAGGGTCTCTAGTTGAGGTCCGCAGTGATATCCCAGGGATGTCTGCAGCTCTTCCAATACAAACGCTCTCAGATTACTTATCATTGTTCCCACCGGCCGGCCGCCTTGTTTATAACCTTCACCTCTCTCTATTAAAGAAACAGCTGAAAATATCTCTTTTCATTTCAGAGCAACTTGCACTTATGTTTTGTCCCTCTGAGATATTTAAAGCTCACGCGCTGTGCAGTGTTTTAACATAATTGTTGTGTACAGTTCTCCCTGTGTACTTGCTCACCTCAGCAAACAAAGAATTGCACATCATTGATGTTCAGAGTCTGCAAAATTTAGTCCCTAGGGTTGTTTATACACTATGCTTGTTTTATTTTTCTCTCCCAGTGCTCATATCTGTCAGATGACAGCTGGGAAATTCAAGACAGTAGTGTCTACATGAAATGAGAAACCATTTTCTGTTGGTTTAATAGACAAGGCAGCAGTTCTAGGAGGGAGGCACCATGGTTTTGTCTTCCCCAATTTAAGGTCTGAAACAAACAAATAAAAACTCCGGGTATGTCTTGTTCTGCCGAGAAGCGAGCTTCCTGTGCAGGCAGCAGCGGGATCAAGCCTGGGAGCCCAGGGTGGAGCAGGAATGATCCCCAGGTTTTAGGTGTTGAGCAGGGTAGTTGTGACACAGTGTCAGCTGAAGGTTGGCTCTGAATCTTGCTCTGAAGCAATGATCACGTGGAAGATATTTTGCATTTATGTAGGTGATAATTACATATGTGACGGTTAATACTGTTTTCTAGCCATCGAGTCAGTTATGAAGTGCTCAGATGGGATCCATGCTGTCCATACTTGGACTCTCTAACACTACAGTTAGAGATGGGGTTGTTCTTTACATCTAGAGGAGCCGCGTTACACGGTGTCACATCATACACTCGCTGCACATAAGTGCACACCACATACAGATACAAAGTGTACTCTGATTTTTGGGCAGGTTTGCTTCATATTCGTTAATAAATGAAGAGACAGAAAGGCCCATGGAAATGGGTGGCAGACCAGGAATCTGGTAGTGCTCTTCTAAGATGCAAGGCTGTCCCACCCAGCACGGCCAAAGCTGGCCCCGAGCTGGCCCCCTTGCCAGCCTGCTCTTGCCTCTTGCTTTGTGGTCTTGGGCAAGACACAGAGATGTGGCACTGAAACGTCCCCATCTGTAGAGGAAAAATAACAGTGCTGGTCTTCCAAACAGGGATTTTGCTAGGATTAGACAGTTAATGTTTCTGTGGGTCTTTAAAATGTAAAGTGCTACGTAAATGATGAGCATCCCTGTTAAACACCAGGGACATCTGTGTTGTTGTATAAATAGCAAACAATAATAAAAATATTAAATTCGGTAGACTTCTTAAATAGTTATTTCGCCAAGCTGCCGGTAACATCTTTTTTAAATCATTGAGAAGCAAATTAGCATAGAAATGTTTCTGCCTCCATTAACAGATGATTTTGCCAGTTTTTAGTTTAAAAGATGAACGATGCAAGATCAGAAGTTAGAGAGAGTTATTCTTTGGGTGACAATGGAAATCAGCTGTCGAAAAGAATCCACAAAATTTCTGCTTCTAGTTAAAAAAAACCAAAACTGCTTAAAGGAACTCTACAGGGGAAATGCCATCTAAGATCTAGTGACCTCAAAGGAGCAAATAACTAAATCCAGAATCATTTAAAAACTCACCTACACCCATCATGGGAAGGCAGCGTATCTGGTAACTTCTCTGCACATGAATTTTGCAAGGTTATACATGTTTGGTCTCACCCAAGCACATAAATCAGTGAAACCTAGCAGTGGGACACAACTGACAGCCAGTTTCCAGGTAGGCTGTAGGATTTTGAACAAATCCTAAATGAGTTCAGAGTTAGTCTGAAGCAACGTGAGTGAAGCCGGGTTTTGCTCCATATGAGTGAAAGGAGAACCAGATCTATTGGCTGAAATTGGAGTGTATTAATGAATCTCTCTGCTATTTTGCATGCCTTTTCCTGCTTATTGCCAGTTTTCACTCTCTTCCTCAGTGTTCTTTCTGTCTTTCAGATTATAGAAACATCCTTAGTCCCTTTAAGGTACAGTCTTGTGTTACACCCAAGCCTATTTAATGGCAGCTGCTGTCAGAAGCACTCCCAGCTCCACTCTCGGCTTTGCATTCCTGCTGTCCCTTTTGCATTGGAACTTGCAGAGGTCGTTGGCCAAACTTGACGGAAAACTAACTCATTTAAAAAAACCCACAAAGTCCCAAACCCTACCTTTTCTCTCTGATCCGTCCCAGTCATCACATTTACACAAGCAAGGGGACAGGAACCTGGAGCAGCGACAAACTGCTGGAGGGAATGCACACTGCTGATTTGGACAGAAACCTACAGTTGCACCAGATTAAATGTAATGTGAAATTCTTGAGTGGGAAAGGTGTGATATGAACATGTGGTCAGAGAGATAAACTTGCTGTCAAGGGAGTGTGCTGCACGCACACACTGTAGGTGTCAAGGGAGACTCATATATGTATATGGACCCACCTTCTCACAGGGAGAGGATGCCCTGGAGCTGCTCTCTGGGTTGACACATCAGCTCAGGGATTGGCGACAGCCTTGCCACGGCAATACAAGTATTGATGGTGGCAGCCCTGTCCTGCCTGAGAGTCTGTTAGGAGGACGATCCTGCTGCCTGTGCCGAATCTGGCTGGTTTAACATCAGTGCCACTCCTGGCCGTCACCCTCTGGCATGGCAGAGCTGACATGCCCCTGGTTTGCTGCTGTCAGACGTGTTACAGCAAAGCCAGGGAGCAGGCAGTTCAGACATCAAGATTGACATCAAGATTCACATGCAGACAGAGTTCAGATTAAGTGTGTGATCTACCCAGAGTCATAAATATTAGTGCAAACAGATGCCTCTGATAATTAATTAAATACTGCTAGTGAATTCGTAATAACTGAGACAGATGCGAAGTGCCATTATTCAACGTACAAAATAGCACCTCTAGCAGCTGAGGGAGGGCTGTTGCATTACTGTTTGGCTGTGCCCGCTGCAGTTCAAAAGCTGCTGGTGTTACATATGGGAGCAGAAACTCTCCGTGCAGCCGGCTCCCGTCCGGCCCCGCTGAGCCCTGCCCGTGTACCGGCAGCACGTGAGCGGTGCCCCACCAAGGGCCACGTCCTCCGCTGACTTGTGTGAGACTGTGGCCAAGACAAGGTACACAAGGACCTTAGTGAGAAGGTTTAGTAACCTTTCTGTGGGCTCCAAACGGCTAAAGCAGTGGCCTGGGAAGTGCCGTATATAACAGCTTTATGCCTGTACTTCAAATCTTTCCTTAGAGAGACACAGGATTGCTTCTCCTCTCCTGTTTTCCACAAGCCAGACGATGGCAGTTACTGCCACAGGCGTTTGGGACAGTGCATTTCAAGATTGCAGTTCAAGGCTCTCAGGTTAATTCAAAGTGAGTTTTACACTTACTGGTCTAATCGCTTTCAGGTTCAAACCCTTTCACTTTGATGACAGGAGTTATGATTGTTTGAATGTCGGTTTGGATATGCCTTTTAAAACTGCTGGGTTTAGATTGAACTGGTGCTGAATTCTTCTCCAAAGCTGTGGCCCCGTGGCAAGGGCTAAAAGCAGGGTGTGTGGGAGGGCTGCAGGCTGTACGACGAGGGGCCATGGGATTGGAGATGGTGTGCTGGACTGGGGTGCCGTGTCCCACTCTCCTCCCTACCCGGGGCACCCCCAGGATGCTCTTGGGGCCAGACCCCACTCAGGAACTTCTGGGGTGGATACGAGCTTGGGAACAATGTGAGACTGTTGGGTTAGGGGCATCATGCAGTTGGGACGGGCACAGAGCACCGTCAGTGCTGGACGGACCGGCCAGACTGGGCAGAGGAAGGGGCTACGTCTGTCCTTGCACTGTGGCACGCAGGGCGCTCTGCACAGGAGCAGTATTACAGCTCTGGGCCAGCTGCCCTAAAAAATCACGGTGATTATTACTCGTCTTTCCCCATTCAATTACTGCTGCAATTGTAAGCTAGAATTGGCAACTCAATTGTTAGGGCACTGTGCTCAGGGACTACAGGACAGTTCTGTACATGGTTTTATCTTCAGTCATTCTAACAGCAGCAGGCGTGTTAATAGGATAGAAAAATCATCTGCTGAAGATGCCGTTGAACCAGTGTTAGTGTTCACTCTGTGTATGGTGTAACACAAACAGCCGATAACATTTCTTTTTTCTATATGAAACACACAAACAGCGGCTACCTGCAGGAATGTATCTCTGTATAAATAAGGCACTTTAGCTTGGAAGCCAGCAGGAGGAATCAGTAAACACAGGTCCTTTGCCTGTCTTGTGGGTCTGCCCAACACTGCTGAGCCAAGGACGGGGCAGAGTATTATTTTTATCTGAGGGCCCTTGGATTTGTCCTTCTGTGTCTGCCAAGCAGCAGGAAGGGAAAGCAGAGCCATATTAAATCCTGGATACGATACAGGTTGGTCTAGATGGCTTGATACCAGCCACAGCCACACAGGCTGGTAACATACAGCAGCTTCTCGAGTATGTGGTGGCTGCTGGAGGAGGGGACCTGGGGCAATTAGGGTGAAGCAGGATTCAGCTTGGCCACTGCTGCTCAGAGAAGCGACATGAATCATGGTTCTTCTATTAGAATTGCCAAGAGCCCCTGAAAATGGAGGAGTTTATTGCTGGGCAGGGGAACCAGGGACCTCCAGTGTTTATTGCATTCAGAGCATCACATTCTGAATCGTTTTTGACACTGTAGCCGGCAAAGACTGACAAGAACAAGGCCTGAAGGCACTTTGCACTGTGGCCAAATAGCACCAGCTGGCACTGCAGGAGATGTTATATTCCCCATGGAATTATTTCTGAGCTCTGTAAACCTTGTGTGCTCCTGTGATTTGATGCTCAGGCAGCAAAAATCAGCAAAGCCCCTCCACCTCCATGGGGGTGATGCTCTGGAACTGGAACTGCAACCACAGAATGGGATTACAGGAGGAGGAAGACTGGATAAAATGGAAGCAAGCAGGAAAAAAGCCAGAAGGAAGAGTTGTATATCCATGTAGGATATATATAAGTGGTGCTTTACAGCTGAAACCAGAAAGGTTGCTCTAACAAACCCTTTCCTCCTCAGGTAAAAAACAAAAAGGCAGGGGGAATATGTGGGGTCAGACAAGCAATTGCTGCTAGGTTTCTAATATTTCTGATAAAGATAATACAAGCCTAAAAGACGAACCGTCCTGTGTTAGCAAAGAGATAAGCAGTTTCTGCTTAGAGAAATCCAGACCTGCCAAGTCCTGTATGTTTAGCACAAGGTGTGAACATCTGGCCACCGTCTCCCTGTCTGCTGCCACAATGCTCCCAGCTTGCTTATTCCCCAAACGGCTCTAAAAGGTTCCTGGACCTCAGGTACCAGATGTAGATGAGATAGCAACTCAGAGATGCCAACTTATTTTGCAGAATCAATAGCAAGGGCAGCAGTCTCCAAGAAAGGTGCACATTCCCCTGTATCTGTCCTGGGAGTGAAGGAACTTGAGCTCCATGCACTGGCACCTTGAGCAAAGGTTCAGCCGCAGGTTTATGCATCTCTGCCAGCTTTCCTCAAGGGGTTCCAGCACACAGCAGGGCAAATGGTTTCAGAGTACAAGCACACAAACAAAGCAATAGTTCCTCTTGTTTAACTGAGTTACGACTGCTCATCAGCCAAGCTTCAGTAACTCAGGGGAGGTGTCCTCACAGCTGGTGGTAAATGCAAATCTCAGCACATCAGAGCACGGCCGTTGCAGCAGAGGAGCTGCAGTAAGTTACACGTTACAGTGGTACTTTCATTATTGATTTTGTTTTGTTCATTTGCTTTAACTCTGAGACAAAGGATATTAGGTTTTTATAGATGGCAAAACTGAGGGAGGCTCAGAATAAGCCCCAGAGCCTGTGAGTCCCAGCCCTCCACCTTCCAAAAACTTTGGAAGTTTTTCTGCTGCTCTCGAGATGTCACAACACGGAGTACAGCGCATGCAGTCCGTGCTGGCCACAGTCCGTACAGCTCCCCCATGCAGCGCTTACTCATGTGAACTCCAGGCTCTGGGTTTCCAAACAAGTAGCTCATCCTAAACTGAAGTAAAGGTGCCTCAGTCTCCCACTTCAAGGCAGTCGGTGGTGGGTGAGACAAGCAGCCAGACAGCAGCTCTCTGTTTTCTGCTGAGGCCGGGACATTCGCAAGGGACGCTGTAGTGGTAAACTGTTCAGCACAGCAGCACCTTGGCTTTCAGGAGGGAAAAGGGAAATGCTTTGTTCCCTGTGTTACTTCTAAAAGTAATAGCAAGCAGCATACTCCAGAGATGTAGGTAGCCAGTGGTCTTTCTGAAAGGTAGGTATGAGTGGGTGTATATACGTACCTCTGCCCAGAACAGAAATGTGCCCTTCAGAAACGCAGTCCCTACCTCCTCACAAGTGGAAGGGATCACAAAAGATGTTTTCATTTGCAGCATCTTAAAAATCTGTTCTGCCTTACCCATCAGCCTTAAACAAAAAAAAAAAAAAAGCCAAACAAAAAGCCTGTTGATGTGATTTATTAGTTTTGTTAATATTGGGAATTGAGCTCTTGTGTAATATAATTCATTAAGTTTTCTGAGATGTGAAAAAAGCTACCACTCATCTAGTCATTACTAACAGCTTGACTGACTGAAGAAGTGCCGTGCAGCTTTGTCTCGCAGCAAAATAAGATCCCATTTTTGTTTGGGACTCTCTGTGCACTGTGGGGTTTCTGTAGTGGCATAAGAGGAAGGGATGGGTTAATCTTTTCCAGTTGAAACCTCTCTGATGCCTGCAAATTGAATGGAGTTTGATGTAGTTTAATGTATTTTTAATTAATAGCCCCACACAGAGACACGGTTTGGGATGGTCAGTGGGTGAGGAGGGATGTTATTTCTGAGCTTAGCATAAATCATTCTGTTTGCCTTTTTTTCCTGTCAGACTTAAAACTTGACTATTTTCTGCATGGTTTTCATGTCATTTCCTCCACCAGGATGAAATAAAATACATTTCATGCATGATAAAGAAATCCCTGGTCAGTTCTGTTCTGAGAGACCAGTGTTGGAAGCTTTAGTGAGATAAATGAAAAGACGACGTAACTTTTCAATATCTATTTCAAGGACTTTCTTTCCCTGCTTAATCTTCAAATACTTTTATTTTGTCACAGCTGACATAGTTTTGATCACTAATGTATCCACAATGCTCTCCGTACAGGTTGTGGGCATTCTGAGATGATGGGGGGTGGTGTCTACCCTTACTGCCTTGGAGGTACCGGTCTCTGCAAGGTAAACTGTAGTCTCCAGTATTTGTGATATCCCCTTATGCACAGGTAAAATCAACAGGAGCTTGGCATTCAGTGTAAGCCTGACAACAATCAACAAAAAAATCCAAACAAATAACCCCCCTCCAAACCCTCAGGAGGCATTAGATTGAAAGCAAGTGGTTTGGAGATTAATTTCTTAGAAATGTCTAAATGCAGAAAAAGCTTCATGCCTTTGAGTACTAACTGGATGGAAAGCTTGTGATTTATGTGTGTGTTTGACAGGCAGTGATTGCTGGAACGATGTGCCTTGATGCCGGGTGCCCTGTGGACTAGTGCTGGCCTCACAAGATGGATTTTGTGTCTGATGTCGGCTCATCCCTCTTGGGCAAATGCCGGTGGAATGATTCTGCTGCAGACTCTGACTGCAGGTCACCGGTAGCTTTACCACGCCGTCTTGCTCTGTCTGGTGTTTTAGGAACTCCTGTTACACCTGAGAGCAAGGAATTTCAATGCTTCCCCGGACTGTGTCTGAAACAGTTCCCCCATCCCATGAAAGCAGGCACTGGGGATTCCTCAGGGCTCAAATGCTGCACACCCCCAGGCCCTGTGTGTGGCCAGGCTGCCCGGGAGCTGGGAAGGCACATGCTGCTGTGGGACACCCTGGGCATCACGGGAGCACCACGACTGCCAAAATCACCCGACTGCTCTCTCACAGCAAGCAGAGGCCGATTATCCTCCATCGTAAGTGAGCTCAGATTCAATCTCTGTCTTTGAAAGCGCGCAAAGCCTACTCAGCCTTCCTTACAGCTATTCATCAGTACTTCAAAGAAGTAATATTTTTCCTGCAAGGCAGGGGGACAGCCTGGCATCCTTTTTTCCCTTTTTACTTAAAGCAGTAAATCTTCATTTTCTTAGAGCTCTAGGAGCAATTTCTCGTCTCCATATATCCCTGTTCATGAAGACGTTACTTATGCAGACATCTCTTCTGCAAAATCTTTTCTGCCTCAAAAGGCTCAGTACCCTTCAAGCGCTGTGTTCCCTTTTTAATGCACATCTTGTTTCCAGCCCAGCACCCTGCCTAGCCACAGGACTCTGCCTTCTGCTGTGGCTTCAGCCTTCTACTGACAGCAGGTAATTTGCAACTCATTCCCCCCCATGCAAAAGCAAAGCTGATCACCAGTTTCTTCCAACCCATCACCTCTTACCTGAGATAAAAGGCTGTCCTTCTTCACAAGGCAGCATCTGAAACGTGTCAGAAGAGCAGCATATCACACGGCCAGACTTGTCGCGTTAGAGGAGAGTCTGATCCTCTCCTTTGGGACCTGTCATTCCATGTTACAGACCAGCCCAAGCAGCTACAGGCTCCCTCATTGGCATTCACTGTATTTAATGCGGAAATGTAAAACACTGAATTCAGACTGCCTCAAGTTACATGGCCAACTGCAAGCTATCATAGCAACGCGTGCTCTTCCTGTGGTGGTGGAGCAGCATTAGGCCAAGCCTGAATGCCTGTGGCAATCCCATCTGGGTTTTATTCAGAAATAATTTGGTAATACTTGTAGGACTAAGGAAGAGACTATCCGCTTTCCTGTTGGCATTTGCTGGGGGTATTTTCAGGCGCGCTCTCAAGTGGCTGTTGGATGACGCAGTGGGATAAAGGAGAGAGCTCGGGGTGCTGAGCGCTCCTGGGGGCTGAGTGCCCTCAGCCCAGCAGCTCTGACGGGCCTTGGCTGACCTGGTTTGATTCCACATTTGTCTTGAACTAATCTGAGTTCCATGACTTCACCAGGAGGCCTCCACAATTATATATGTAAGAAAGAGGAAAATTTGACCCTAGCCATGATCACAGGAGAAATACCAGCACTTGCTGCTCACAGGGGGAGGGGAAGAAAAAGGAAAAAGGAGGGGGGGGGGAAGAGCAAAGACTGAGCAGACGTGCTGTCTATAGGCTGCCTCTAATTGCGCAAGTGCTGGCAAAGCAAGGCGTGAAGATTTATTAGCGATCAGACCTTGCCAGCCTGAGCCCTGGTGGCCGTGGCCCTGGCACCACATGCTGCGCTGGACTTCGCTTAGCGAACCTTTTCCCTAATTCTAGTCCAGGTGCTGCATTTGTCCAGCTCATAGTCAGTTCTACACCATGTGTGCCACCATCCTGTCATTCCAGCCTTCAGAACTGAGAAGCCTGAAACAAAGCAGCCGAGAGCCATCAGCTCCGTCCTGGGCCTTGGGCAGGCACAGCACGGGACAGACCTTCCCCCTCCTGCTCAGTTACTGTTTTGGTATCTCCAGCCTTGTGAGCCCTCCTAGCACAGAACGGTTCTTGGACACCTTAAATGCCACCGTACCTCAAACACGCCAAGAAGTTCTCCAGGGCTCAGCTACATCAGTGAATGGCACAACTTGTAATTCATGCTGTCGATAAGTGGGTGTGTTAATCAAGGGGAAGATCTGTGCAATTGTCTGATCTTGATTCCAATTAATTTCCCATTAACAGATTTCCTAAATCATTAACAGAATGCCTGGTTACATATGATGCCAATAACTCTTTGGCACATATGGCCTTCCTGCCATCATGGGAGGGCGTGGGCTGGCTCAGTCTGAAGTGAGAACTTTGAGGATCCTGCTGCCTTTCTTAAAGTAAGGATTTTTACCTGAATATTTTTATAGAGGAGTCTGCTTGCTGGAAGGCCTGTGTCGTGGTTAAGATTGATCCCTTTGTAAAGGGAAATTAAGTTTGGTATGATAAGAAGCAAAGTTTACAGTAGCATGTGTATTGTGAGGTTTGATAATTTTGATTTCTATCTGAAATTATTGTGGCTCTACGTTAATCTGAAAAATACCATGTTCCATTTGTATCCCTTGCTTTTTTTCCTAAATGATGAGGGCTTTTCGCAGCATAAATACTGGAGAAAAAAAAAATCATGTGAGTGAAGCATATCTATCCTTTCCTATCCATCCTAAAAAACTCTTAAGGGCTATGGAAAAACACTTTGGAGCTGTAAATGATTGTGGGTATTGATTAGGTAGCAGGGAGTCAAGTTTCTGGTTTATGATTTTATAGGATTAGACCTCTAAAATGTGCGGTACTCAGTGTGTCAGAGAATGAAGAAAGTTTTAGCATTCCTTGGTATTTTACAAGTTTTATAGTGCTTCAGGTTCCTGCTATTTTACACTGCTCCACTGTTGAAGAGTTGCGTTCAATTCAACCTACCAGGTGGGGCTCTTCAGGGGAGAGGAAGTTTTGGGAGCTGAGACTTGCTGGGTAGGAACTTGTGGATTTAGACCATGAGCGGGATGGCATAGCAAAGAAAGTTAATTTTCGTGGAATCTCTTTATAGTTCTGTATATTTTTTAAAATCCCTTCCTTAGTATGTTAGATTTTGGTTGGTAGAAATAAGGCTTTTTTTTTTTTTTATGGGGAAGTCCCTGGTGCCTCTGAAGTTGGTGGGAGTTCTGCTGTGGACTACAGCTCTGAGACCGTCATTTTGTCCTTCAGCTTCATGGTTTGCAGTGAGCCACCAGGGTTCACATCTGCCCATGGACAGTCTGATTTGGGCTGCTCTGGGCTTCTAGCTGTGCCATAGCCCACTGAGTACGGACTCTGCTATTGAAGAAGAAAACCCCTGGGACTAACCCCAGCAGAGTTAAGGATGGTATCTTCAATTGCAGGCACTTTATTCAGAGCATCCATCTCAAAGGAGCCTGATGTCATTCCTGTCATGGAGGGTTAGTTCTGGGAAGAGTTACTACACCTCTGTTTTCTACAGGTTTGTTGTCTCTTTCTACTGGGAAATCATGTTTGAGCTGTCTGGTTTCTGGGTTTCTGGGTATGTGGCAGCCCCTGCTGTGTTGTAGAGTGACTGGGTATGTGTAGAACATCACAAGTCAACATACAATAACTTAAATAGTCCTTTGACTTTATTATAAATGGCTGACTTTTAGTTTAAACATTATTCTTTTTCGGCATATCTCAAACTCAAATACTTACAAGTGCGGCATAGGACCCCCGCAGTGCACGCGGCTTTACTAACGAACGTTGCATTAACCACCAGCCCTGGGAGCAGCCCCTGAAGTAGGACCTAACAGATCAGTCACACAACCCTGGAATTTAAAACAGCAGCACGAGGAAGAAAAAAAATCCAGAGCAAATAATCTGACTGGGGGGAAGGAAAATAATTTTATTTTATAATTAAGCTACAAAGCAGGATGACAGACTTCATAAACTGAGTCCTGTTTCCCTAGACAAGCCAATTAATGTACATGGTTGGAAAGATACGTGTTTTAACAAGCAGCATGAAAAATAGTGTGTTTCAAGTTGGGAAAGTCACACTTGAAGCCTTTAACATGCACAGTCAGCTAGATACAAAATGCCAACAAATCTATCTTAACAAGCTTTTAAAATGTATTTGGAGTAATGAGGAGAAAATATAGGAAGACTTATAAACACACATGAAAGTAATTTCAGCAGTTATAGATTGCATAACATGGTGAAAGCATTTTAGTTACTGAGCAGCAGTAAAATGTGTTGACTGTTTAATTTGTACACAGTTTTATTTTATAGCATTTTAAAACTTGCCTTTTGGCAGAGAGAATACATAAGGATGTAGACTTATTGTAAGGCAGATGACTGACAAGAGAGCTCACGTTATCTTCAAGGTTAGAACTATTGTGGGAAAATAATGTTCCTGAGGATCTAGGATGTACGTGGCTGTGCCTGTAATCAGTTCCAGTTATGGATCCCACCAACAAGGGCACACTTGGATTCTTGCAGTTCATTAACAGCTGCGTTTCAGACACTTCGCCAGGGCGTGATCCCAGCCTTGTGCCGGACAGCCTGCTCTTCCTTCGATGGGCTTCAGATGGGGGCTTTAATGAGAAATTGTCTTTTTAAAAATGTGCTGTAATCAAATAGAACAGGTTCCTTGTTGCTGTTTGTGAAATGACTGTGACTTCCTGCATATTCTTTTTTAACTAACAGCCACACAGGAGTCCCAGAGCTGGGGGAAAGCTTTGGTGTACTGAAGATTAACAAGAGCCCTCAAAATAGCAGCCCAAAATTTACCTCTCTTTGTGGTTTGGTGCAATATCCTATGAATCAGTGGCGGTTAAGGCTATTTCCATCTATTTTTTTCCCCCTCTGTGAGATGAGAGACCAGGGCCCCACCCTCCTTAAGTAATAAAGTTTCACCAGCAGTTAGTTCCTCTCCACATGTGCCTTCCCCAAGCCCACAGCCAGTTTCCAGCCATCTCTAGGCCAAGTTACCCTGTAGCATCTGGTTGTCATTATGTAAAAGCAAACAGGCCTGTTTTTCCATCTCTCTTACATATGTTAATATAGCACAGCTGGACTCCAAAAGGTGGAGAGAAGCTTTTTGCAGAAGTGTGAGACCAGAAATTTGCCACTTTCTATCAGGCAGAGTCCAGCTGTGGTGGTGGGCAGGTATCAGCTCTCCTGTTCCTCCCAGGGGTTAACCTGCTGCTGCAGCCCTAAGCCTGCCTTGGACCCCACAAAAATCACGGAATCACGGAACTTCAGAGTTGGAAGGGACCTCTAGAGATCATCTAGTCCAACTCCCCTGCTAAAGCAGGATTGCCCAGAGCACATCACTCAGGACTGCATCCAGACGGGTCTTGAAAGTCTCCAGAGAAGGGGACTCCACACCCTCCCTGGGCAGCCTGTGCCAGTGCTCTGTCACCCTCACCGTAAAGAAGTTTTTCCTCATATTCGATCGGAACTTCCTGTGTTCCAGCTTGTGCCCGTTACCCCTCGTCCTGTTACTGGGAACCACTGAAAAGAGCCTGGCTCCATCCTCCTTCAACCCACCCTTTAGATGCTTGTAAACATTCATACGGTCTCCCCTCAGCCTTCTCTTCTCCAGGCTACAGAGTCCCGGCTCTCTCAGCCTTTCCTCATAAGGGAGATGCTCCAATCCCTCAGTCATCTTTGTTGCCCTACGCTGGACTCTCTCCAGTAGTTCCCTGTCTCTCTTGAACTGGGGAGCCCAGAACTGGACACAGTATTCCAGTTGTGGCCTCACCAGTGCAGAGTAGAGGGGGAGAATGACCTCCCTTGACCTGCTGGCCACACTCTTCCCTATGCAGCCCAGAATTCCGTTGGCCTTCTTGGCGACAAGGGCACATTGCTTGTTCATGGATAATTTCCTGCCTGCCAAGACCCCCAGATCCTTTTCTTCAGAACTGCTTTCCAGCAGGTCCACCCCTAACCTGTCTTGGTGCCTGACATTCTTCCTCCCCAGGTGCAGGACCCTGCACTTGTCCTTGTTGAACCTCATTAGGTTCTTCTCTGCCCAGCTCTCCAGCCTGTCCAGGTCACGCTGGATGGCAGCACGGCCCTCTGGGGTGTCAGCCACCCCACCCAGTTTGGTATCATCAGCGAACTTGCTGAGGATGCGCTCTGTCCCCTCGTCCAGGTCACTGATGAATATGTTAAACAATACTGGTCCGAGTATTGACCCCTGGGGGACACCACTGGTTGCAGGCCTCCAACTCGACCCTGCTGTATTGTTATTGCTGCTGAGAATCGCTGTTTGGACAGAGCAGAAAGCAGCCTTTTGTGGAAATTACTGAGGAGGAGTGCGGTTTCCATGCGCTTGCACATCCCATCACCTGGTATCTGGGTGTGCAGTGCTGGGAACCTCCTGCCAAACAGCTCAGGGAGGCTTCCCAGCAGCACAGGTACCCTCCCTCGTCAGTGTTATGCCTCCTTTGCTTTCTCTGCTGACTAACTGAGAGGTAAAAGAAGCACCAAACAAAGCTGCTGCAGCCTCCGTCTGTTCTCCTTTAAGCTCTAACCCCATAAAACAGCTCTGCATGTGTTTAATGCTCAGCGTGGTCCGGTCATCTCACTGAACTTGAAGATCTGGATGTGCAGCCATGTGCAGGGCTTGTATGGGAATACCAGCGTGGAGAGTGTGGCGTAGGTACAGCTGCCACCTTTAAAACCGGATTCAATAAATATCCTTGCTGTGCTTTGGTCTGTTGCTGTTCCCAGCACTTAACATCTATTGATGTCTCCCGCTTACATTCCGTTTTGAACCACAACGCACCAAGCGTTTGCCTTTTGTTACACTAAAGGGAAAGTAACATGGAGGTAAGATTGACTTCCCAGATACACAGAAGCCTTGACTGTAACCTGACATCCCTTGATGACTTTCTTTAAGATGTAACTTGAAAAAAGGAAAATAGATTATTATTTCAGTTTAAGTTGGTAGCTGTATTCCTCTTACTTTCTATGTGTTTAATTTATCTCTACATTCAGAATTCCTCATGCAAATTATCAATGACTCTGTTTAACTCTGCTTAACTAATTGGTACTTGTATATGCAAGATTAGTGATCAACTATATTAATATTATTGACCTCTGTTTGCCTCTTAGTGCTATCTATTTTTCCCAGGTGAATGCAATTAGAGTGTAATTAATTATCAAATAGCTATGTTCCTTTTATTCTGAACACTGTAACAATTACACACTGAGATCGGCACAACACCCTGAATACATAATTCATTGGTTTGTGCTTTCCCCCTAGAATCCATGGGAGATTTGCGAGAAAATAGGCACAAGTAGTTGATACATAATGTATTTAAAGACCTATAAAAGTTTCACCCTTGAGGGTCCACTGGGAAATAGGATGGTTTGTATTTAACTTTTAATTGTATAGCTGAGAAATGAAGTACAGATAAAGGGATGGTTACTGTAACTGGCACCCGACCAAAATAAACGTTGGACTCAGCTGTCCATAGCCTTGAATACATGAATAACTTTATGCTCTTGGGTTGTTTAATTGGATTCTGTGGGACTGTGAATTTGAGTAAACTTATTCATGCATGGGTATTTTTTCAGGATCAGGCTGTTGCAGGTACTTTCATTGTTGAACAGAGGAAAAAATTCCCAGTGACTGTAGACAAGGCCACAGGTTTGTCTCCGGGGGTGCCAGGTCTGCTCTCGCCCAGGGAGTGCTCTCGTCCGTCCTGCATCAGTGCGCAGGAATCCCGCGTACCTGGGCAGAAGGTAACCTGCGGGCGCTGAGCACTCTGCCTGCGGCAGCTACTGAAATTGCAACATCAGAAGAAAAACTGATTTCTGTCCTTTTCAAGGCCAAATCTAAATGTAAACTGGCTCCTTCAGTTGAAGCAAAAACAATGATGGGATAGGCAGCCTGTGTACTGGGGTAAGACGCTCCCCTCACTGGCCACCCAAACCATCACGGGCCAGGAGCTGTGTCAGCTTTACGTATCTGGTCCAAGCCAAGCCCGGAGGCTCGTCCTGGCGCATCGTGGCTGTTCCTCCCCTGCCGCTGAGCACCGAGCTCCAGCACCGCCGGGGGAGGCTGTGGCCACAGTGATTGGGAGCAGGAGTCAGACCCGTTCTGAGCTTGCTCCAGTGCCTTCAGCTTTCCCACCTCCCAGTTA
The DNA here is from genome assembly GCA_013398915.1 of Dromas ardeola. NCBI lineage: Eukaryota > Metazoa > Chordata > Aves > Charadriiformes > Dromadidae > Dromas > Dromas ardeola. The sequence goes on from VYZM01005468.1 coordinate 106,290, forward strand.
GGGGTGTGACGCACTGGGATGGATATTAAATGTGAATACAGCCCTTTTACCTTGGGTAAAAAGCTTTTTGACATATTGAGATTAAAAATTAGATGCATGCCGCAATAGTTGCAGGTTTCATTTTCCCCTTTAAAAAGGCGTGGAGCCGCAGAGCAAAAGAAAATCGTATGTTTGGCGAGAAAGATTGGCAAGAGTGAAGAGAGGCTGGGTGGGCTGTGCTCACAAAGCAGGTGCCCGATTCACGTAGGCCCGTACAGCTGTGCCTTGCGTGCGCTAAAGAAAATGCAACTAGATACTCAGTTCCATTGGGGGGTTTCTCCACCTTTCCCATTTATGAAGGACCACTGGAGCTGGACAGGAATGCAGAACGTCTTGGTTTTTCTGTCTTTGTCTGAGGTAATTTGGGTAAATTGCTTTACCCCTGTGTATCCGAGCTTTTCTGCTGGTAAAACAGGGACAGTAACATAAATGTTCTTTTTGTAAAGTGCATTGAGATTATTTTTTATTTAATTTTCTTACTGTGACAGTCTGGGATCTGAGTGCACAAACATGAAGTCTTGTAAAGCACAATGTTTCCCTCAATTTAAACGAGTGTTCTGAAATGTGGGTTTAAATTACGAAAAAAGGGAGAAAGGATCTGTTAGGAGTTTTGGCCTGATCTCTCCCCACCCCTCCCCAAATGAGTTTATGAAATCCTGGGCTCAGTGGCTCAGGACAGTCAAGGCTGCTCGCCGGGCTGCAGCCAACAGCAACAGGCGCTTTCTGAAGGTTTAAAGGCGCCGGTGTCGGGCTCGGTTTCTCCCCTCGGTGCTTCTGTTGGGGGTTCGGGAGCAAAACGGCCAAATGTCGGCCAGCGGCGCCTGTGGGCGGTTGACGCGGGGCCCGAGGGTGCGTCCCGGGACAGGCGCCGGCCCCGCGGGGCCCCCC
>VYZM01005468.1:112934-130582 GCA_013398915.1 Dromas ardeola
TCAGGGACCAGACCGTTTTTGTAATCTTCTCTCAGCTTGAACAGACATGAATTAATTATGTCTTGGACCTTTTAAGGGGATTTTTTTTGCCTAAACCTGCCTTGATTTGACCTTAAAACTACAGATGATGAAGATTATTCCCTAAGGGTCCTCAGTGAGAAGTCCTATAGGCTATTTCGATCGCTGCTGCCGACCTTTCCTTAAGATGTGCAGCTGCACTGTCAGCCAGCCTGTCTTGCTGACCTTGTCAGCCATGCTAAACAACCTCGTCACAATTTTTTGTCTGAATTGGGAATAGTGATCTCTTTTTATTGGAGTAGACATTTTCAACCTCTGGAAACTNCCCCCCCCTTAATTATTCCTTTGGTTTTGTGTTTTTAACACCTTTCCATTTATTAACTTCACCCACTGTGGATTCTGGTGCTGGATATAAGTATTTTGACAACAGCTGAGACAGTATAGTGTCTATATAACTTATTATTTTTTAAATGCTTGGGGCACATCAATGCCATATAAAACTGTCTTTATTTTGGCCGGGAGGAAGGAGGAAGAAGGAGGAAGATGGCCCATGCCCACAAGACTTCTGCAATTTCTGTCTACTGTATTCGTCTGAGCTTATATTGACCCTTTACTGCTGATACATTTTCTTGCAGAGGGAGGATATACTACAGTACTTCATCTTCTCTGTGCTTGTGCTGGCTCTCAGGGGAAATTCGGTCATTTTAGTATGCAGTTCAAGCACTGTCTGAAAAGGCGTCATGGTTTGGATAATAATTTTTCAAACAAATTTAATACACTGATTTGCTTGGGATGAAGATCAAGTACTGTTCCATCCAAGATGCACCTAAAGGGCAACTTGTTTGAGTTAGGTTTACTGAAACAGAAGTGACAGAATATCAATTTGTTTTCTAACTTCATGTCATATTTGAGAATCAAATAAGCAATTACATGAGAGTAAATTGGATTTATTTCAATATCAGATTTGCAGTCCACTTGTTGTTTTATTTGATTGAGATAAAATAGCCCTTTATTTTACAGTAAACATGCTCAAATGTTTTATTTCTTCCTTGGCTTCTTCAGCGCTTGTAGTTTCTCAGCCTTAAGTTGAAAACATTACCGATACATAACATATAACAGACTTACTTAACACCAGAAGCCTTCCCTGGATTAAGGTGACGAATAGTCCCAAATCTCTCTTTCTTTGCGATGAGGTGACTTGCAAAGATGCCAGTTGGTGCCAATGCATTCGTGTCAGCTTCTGCCGTCATTTGCATTTACCAAAATCCCAAATTTGAATGTAAAAACAGGACCTCACACATAATGTATTTGCTTAGTCCATGGGTGCAACCATGTGTCAAAATTATATGACCCTGAAAGGGTACAATTTTATCTTTTGTTTTAGGAAAGATGTTATTTTCAGATTCTTCACAGGCTTTTCCAAATGTTCAGATGCCTCCAAATAATCCAAACTATCCTACTTAAAGGAAACAGATTTCAGCAGTCTCCTTTTTGTTGTTCATCAAAGAGCTTCTACTGGAATTTGGTTTGTTACTAGATATGATTTACACAAATGTTTCTGCTCCCTAACACTGTGTAAGGATCCTAGGCAGCTCAAAGGATTACTGAAAGGAAACTTAAGTGGTTCACCTCTAGGCCTCCTGCTCAAGATTAATAGTAACAGAATTGCTTCCTTCCCCTGCATTCACCCACAATATATTTTGCAAAATGTGTCAAATCAGACTCTTCCAATTCCATATGTTTTCTGAATCTGAATTAATTCCTGTGGTGGGGCGGCAAAGATCATTTTGCTTTTGTTTTAGTTCATCTTTTACACAGAATTATTTTGGAACATTCTATTACAAATTACTTCTGTATAAAAAAGCACGTGCTTTATCTAGAATTGTAACGCCCCTCTAGGCCAAACAGAATTTTGGTGAAATATGTGAAGCTCTTTGCCAAATCCCTGAGCCACTGGGAGTCACTCCATTCTACACAAATCAAACTTGTGCATTTATAGTAAACATTAAAGAAACTCCAAACATGACAATTGAGGTTTTACCAGCCTGAAAATTATAGCCCAGCCATGATAACTGAAGTTCTGACAGCAATGAAACAGAAATTTGGCTGCCAAAAGCTGTATTTAGCTGTTCGTTCTAATGGTTGTGATCACCACGAATTCGGCAGGGAATTAGCAGTCTCGGTCCAGAAGTAGTCGCAGTGCGTGCAACGTGCATGAAACAGCCAGGTATCTACATGCAAAATAACAATTGTCAGCCAAAGGAATGATCTCAGTCAATTAAAGGCTAAATTAGTCTCCTAAATGAACTACTCAAAGGAGTTGTCTAACAAGGCCTAGCCTGCAGCTCGTTAGTGCTGCAGTACCTCACACTGCCGTTCCCCGCTGGAGTGGTAAATGCAGCAGCACTTGCTCATTGGGTGCTGCCAGCCTTTCGGAAACACTGCATTCACGTCTCCTTTTTCTGATAGATAAATAATACTCTTTGCAAATGTTTCTTAAGCCGTGATTTGGACCTTCTTATTGCAATTGTTTCTTTAGATCCTTTCAGTAAAATCATACCATTTATTAATACACATGGCTGTGAAAGTATTTATTAGGATCCTACAATTTGCAGACAGGAAACATTGAGTTCATCTGTGTTTCCATGTGGAATTGGCAGGGCTCCTGTCCGTTTCGTTCAGCTGCTAGCATGTTCTGTAGAATCACAGAATATTGGGTGGAAAGGGATCCTGAAAGTTTGTTTTGCCCTCAGGGAAAATCAGAAATGCGTTAGCCGTTCCTGACAGCTTATTAGTCTAACCTGTTTTTGTGGAGACTTCGCAACCTCCCCAGATGATCCTACCAGTCCTTAGAAAGTTTTCTTAATGTCTTTCTAAATATTTTCTTTGTTGCAGTTTTCTTATTTTCATTTGTACTCGGAGAACAATTTATTGCCTTTCTCTTTGCAACAGTCTTATGTATATTTGAAGGCCATTAGCATATTTACTAATATTTTGTCCAAGATACAGAATATATATTTTTTCATATATCTTTTCTTTTTGCATCGCAGGACATGCAGTCAGATAGGCTGCGTCATAGAATCTAGCATCTCCACTGTTACTCCATACTGTGTTAAGGACTTAGATAAAGGGTTTGCACATTGGCTTTTAGCAAGCGGTGTTATAAATCTACATCAGCTCAGGAACAGGCCAAGGATAAAGTTCTTATTGTTCTACCCTCTTGGGTGCTTCATTGCTTCAGTTGGGAGGTAATTTGCTTTGCTTTATATGCTGTTACACATTACTTCCCAGATGTAGGGACTGAGTTATTATGGCTTATTTGTCGGTGGCAGCAGGAAGGATTAAAACCCAATCTTTTGCCCAGATCTAGTGATGGTCAGGAGGAGTGAGAAAAAAAGATGTTAACTGGACTTCAGAGACAGCTCTTCGCTACACTGGCACAGGCAATACTCTGTTCAGAGTGGAGGAACTGTACACAGTGAACCAGAGACATGTCTTGAGACTTACTTTAATTATTACTTTTCTTGCCAGTATCTAATGTTATTTAGCAAATTAAAGTTTTCTCCCCCTCCCCTCCGGCCTTTTTCTGATGAAGCTATGGGTATGTCTCTTGACCACGTAGACAGGTCAGAGTCATTGGTAGGGTCTACACCTGCCTAAGGGCTTGGCTTCCGCACTGTCTACAGATCCCTTCAGTCGCTGGAGCAGCCCACCTCAGCTTATTGTTTCATAATCTGTGTGTGTCTTTATTGCCTTGTGTTGCCCTAGTCCTACCACCTTTCTTTTTTGAGTTCTCACCTTTCTCATATCTTCAGCAGTATCTCAAAATTCAATTGGCGGAACTATTCATCTATAAAAAAAGAAGAAAAGCCATTTTGAGATGTTCAGAGCCATTTTGTCAACTTGAAATGTTTTCCCTATGTATTTATATGTACTAAGTGCAAATACATTATGTGATTCTCTTTCCTAATTATTTATGGCCCTTTTGTGATATTGCATGTCAGTTTAAATTTGCACCACTGCTAAAGTTATCTGACAGTAAGCTATAATTCTTACATGCAGTTACAGTGGGTAAACAATACCTTGTCTTTCTGGTAAAGAAAGCCAACCTCGGAGGCTCCTCTAAACCACTAACACAATAGTAGATGGGTATATTTCCTTATACTTTATAAAGAGTACAGGGCTTTTTCCTTCAAAGGTTCTTGATAGTTCCCAAGATACTTGTGCTTTTGTTGCTGGGTCTCAGTTAATTGTGCTTAGTCAATGATGATATTTCACAGATTAATCCAAAAGAGAAACCAAATGGCAATGTGACGCAAACAGCAGCAGAGCTAGAAGGATTTCCGCTCATTCAGGGTACCGGTTTTTGTTTCTCTATAGTAAGACTAAGTGCTTTTTTTAGCCCTTTTGCACAATTATTTAGAAACACAGGGAGGAGTTGCTCTTTTCGCTCCTTTCCACTTCCTTCCCAATCCAGCTGTGTCAAAGGACGAGGTCACCATCCTCAAATGCTCTTTACTACTGCTCTGAAGGAGAGCACTTTGGGAGAGTGCTGTCTAATAGGCTTCTGACAGAGCCAACTGGGCAAATTTAAACAGTTTTTAAATGGATAGTCTGAGCTATCTCAGACAAATTTTCTTGAAGAACTGTAGGAGTGTTCCTGGAAATGTATTCAGTAGAGTTATTTCCACCAGGGAGTGGTGACAAGTGGCTGGCATTGATGACCCCTCCCACTAAGACAGCTGGATGGGGAGATGATGTGTGTCTCCAGCCTGGTCCCCAGGCCAGCAGTCAGTGTCCCTGGCTGTATCTTCAGAGGGGACTTGTCTGCATATGAATGTTTTATCAGTCATACGCTCTCTATCCATGCTGACTTTCTCAGTTTAGTGTTACCTTTTCCCTAAATACCTTAAACTAAAACAGAAGACCCTGTTATCCCTGCAGGAATTACCGTCTTATGAACAGTAATAGGAATTTACACCTGAGTTTAGTCCGGCGTAACTTTTCCGTGCATCTTGAAACTTACTGTACATCAGCTGTATTACATTAACTTATCCTCGGTGTGCTCTTAGCCTGTGATAAACTTGGTGATTTCATCTCAGTCATGCAGTAATAAAAATAAAAACTAAATATACTAGAGTACTTAGAGGCACTAGAGAAACAGAGGTAACTGTTTCCAAATGAATCCCTGTCTATTGTTTGTAAGGAGATGACTTAGCTAATTGAACAAACACGTTGAATTTGAAATTGCAAGTGGGAGAGAGATGGGAAGAAGCACTTAAAACTGTTGTTTTGATTACACTACACACAGCAAAAATGGATTAAAGACCTGTTCCTGAGTTGATGGTAGTGACTGTGATTCATACCAAATTTAAAATCTGTATGTCTAGTTTCATCATGTTTAATTTTTAGTGAAATGTTTTGTTTATAATGACACACATGCCAAATACGTAAATCATAATCCAAGCTAGTGATGGTAAAGGAAACATGAAAGAAAAATGTCAAATTTGATGGAAATGCAGTATTATGAATTTCACCTATATTTGATCTGCAAGTATCCATTGCATCTGCAAGTATCCATTGCATCTTATATCTTTGGAACGCTTCCTCTGCATTTCAGAGCTCATATGGTAGAATGATTCATTTTGTCATCATCAAATCAGGTATCACTTGATGCTGCTTAAGCAGCGCAGTAATTGCAGTCGATTGGATGGCATAACCTTTCTGAAGGTTATTCTGACACCTAGAACACTTGGTACTGTACCACGTGAAACAGTCATTCAGCATGTTATTTTGCCATTTAAAACGCCAAAATTATTTTATCTGGCTAACAGGTGCCTATGTTTCCTTTTCATACACCATGTTAGGATTGCTAATGGAGCAAAGTTTACACCATCCTCTTCAAAGAGACAAGCATTGGTTACAAGCATTCAACATCCATTGAAATTCAGTGGCATTTGGACACCAGATTCACTTGTGCACCTTTAAATACTTTGGCCTTAATTAGCAATAAACTTTACAGTTCTGTTTAATCAACCAGTGATTCTCCATCTAGTCTTAATTTCTTTTCTAATCCCTTACTCTGTCTGTGAAACAAATGGAACTGATATCGATAGACCTCTTAATCCGTTAATCCAGCTAGCTTTTGTGTTATGAGCCTGGCTTTCAAGCAGCTCCTTCTTTATGTTTTGCTTAGGGTTCTAATATTTGTGCTTAACGTCTTTCACGCATTAATGAGTAAAACCAAGCCTGTTGTGATATGCCTCTGGATCTATGTCTATTACAACTTTTCCATGTGGCAAAGATGGTTCATAAGGTTTCACAGGCACAGAGAGCAATGAAATTTTTTTAATATATATTTGGCTAGCATCTGCGTTTCTTTGGAAGAAAACTTGGCTTTTCTCCACAATATTAACAAATGTGCTAGTTTAGAGTGGGGAAAGGCAAAGGGGGTGCTAGCAAGCCATGGAGAACATAAGAAAAATAAGCTGGACACATGACCCAGAAATACTGAAGGCTCAGAGCTTGCCACAATACTGGTTTTAGGGGAATGCTCACAAGCCAAGACACTATGAATAGGGAGCAGTCTTTTGCAAAGGAAGGGTTAGAAGTTTTATGCCAATATGAAGTTAAGAGCTGATGCCCCTCAAGTCAGACATGACGGTAGGTGTGGTACAAGCCATTGATTGCAGTGTCTCACTCACATTGGTGTAAGTCAGGAGCAGGCACAGTAAAGTCCAGAGATACACGCTGCTGTGAGAGCAGAATCAGGCATCATTTCTACATGCTGTGGGATTTATTTGCTGTTCAGGATTTACAGTCATCTCTGACAATTGCTTCTTGCAGCCACAAAACCAAGTACATCCTACACCAAAGCACAGCAATAACAAGATTTGAATGTCATTAGGGGCTGCTCCTATACATCTTGTATTAAAGCAGCTAAGTGTTTAACCCATGAATAGAGCTCTTATTATCTTTGCTTTTGAAAACTCAGTATAGATCACTTAACCACTCTGCAAGAAATCCCATAAGAGACCAACAACAGCAGGGAACAAAGTCAAGCGAAAAGGATTGTATCTGGTAGAGCTTTTTAAATACATTTTTCATATGAGCGCAGAGACAACTTGAATATTAATCCTAATATAGATTAATTTAAGACAGATTCTTGCAGAGCATGAGGCTGTAAGAGAATTTGGCCAGATAGTTTTTCACTGAAAAGCTCTGCCAATTATGTGCAGCACAAAGGAGACACTAGTGCACAAAATGCATAATATGCCTCCTCCTTCACAACATGTGACTTAAAAAAAATGTTACAGATCCTATTTGCATTTTCCATCTGTGCTCAGGTAAATCCAAGTCTGAGACAAGAATCTGTTTCAGTGTAGTTCATCTAGAAAAATGAGCTACCGAATACGTGGGTTCAGTTTCCAGGCAAGAATGTGTCCATTTGAGAAGTTTCAGTGTTGTAGGTCAGCTATAGTTGTGTAAATCTGGAGGACTGGGGTTGAAGAGGTAACAGAAGTGTGAGATTTACCTGTATGTAACTGATTGAGAAGAAACCTAGAGCCTCTCTGCTGGCTAACAAGCAAATTACCTTATTCACTTAAATATATTTTATAAATAGTAACTGATGATTAACAAATGTATAGTACCCTGGCTTTTTACTTATGTTTTAATGCTAGAAACAGATTGACAGCATGTCAAACAAATCTTTGTTTAGTCACAGAAAAGTTATGTACTAAAAATAGTGAAAAGGTCTGGATTTTTTCCTCTGCCCTTAAGTCAGTGACTTAGAAGGACTGACTTGAAGAGGCTCCTTCCAAAGGGACGGGGGCAGACTCCAGCTTCATCTTTGGCATTGCTTCTGAGATTGCAAACAGATAATGGTGATGATGGAAGTTGTGTGCGAAGTGAGGTGAAGAGATTAAGGCTATGAAATGCAACCAACCTGTACTACCAGGCAGCTGCAATCTCCTTTTTTTATGAGTGTATTTGCAACAATGTTTTAGCAATAGTTTTACCAATTAAATGTAGGGATATATATTCAAACAAATGGGCGTGCACATGCAGGCATAATATCTGTGTTAAAAGTTGGCTATATCCTGCTTTCTGGAGCAGCGACAGTGCTGGAGAACAGATTTGGGATCATGACTATGCTGTGGACCTGCCTGCACAGCAAATCGGAACATTTCCAGAGTACTGTCTGCATGATCTGATTATGGACTAGACTAGCTCTCAGTCTGAGTGTCAACACGGGACTTGGATACAAATACTCCTCTCAAGAAATGTGAAGATGTTTACTGTTAGCCAAACAAATTATAGAAGCTCATTTCCTAAGCAAAAGCTTATCAGGCCACTGCTAAGCAAGGAGAAACAGGGATGCTGATGACGCTCCCTCCCTATTCTGCTCCTCCGAGGTTTTCTGTCGTAGGTCTGCAACGGAGGAGAAATGTATCTCTTCTCAGATAAATCACATAAGCTTTTGTTGAGCCAGGCAGTTTGTTTCCTAGTTCAGCCACAGGCAAAGCTCATCCAGAGACAATAACGTGTTGCATATGAATTTTCAGGAAAAAACACCTCACACCTACTAGTGAACAGCAACCTGAAAAATGTTTCTGAATATGCAGGTAGGAAAAGAACAATTTAAACAACCTGTACAATTATTTTACAACTACATAAAAAAAAAGAGCCTAAGAAATCACTGTTGATCAGTGGTTACATTCCATTTCAAGTCAAGTTTAGTTTCTGAATATTTTTAACCTGATTTGCATAACATCATGCTGTAAGGTCTCAACTCAGCAAAGCTTGTAAGTACATGCTTTCTTTGAAGCCCTTGCATATGCCACCAAAATCAATGGGATCATACATGTCATTAAGTGCTTTTCTGGGTTGAGATCTAATTCTTTGAATTTACAGGAATTTCCAGGTGCTCATTTGGGTCATAAGAGATCTGAAATATTTTATTGTAATAGTTCTTCAGGAAAAGAAAAACCTAATGCAAAACTTTGTTTTTACTAATCATCAAGAAAGGTGCGTCCCACTATTACATAAAATTGCAACGACATATTAGAAGCCATTCTAGAGGAAAGGGACCCATATATTGTAATAGGCACTTTGCTGGGAATTTGTATTGTATTGAATTGGATCATTTATGTGTTGTCAAAATTTATTCAGAATTAAAATTCACCATAACTTAACATTTTGTTTGATTTTAAAGGTGGCTTGTGCATTACATACAAGTAACTTGCTCTATGAACTTCCTGGAGAATTTATTTTATACTGTAATTTAGTGTCAAAGAGACAACCGAAGTATATTTGAATTGTTTTATGAGCACAATGTAATCACTGTAGGGTCTACTTACTTATTTTCCCTTTCACTGCCTAATATTTAGTTTCTTTTCTAAATCTTCTTTGTCTTTACAAGAAAGGTAACACTTATTAATGTCACTTCTGGGGCAAACTATTGTAATTTAAGTTCTAACCCCTAATCTGTATTCTGTGAGGTAAGGTTTTTTACCTGTGGCATCTATTTGTCTATTAAAAAAATGCCTATACATGAACACGCCTGAATTTTGCACATATAAACATTTAGATATTTGAGTAATTCTGCAATATAGCACATGCATTACATACCTGCGGTAGGTTATGGGGGAGTGCGTTATTTGAGCTCTTACATAAAAAGTGGATGTCTCCTGCACATCATGTCACTGCCAGAACAGTTATCCTTCGTGGCAAACACCTCTTGGCCTTTCGGAGCAGAATGTTCTCCAGGCAAACAAGTTGTCAGACGTGTGCCATACCCACAACTTAATAATAAAATGGGTGGAAGGAACCAGTGATTTCAGCACTGAGTTGTCATGGCAAGAACCTGTAGTACCCAAAAGGTGGAACTGCAGTCATACAAGTATCTCCTGTATAATCTCCCTTAGTGAGACCACAGAGAGCAAGCAAGCCGCTACCTCCAGCGGCTCATGCTGAAGAGTCAGCACATCTACAGTGCTCTTACGTGAGATAAGTATCAGATTTCAAAACAGATGGAGCCATGATGGTGGGCACCAAACCACACCTTTTCCTTAAAGGCGGTTACAACAGTATGTGCTGTACTGTGGTGTAACTCGGCCGTCTCCATACGTACATAATTTGTGCAGCTGCAGGCATGCAAACCAGTGAACAAACCACTGATTACATGTGTGTGCAAGTGGTCACTACTTAGTAGCCACTGCTTAGGCACGGTCCGCAGCATGGCTCTGGGAATCGCAGGCAGCTGGTATGTTTTGTACGATGCTGCTGATGTGCACAGATTGGTTTACCAGCTCTTTTTCCTCCCAGTCCTTAAGTTCATCAAAGCAGAAATCATTATGAAGGCAAAACCATACAGATGTAGATCATTTCAAGATACTTCTGCTGCCTGCTACTACAAAACTGATGTTAGTTAGCTAGTTCAGAAGATTCTCGTCTGGCTCCTCAGTTGCCATAGGGCTTTGAGAACCTGCCTTCCTGTCTTGCAAAGATGGGAACTTTTTCCCTGGAGGAGTACATTTGCTAGATTTTCAATTAATCTTGCATCTTTTGGTCCTGTTTATGGGGTTTTTTTCATTGTGATGGAAGATCTGAGGCATAGGTAAAAGTCGGTGCTTGAACCCTTAAATAGGAGAGTAATTCTCAAAAATTGTAAAGGAAGTATTACCTTTACCAAAATCTTCCCTGATTCACGTTCAATAATAAGTGTTTACAATGTGTTACCAATTATGCAAATTCAAAAGCTATTAAAATGAGGAATCATATAGTGTACAACACAGTCATCTTTGCTGTACATGGACTAATACCTTACTCCTCCAAAACCTGTGTATCTTTTAAGGCACATCAAGTATCTTGTCTGAATACTTCCTTTTCTTGTAGCATGCAAATTATAGCCAAGCAGGATTTTGCACCCACTTTTGTTAATGCCTATCTGAATGCAGCAAGATTAATGATAGTTAGCAAGCTTGTTGCTTAAATTTCTATAATTGTCTTTGGTTTATAATATCCTTGATAAGCCTGTGGTGTTGACAGACCAATTTCAAAGGTAAACTGAAATGCTTCTTTACGAACTTGGCTGCTAGGACTGCAGCAGGAAATGCAGGCTGGCCATTCTGCTCCTCCCTCCCAGGGGGAAACAGCACACTCGCGCTCTGCCCCGGCCCCTCCCCAGGCAAACTGGTGTAGGGTTTGGAGAATTTATGCAGAAGTTCAGCAAAATTTCACTGTCATGCATGGACATATAGTACCAGCTCTACCTAGCACGCTGTTTTCTGTGGGACTGCCCAGTGTGGTCAAGGGGCAGGAGTGCATCAGTGACAGGTAAATGATCTGTTGAAGCTGCCAGTAGTGGGTTTGACATAGTATCATAAACAATGTTCCCTGACATAAAAAGTTGTATTAAATCAATTACCACAAAATGGCCCTGTTTATGAAGAACGGCCATGCTATTTTATTAGGTATTTTTTATAGCAAGCTTTCATGCAGATGAACTTGTATCAGAAGCTCAAGAATGAAACTTACTTGTCTTTAAAATACTGTGTTTTTCAGTGTTAGGCAAAATGAGAGAGTATTGGAATCTTCTTTAAAAAGCTTGTTTCCTTTTTAATTATTATTTCAGCAGAAAATGATAGTGATGTCTCAAATAAAAGTTCATACACATGGAAAACATTGCAGGTGACTGCTGGAAGAAATCTCTACATGTACTTTGCATTGGTATGTCTTTCTAATAAACCTAGTCTAAAAAACTCTGTTGGTGTTTTGAAAAACTGAATAATCATGCAAACACAACCTCAGGTGTCACTCTTCTTGAAAAAGTCTCTTTTTTTCTTCTCCTCCCCTTTGATTTTCCTTTTTTGGGTATCACCTGTCTTTTTCCATCAAGCGGGAAGACAAAAAAAAAGAAAACCCATAATGAAAGCTGAAGCCAAGGAAACCAGTTCCTTCTGCATCTAAACAAAGTGCTATTTGCTTCGATAATCCAAAGTAGGTCACCTTCATGAGTCTTACAGACTTTCCAACTTAGTAACTCAGAAGGATAATAATACAATTTTTAGTTAATGAGAGAACATCAGAAAAAAGAACTGCAGGAAGCTGTGAACTGCAATATCTCCTTACCGAAGACAGAATGCCACATGGCAAGAACAGATGGGTAATCCTTCCGTGATTATCCTCGACCACTGCCTGAAAGAAAAAGCTGTCGCAACACTGAGAGCTGTATATAAAGTACATATACACGACAGTTCCCCTCATTGGTAGTAAAAGGTTATATACGCTAAGAGATTATAAAGAAAAAGGAACACTGTAATGTGATGGTGAAGGGAATAATTCGTCCATTTTCCTTCACTTCCTGAAGTGGAGCATATGCCAAGGTCCTGAACTAAATTTATCTCTCAGAAGGAAGAAGTAATATATATTCCACATACGTATTACATATTTTATAGAAATTGAACATAGAAAAGTAACTGCTTTTATTGTCTTTGACTATACTGACCCAGAATTGAAAAATAAGGATTATTTATGTTATTGCTATTTTATAGATACTGTTACCAGAATGAAATGTTGGTGTTAAAAATTTGACTTTTGCATATACATTAACACCAGAGTTTGCATTTGCAAATTATTAAGTGGCAAAATGGAACAAGAGTGGATTAAGAAAGGCTTGCTGGAATCTCAAGTTTTACAAAACCACCAGAATTAAAAGCGTTTCTTTCACACAATGGTCACACCTCCATTGACTTTCTGAGTTCTGCCAATGCATGCTAAGAGAGAACCTGGCTTTTATAACTCACATGAACAGTAGCTAGATGTAAAATGAGTACATCTTGGGGTTTTGTTTGTTTATGAAAAATGTGATGGAATAGTGAATATTCATGGAACAGTATACCTGAGTGGTATATAAATGACTGAATTGGAGAACATAGAGTAAGTTAACGACAGTGCTGTGGTTCCAAAATATCAAGATACATTTCTGCAAGCTTTAAAGTATAGCAATACACCAGTGTTTGAAAACAAAAAGCAATGAGTTGGGAGCACTGAACTGTGGTCTGAGATCGTGAAATTTTTATTAGCCTCTCAAAGAGTAATTCCCTGCCCTGTTTTGCTCTTTCAGATTTGACGCATAGACCAGTAAGACTGCCAGCCTCCTGGGGAAAAGGTGTATGTCCTCCATATGCACAGCGCTTCACTAAAGTGGTTAGGGGTGGTATGTTGTTCCTGCTAGTGATAGAAGGAAAAGAGAAAAAAGAATTTGCCACTTCAGGGGAGAAGCCCAGACCTCAGGAAGATATCGCTACTGCAGATTACTCATAAAATACTGCTCATGCTTGTGGCCTATTTCATAGAATCGTTATGGTTGGAAGAGACCTTTAAGATCATCAAGTCCAACCATTAATCCAGCACGGCCAAGTCCACCACTAAACCATGTCCCTCAGCACCACATCTACACATCTTTTAAATACTTCCAGGGATGGCCACTCAACCACTTCCCTGGGCAGCCTGTTCCAATGCTTGACAACCCTTTCAGTGAAGAAATTTTTCCTAATATCCAGTCTAAGCCTTCCCTGGCACAATTTGAGGCCATTTCCTCTTGTTCTATCACCTGTTACTTGGGTGAAAAGACCAACCCCCACCTCGCTACAACCTCCTTCCAGGTAGTTGTAGAGAGCAATAAAGTCTCCCCTTAGCCTCCTTTTCTCCAGGCTAAACAACTCCAGTTCCCTCAATCTTTTCTATTCCTAAGGTGCATTCCTTAGGGATTACGATTTTTTTAAATCATAGAAATATACACAAATTTGCTAATTGTTCTGGATTCTTCACAGTTTTTCTTTTAGAATTGAATATATCAGAGGTACCTATCCTTGGACAAATCAGTTCATTCCCAGATACGCCTTTTTTCCCTTCACCCGATAACATATATCTGAAATCTAAATTTTTATGTGATAGGGACACGACTTTTTAAGAAAAATGCAAATCTTCACTCTGAAATAACTTAGTCTTTCACTGATTACAGAATGTGCTTCTAAACTGCCTATGAGTCAGCCTGTGAGTTGGAGTTCAGATAAGCCTGTAGTGTTTGTTCACCAGATGGACCGTAAGCTCTTCAAAGTAGAGGAAAGGATATTGCTTATTAACATTACTCTCAACTTCACCTATTTCTGGTTAAAGTCTGATTATTTGATTCAATTTTAGACTATGTCTACACTGTAAGCAGGAGGAAGTGTATTTTTATAACAGGATAGGTAAATCTAGCGAAGTGGATCAGAGTAAAAATTTTACTAGAATGGAATATGGTTCTTTTTTTACATCATTCTAAGTAGCCAAGATTGATATCCACCTCCTCTCAAACACACCGAGGCTGAGTTTACATACCTATGCAGAGGTAAAAAATGTTTAAGCCAATTATCTGTTAGGATTTTAGAGCAAATTAGCCAAGTCACATTAGTTACCCATGTTTAAAACACCATCTCTTTAACGGTTAAGTGCAACCACGATAATACTTGTCTATTAAGAATCAAATCTGTTTTTTCTCTTATATACTTTGTTTCACATTACATGGACAACATCAGGGGTTTTCAAAGTGGTGACTCTCTGAAATGTCCTCCGTGTAGCCAGATTAAATATTTTCTGATGCAATTTAGCTCACTCAAGCTGACGTTATTCATGAATGTGATAGTAAGAAAAATCCATTTTATGGTTTTAACTTTTACGTAATTTCTGATCGTAGTTTGTTCTTAGGATTTGTACAGTTCAGTGTTTCAGTCTGTGACTTTTTTTCATCTTCAAATTCTCAAGTAGCTCAGCCTTGCGCTTTTTACTTTTGAGTTTGAATCAGCACAGGAAAAAATAATTAGTTAAATTATCCTCCTTCTTACCTCTATTTGTCTATTTTCTTTAGCAACAGAAGGAGGATGTTTTGAGCAGTTAGCGATCGTTGGTCATAGCACAGTTTTAAAAATGAATGCCATACCTACTGCACTCTTCTTTCCAGATTTTACATAATTTCTGTAAATACAGGGAAAGGAGGATGTTGTCAGAGAGGAAGCCTGCTCCTCTCCCGCCTCCGCTTTTTCACTCAGTGCAAAAGTGTCTCATACTGAGGCTCCCACTCATACACAGGGCTGACTTTACATTGAAGACTCAGATCTTTATGGGCTATAAATTATTGTGGTTTGGATACAAATCTTCTCTCCAGACGTGCTTTCAGTAGGACGCACATGAGACTGAGCATGCACTGCTGTTCCTCACTGCCTTATCAGTCACAGTAATTATATACAGAGATTAGGAAAATCCACAGACATTTTCCGGTATAAAAACTGCCCCTGAAAATCTGGAGGAAATTTTCCAATGGGTCATAAAAATTTTAAGAAACATGGATCACAACTCAGTCATAATTACTCCTGTGCTCCTTTTATAGAAAGCAGTGTTGCCCTGTGCTAAAACATCGCCTGGCTTGAATGCTGCTTTTACGGCTTTTAGCTGTTTTGGGGCATCTGTTTGAATGTGCCTCCCATTTCACAATGAGGTACGCAGGATCAGAATCAGGCCCTGAGGTCTGTGGCTCTTCAGAGCTATTAGTGATTTGGCCTGTTCAAAGCCTCGTTTTTCTGGCTCCTTGAGCACCTCCTGCCCTCTAAAAGCCCAAGGGAAGGCTGCATGGGGCAACCACATGCTAAGACCACAACTTCCTTTTGAAAAGGAGAACAATCCCAAGTGAAAGACACTTTTATCTGGTATTTGTCAGCAGATTTGCTTGAGTGTATTTATAATGCCCAATTATTTGATGGTTTGGAATAAAAATTATCCATGAACTTCCCGAGCTGTGCAGACTCTGTCACAATTCGAATCTTTTTCATTTTTTTGTTCAAACAGCTCACTTCACTGTACTGTGTGACCAGCAAATGTGATGCATGTGCAACTGGTGCGGAAGCCCGGCACTGTCAAAATTTGTTATCATGGGCTCTCTGCTCATAAAGAGCAGTTCGCCATCACCACAGATGGCAAAAATGAATGCTGTCCCATTGCATGAACTGAAGGTCAGCTAGGTGATGCTCAGCCTTTAGACAGAAAGAAGCCTTTGTGTGCTGACACCTTGAAGTCAGTGATACACTGACTGCGACCCTGGTTGAAACTGCACGTGTGTATCTGGGCCTGATTCAGATCTTACTACTCCATACGTGAGCAGTACCTGCATTGAGTTGATGGTTTTACACCAGGATAGAGTTGCTATGAAGTGAGTATCCAACAGTGTCAGAGGACAGTACAGGACCAAAGAGCCCAGGAACCGCCATGTGTGGAACAACACCTTGCTTGTTTTTCTTGAGGACAGAATTTCCCACTAGAGACTCGAAATTCATGTGTTAGGAACAATAGATTATTTATTCCTAAACCTGTTTCTTCCATCAGATCATGAGATCATTACTAAAGATTCATTTTAATATTAGAAAGCCTATTTGTCCAATCATGCACAGCTCTGCAAAGCTAAATGCTTGCGCAATGCTTCTTACCACTAACCTGCTGCGTACTTCATCTGCTTCTGTAACACTGCAACAAAAGATAACATCCTGTGAAATTTTATTTGTAGCCTCACTGGATCATGAGGAATATTCTCTTAATAAAGGATGCCTCTGAATCTTACTGCTCGTTTCATTATTCTTCAGATCAGAATCTAAAGCACTTCCAATGCAAACAAAATCCTGCTGGTGTGTGCAAATCCTACTTGTGTGTCATTTAGAAAAGGCAACTGTCCTTATCAGAAGATATTATTTTTCACCTTTGGATTTGGTTTGTAAAGTGGAATTAGGCTTACAAAAAGAGGCACTTTTTGCAGGCAGATTAAAAAAACTCCCTACTTCACTACTATCATCAGATAATGAGATCTTTCAGATTAGAAAGCCAATACCAGTATGGGAGAAAAAGGCAACTGAAGCCATCCATTACGTACACTTTTTTAGACACTGGGCATTTAATTACAGTCACCTCGCGCCTATGCCTGGTACTTGCAAACCTCGCAGGGCTGTGGAGGTGTTATACCTCGCTCTTGTTCTCACTCTGCTGAGGCCAAACGCTGCCAGCAACCTTTTTGCTTCAAACACAAAACGTCAGTCGTGGAGCATTTGGAGCATTTTTTCCCGTGAAATGGTTTGTACTCATTTGTGGCAGTCATACGTGGGGATTGCTGTTCATCAGATGGGGGGAAACGACGGTGTCTTTAAAGGCGTAACCTCACTGCAGTCACACCACTCGGCCATTGGCAGGGCCCACACAGACCGAAGGCCCCACAGACCCAACGTCGCACTCGGGTCTACTTTGAGCAGAAGTGGAGTAAATTTCAAAAGTAAGGACCAGTCAACAGCTACATGGCAGGGACATGGCAGCTAATGGCTGCCACTCGGCCATTGGTAGGGCCCACACAGGCTGAAGGCCCCACAGACCCAACGTCGCACTCGCGTCTACTTTGAGCAGAATTGGAGTAAATTTCAGAAGTAAATACCACTCAACAGCTACATCGCAGGGACGTTAACGTGTTGTTGATAAACTGTGGAAAGTTCGTCGGTTCATTGACAAAATTTTCTTTCATTAAGAGAGTGCGAGCCGCGAGCCGCCTTTTTTTT
>VYZM01005468.1:131687-154586 GCA_013398915.1 Dromas ardeola
GGCTGGTGTCCCCTCACCCTGCCTGGGCGCAGGTGCTGCGGTGCGGGTCCGGTCCCGCCGCCGGGCTCCCGGCGCCCCCGGCAGGGCCAGCGGCGGAGGGGCCGTGCGGAGGGAGCGCCCCGGGGCCGCGGTGCAGCGCCGGGAGATGCATCAGTCGGATCCGCTCCTCTGGTCAGTGCCCCTTCGGCGCTGCTCGTCTCCGCAGCGGGCATCCCAGCATCCCGAACTTCGCTGGAGATATCGCCTGCCCGATACCTTGTTCCTAAGGGTTTATTTTACTGCTACTTTATTTTTTCCACCTGAAAACCGCACAGGCGCTATTCTTTATTGCACAGCTCTATCGAGCCCGGTAGGTGACAGGCAATGAAATCTAATTCAGTCATTTTATTTCCCGCTGAAAACTCAAGGATACTGATACTGTGCCCTCTCGCCCTATCTCTTACCGTTTTCTTTTGCAAACTCCCAAGTTTTCATGTAACTGACTCAGGCCTGGAACCGCAAGGAGTTGCAAAGCTTGCCCTATTGTCAGTTGCATTTCTGAATTTTCTAATAGCACGTGAAAAGGCAATTGGTCAATTAATGTAAACCTCTGAAATCCGTGTTGGCGTGTACCACCGGTATGTAGTATTTTTCAGCTCAAGAGAAGCTTCCTTTGGTTTTCATTTCATTCTTTTAGCAGTAGGCTTACGTTAAATAAGTGTTGCCTGTTAAAGTATGCATGTATATTTTTGTCTGTTTCTGTGTTTTTGTTTACATCTTGAGAGAGAAAGCAAGAGCTCAGAGATGACTTATCCTCATAAATGACTTGTGGGTGTTTTGGCCACAGAAAGATTGCAGAGAACTGTGCCCTGAGCACACGAATGCCCTGACACTAACATTTGGGACAACTTTTTTAAAAGGTAGTACATACCTATCCAGTGCGTGCAGATCCTGCTGTGCTTTCTAGATGTGAAAATTAAAATTCTTGCTTACTGAGTGCAATTTTTGTTTCTACGTGTAATCTTATCTTAGTACTTTCAGTGTTCATAAATGTAACTATTCAGGTTCCGGTACTTTGCCCTCTGTCCCTTTTCCTATCTGTCTGGTCTTTAATTCTTCTCCAGCTTTTTTTCCATCTTGGTCTCTTCAGTGTAGGTTATCGAAGGCTGAGGGGTGCCCGTACCTGGGCAGGCGGGAGGCTGGGAGGGTGCAGGCTGTGCCTGGGGCTCCAACCCCGCTCCACAGGCTCTCTAGGAAATAATCCTCTTCTGTGGGCTCTGGGGCAGTGTCAGAACAAGTACTGTTAGCAGTTGTCCTACAAATGTCCTGGCACAGCGTCTAGTTTGCGCCTGGTGCATTGGAACAAACGCTGAGTTTGGGGCCGAGAGCTAATAGTTTCCCTGCTGGTGACACATGGATGTAGAATATGATTATTTTGATGCTGGCAGTAATGAATCACGCCTTTGTGCATACAGATTTGATCAAAGACCTAAAGATGGAGCACTGCGGTTCTGAATAGAAAACATGTTTCAAAACACATGCTGAGTGTACCGATTTTCCCCTCATTATCTAAATGACTACTATGGATCACACTGGGCTGTCCCGCAATGTCTGCCGTTGGTATTAAAAAAACTCCACAATGCTTAAGACAAGTGATAGTGTGCTGTGTCAAGAAGTGATTTGGCAATACTTCTTCAAGATGACTTTATGGTACTTGTGGCTTTGCTTAACCTACACACTGGGAAGTGGCCGCCATCCCTAAAATTACTTTGTCAGAATATAAAACCCCACACGTAAACATCCATCTATTGATTAAAATGTGTGCTTGGTGGAAAAGTGAAAGGGAAATTGGATTTGTCTGGATATCTGCCTTAACAAACTGACAGCTTGCTTAAATTGGTAGGTGAAGTTCCCAGGCACTCCTGACATGCAAATGTTGATTTATCTAATCCTACCTATGTTACTTTTCTCAGAGGCAGGCCCAGTTTTCATTTCAGACTCAATTAATGAGGAAAATCTCTGTTTAATGGAATATAGAATCAGCGTGAAAGGAGATTTTTTTATGTTGCTTTGTTTCCACATTGCAATACGACTTATGTATTGCCTGAGCGAAGTTATTATCCTTCTTAATCCAAGTTTCCCATAGTTTGTGTATATCAAATTGTTTTGCAACAGTGGGAAAAGGTGATGGGTGTGAATACAGTAGTCCCATTATATCCAAGTGACTTTGGGTTAAGCATGTTTGAGAGACCCTCCAAGGATTTTTCTAAGATTTCTGTCTTGGGTTTTAACCAAAAAAGAATATTAATTTTAATGTGTCTTTGATCTGTTAAATTAAGTGGTGTGTTTAGTACATCTTTGGGGAGTATTTTCTCAAAAGGCAGATAGATGTTTGTCTGTGACCTGATCGCTCTCTTTCACTCTGAAGAGAGCCTTTAACACACGGATGCCCTGATATCTGCCTTGACAAGAACCTTTATACTAAATAAGGTTACACAGACCAGATTTTGGACACTTTGCAGAAGGTAGCGCTTCTCAAACCTCTGTCTGAAAGTTGCTATCTGAAGTTACAATGTCTTTTTTTATCTTGTTTTTTCTTTGTCTCTGACCCATGTACAAGACTAAAATGGTGGTATGTATTTTACTTTACTGAGCTGGACATAAGTAGTGTGAGGATTTGGTAATTTGTGTCCGTGGGGAAAACAAAAATGCAGTCCTTTGAACCAAGTGTTTAAGAAGTATTTAGACTTTTATTAAATGCTGTCAGATAACGTGTAATAAGCAATTTCATTTGGAAAATGAAATTACATTGTACTGTAGTAAAAAATGTTGCCACTGTACCTATGCATAATTGAATATGAATTGCCAACTTGGCAGGAAGAAACAATTTTGAATTGAGCTATTTTGCAACTGAAAACATTTACTGTGCTAGATCCCCTGGCCGGCTACATCTGGAGCTTTCATTACTCATAAGCAGTTTCCTGCAGTTCCACATTTAATTAAACCAGGTTATAGATATCTTTAAAGAAGTATGAATTGTGTTGGTAGCGGTGACTTCAGTGGGTGCTTGTAATGTGTATGATTTTTGCAGCTGTTCAGCACCCTTTGCACAAGCTTTATTCATTCAGCAAAACTCAAGCATCGAAAGCAAGCAAGAATTAAACTGCCTTCTGAGAATGGGTTGAATTTTATGTAAGGGTCTTTATCTTTGAAAAGTATGCAACAGCTTTTTGCGAAAATACCATAAGCATGCTGCTTAATCTCAGGCTTTTTTAATGCAGCCTGCTAGCGATGGTGGAAAGGGCTTGTTGTGTGTTGGGAGCCCAAAGGGAAGGAGGAGGAATGCAAATCCCCGCTTCAGGGCTGCTGGTGATGAGAGGGATGTGACAGCAGAGCATCTGCTGTGGTCTTAGCTCACGCCCAGCATTGCACTGAAGTGCAGTTGTGCGTCGCAGTGATGTGCTCACGTTACCCAGCTGTGGCCTCTGCCTTTGCATTAGGCATTGGAGGCAACGGCTGTGGGTACGTAATTCTCCTTTGTGCCCCATGGCACCGTTGGGTTTTCATTACTGCCTGTTTTGCCATAAAGCAAAAATGCCAGTGCATTGTTACTGTGTCAGCTGAGTGAAATACAGCTCTTGCCTGCTGGTGTGGGATCAAAGCATTTCTTTAGTCTGAAATTTTGTGTATTCATTTTAAAGAGATGCGTGTTTCTTTCATCATGAAGCTGTCAAAGGAATCAAGTATAACTATCGATAGCTCAAAATGTTCAGAACTGTAAAACGAAAAGAAAGTGTTGTGTGTTTGGGGACAGTGAGGATTATCTGTTTTAAGTCCAAGCAAAAGGTAAGCTAGGAGGACAGTCCTAAGGATCGTTAGTGCCTCTCCTCATTATTTTCATTTCTTTAGTGGGGAATGTGGTATTTCTTCTTCTCCTGGGAATGCGGAGAGCGAGACTGGGTCCGCTGCTCCTCCACAGGCTGGTCAGCTGAATGTGCTCAAGCAGGTTATATTTCTTCTTGCTTGTTCCTCCTGGCTCACTTATGTGATGCATGCTGAGCTCCCCCAGGTTAAATATGCAAGAAGCCAGAAGTTATTATAATGCGTGCCTAAACTCTGTAATACCTCTTGGTTACTGAAACTAGGAAAGGCATCCGTCTGCTACTCCACTCAACACTAACAGTTATAAAAACTGTGATCAGTTGTTGTAACTGAATGCAAAGAAGCAGCAACTCCGTAATGTTGGAGAAAACTAGGGGAATCATACAGGAAAGCAAACCCAGGAAACTTTACTCCATTTTCTCTGGAGTCCATCCATCAAATATTTCTTCCCACCTTTTCCAAATGCTTCCCCAAAGAAAGAATGGTGCAGAGTTCACCTTGCATATGAAACAGAAGCTTTGTGTTTTTTCAGGTTTGGAAACAAGAGAGTTTTCTTTTGAAGAGTATCTGCTCCTATAATGTTTAGATTCTGCAGGTGAATTCCCAGCGCTCTTTTGCCAGAAACAAACACGCAGCCCAGACCTACCCTCTGCCGAGCATCAGTGCATTTTCCATGTGGGAGGTACTTAACAAGTGAGTTTCTGCATGACGCACAGGTTTTAGTATAGCCCATGGATTAAAGGATAGCTTTGCACTGGGCCAGTAGCAAGGTGGGCATTGAAGGAGTGAGCTCCTGCCTTGGGTAAGGAACTGGGCTTCCACTGGAAGACTCACTGTAGTTGCTGGGAGTTCACTCTACAAAGTTGCACTTAAACATAAAATAATTTGTTAAGCTTCAGAAAACGAGAGACTGCAGGGAAAAAAAAAAATTATTTCACTCCTAATTTATCCTTTTTGCTTAAATTGGTGTATGCGTGGCTTCCATATATTATGACACAACCAGATGATACCTATTTAAACATCTTTCCCTCTAAGTAGCTTGTTGATGTAGACATGTGGCCTCATTAATTTCAGCTCTGAACAGAAGAAATGAGGGAAAAAATGTTTTCAGAAAAAAGTCCGTATCTGAAAGGTGCAAGGGAGCTTGATATGAGCTCATCATTTGCATGTTAAACTTCAGTCCAGTGTGAATCAAGCTCTGGAAACTGGGTCCTCCCGTTTTAGTACACCTGCTGGTCTTGGTGAAACAGCTTAGTTAAGGTACCTTAGGCTGTGAATAAAATTAACGGCATCAAGCTATTATGTGGCCAAAAATGATATATTTCTTAGAGAATGGGTCTGTAGTACTGACTTGACCGTTAAGTACAGTTTTGCTTGTTAACGGGGGCTTAATCATGCTGCAGTACAGCTTTAATAACAATTGAAAAGGAGAATGAAGACAACTAATCATTTCATAATGGGAAAGGGGGGAGACAATACATCTGCAGCTAGAAGCTGCTTAACGATTTTTACGAAGTCTTAGCACTTAACAAGGCACATGTTAATAAAACAAACAAATCTTTTCAGTAACAGAGAACTAATGTATGCATTATTTAAGAAGAGTATTAGAACCAGATTAGATTGATGGACTCCTCCAGCAGTTACCTCGCTAAGCATCTTTTCTGTGGGGATGTGGGAAGGTATTATATGAAATGAATCTGTGTTAATTGGTTATGCCATCGGAAGTCTTTTTCAGGCCACTGGTGTATTTTTGTTGTGTTGTTCTTTTATTCTTTAATGTATGTTGGGATTTTGCAGATGTTCCCTTTGAAATAGAAGCGTTTTCATTTTTTAGCAAGAGGAGACCAGCTGTTGTACAGGAGACATACGAATCCCATTTACTTGTCAGCTATTGCAAAACAGGTACTTTTTGGTGTAAAAGGCCCTCATTACCTACCACATGTCTCAGCTGTATTGAGAAATATTTTTCAAAATATTTTCCCCTTCAGTATTGAAAGTTCATGGTATGTGATACAGCATCTTATTAGTGCTTGATGAAGGGAGAGGAGTACAATGAAAGCATGAAGTGAACTTAATTTGTAGGAGCAGTCAAATTATATAACCTCAAGGATTAATTTTAATCAAATACTTCCTGATTTTTCTTTACACTGTTAAAATTAGGTCTGGCACTTCACTGGAGCTTTTCCAGTGACTCTTTAAATGGGATACAATGTCCTGTTGTTTTGTGTTTTGGTTTTTTTTTTTTTTAAATTTAGGTTGATGGGGTGTCTGAATTGGGCAGATGCAGGAGCATCCCTGCACAGGTATGTGCAGGGTGCATGAGTGCAGGTGTATGTAACTGCTTGTATTAGTGCAGTTTGAGGAGTGGTATTTTCAAGTGTTTGAGTCTGATTTTTAGACTTCGGAACTCAGTCCTTCTTCATTTTTTTAAGTGACGGTAGGCCTTTGATGCTGTGCCCCAGAGTTATGTGTTGAACAGGAGCGTGCTCTGTTGGAGCAGGGAAAGTTGGAATCCTGGTTGCTTTCTCCCATCAGTAACCTTTTGACATCCGTAGCAAAGCGTTTAGAGCCATATAGCTAAAAGCGACATGTAGTTTTGGGGTTTTCAGTTATTGGCTGTCCAGACTTAATCCTCTTTGGTCTGGCAATTGTGTTCTGGGTTTTTTCCTCCAGAGGAACTGAGCCCTGTCAGGTTCCAACTTTATTTGCCCCTTTCACATTTGGTGCTGGTGATTACGGCTGTCCCTTTTGAGTGCTTAAGTCCGGACTGAATCTCACAAATACTGGGGTGCTAAATTCAGACAGTCTAAGACCTTCTAATGAATGGAGAGAGATGAGTGCCTCCAGAAGGCAATTTGGCTTGCTTGAGGTCTGAATCTCTGCAAAAGTCTGCTCCTCTGCCCTGGTGAGAGAGGGGGGCCGTGGGAGTGATGCTCAGATACCTGCATTGTGGAATTCATTCCTTCGCACACCAGGTCTGGCGTTTCTCTTCCCCAGTCAGCAAAGTGTGCTCAATTTTGACTTACCATCTTTCATGGAAGTGATGTGGGTTTGAACTAATCAGTCCTTATGAAATAGTTTGAGATCTTCAGCAAAGACTGGGACCAGCTTGTCAGCTGCCATGCATTGGCATAGCTCCACTAAAGTCAGTACAGACCAGCTGAGGATTCTGGACCCAAAAATGTAATTATTGTTATAATAATAGCGTCAAAGAAGTAATCATTATTTTTACTCTCTCTTTTCATTTCAAAATGAGAAAATGATTTCCTCTTGGATCAGTGAAAGTAATTTACATTATGCACAATAATGGTCTACATGGAAATATAATTATTATTCATTTGTATGGCACCATCTGGGCACTAGAAGCTTTACAGACACATGTGAGGAAAGGTCCCTGCCTTGAAGAGCTTACAGGCTGAATAGCAAGTATAGCTGCTAGCATTTAACAAGAGTCACGAGTGTAACTTTTGCAGTATTACCATCAGGGACCCGTTCAGCACAGGACTTCCACAAACTCTTCTTCAGTGATTTCCACTCACCAATCAATTTCTCTGTGATTGACACTATACAGCCTAAGGGTAGGATGAGACAAAGGATTGATTAGTGTGGATGGATCAAGAAAGAAATCATCAAGAGGCTAGTATTATAAATTGGCTGCCCAGCTGTTTTCAGGCAGGTAAAGGAGATTTCCAGGCTTCACTTGGAAGCAGAAAATGGTCTCAATGCCCTGTGGACCTGTGCCTCCTATGGAGTTACTCTGAGGCTTTACATCAGAAACAGGACTGAATGCTTTACTGAGTTTGAGTATGAGCTAAAAGTGAAGAGACCAGGCTTTCTAATCATGTGGATATAAACATTGAGCAACATGTAATGTTGCCTAAGCTTATATATGGTATAACCTTGGAGAGGTGATTCTTTTATGTGATTTACCAAAAGGGTCAATGCAGGACACTTAAATCATGTGACTTCTTATTTTTAGAGATGATTAGAGGATTCCTCCAAGGGATGAGCTATTTATAGCATGTCTATAAATGGCTTTTTTTTTTTTTTGGAAATGAAATTAAACTTCACAAGAAATAAATATCAGTTTAGTAAAAAAAGTTAGCTAAAAAAGATTTCACGCTAGTGTGTGGCTGACTCTGAGGTCAGATGTTGAATGCTTCCCACATATGTTTTGTTTTCAAGCTACTGCTCTATTGTTATTCTGTTATATGTTATATTATTAGAGAGTAAGTGGGATGCTTATTTAAAACAATTCTACAAAGCTGAACGACACTGCAAACTTTAGTTTAACTTGGATTTGGTTGAATGAGTCATGGACACTCATTTTTACTTCATACTGCAGCCTTTGCTTGCCCTTCAGATGTACTTTTTGGTTCAGTTGTGTGGTGGAGTCTGAGCATTTTTCTTAGAGTTGATGCTATTTGCTGACTTTTCTTAACGGTGAGTTTTGGATTTCATGCTCTCTGAATTTCTGAGAGGTCTTTGGTTTTGTTCTTAAAACTCAGCCTGTTTGTAGTTAGCTTTGTTCTTTATAATTGTACTCTTTGATTCAGGGGCACACGTGGTTCAGTTGAAACATCTTCTTTGAAAGAAAAAGCGATGGAGGTCATGGCTGTATTGACTGAAGTGAATCAAGTTCCCTGAAATTATATCCAGTCTGTTGACCCTTAGTTGGGAGATGAACAGACAAACCCGAAAAATGACGTTTCCATGGCAAATTTTTGGCTCTTCAGAAATGTGCAACTGCATGTCATAGAGGCATGTAGTGTCCTTGTGTCATGTGTTCTATCTGTAAACTTACCAGGATGACAACTGGCCACCCTTGATGAAGGGCCCCACAGCTGCCAGGGTCATTAGTTATCTTTTTAACTGAAGAACTTTTTCCTCAATCTGGCCGCCGCGTACCTGGAGCTGTAACTAGCTAAATGGCCATCTGCTGGTTATGAAAATTTAAATTGGACTTCTGTGTAGAAATGGAGTGTTACCAGAGATCTGGACTGGGGTCATCTTGAACAAGCATGTGAAGAAAAAATGTCTTACCAAGCTAATATTACCTGGTAAAAAAGAATTACTCCTATGAAAAATAGCAACTTTTTCCCTGCAGAGGTCCACATTTGGGTAGCTGGAGATAAATCTAGGCACCTAATTATATTGACTTAGATGCCTACAGTCTTGCTTATGCACTTAAAACGTTTTATGAATGCCTGACACAGATGTTTAAATGTGTAAATATGGGTTCAGGTGGCTACCTTAAGGCATCTAAGTTCAGCAACTTGGCCTACAGTACGTAAAACCCAAGCAAACAAGCAGAAGAGGAGTAAATGTAGTAAACAAAGCTGTTAGTGTGTATACACTGGGAGAATAATAATACTTTGCACAGCTACTGTGCCTCAAATTGCTTACGTTTTGGCATTCACTTGAATTGAGTTTAGTCACTCAGTTGCATAAATAGAAACTTGGAGGTGCTGTCTGCTAGCAGTGTACATGGAGCAGTACCTCAGCAGTGAACTAGCTTTTTGGCAGTCTCACAAGAAAAGATGTGCAAGTCTTCAGCGCAATATTTTGATAAGTTGTTGGTTCTTATTAAAATAATAATTATGGCGATAATTATAACTGTAGTTGGCTCTGACTGAGCTGCTAACTGAGTAGGGGGCGGTGGGAGGAGGATTATGAAATGTTCCCGTAAAACCATCTGAATCCTGCTCTTTTAGCTCTGTGCGCACAGATGAGGACGCTTGCCTCTGTATTTCTGGCATGTCATGTGCCAGTACATGGCAGCGCCCATGTGTTGCGTGGCTCCGCATAGGAGGGAGCTGGAGATTCCCGCGCAGTCTGCATTACAGGCTGATCATCATCCCTGTGTTCATGTTTCTAATAACGGAAATATGATTAAAATAGGAGATAGTATTTTACAGCAGTACAATGATAAAAAGGTGTAATAAGCTCATGGCTGGCTCGCTTTATGTAGTTAGCACTGTGACGTTTGCGGTGTCTGCAACTTCATAGCAAGATTATGTCGTCTTGTTCCCAAAAGCTCAGGTCAGGCCCTGATAATATTGAAACCAAAGAAAAGTTTCCATTAGCAGGTAGCACTCTAGCTACGATGACACTCTCCTGAGCCTTTCTAATCTAATTCAGTATTAAACATTTACACTAGCTAGGCTGACACTGCATGACCTCCTGTGCTAGTGACTGCAAGTGATTAATGACTATTTATTAGAAAAATATGGTCTCATATCTGCACATTTTCCAGATAGTGTAAACAGTGATTTCCCTTCCTCATCCTCAAGCCTCAGTTATAAAATACAGTGTTCTTCTGTTTGGTTTCTTTTGAAGTTGATTTTTCTCACCCCTGGATATCTAAGAAAAGCAAACAGCACTGGCCGTTGCCTGCCCCTTTGAGTGAAGCTGCAGTAGGCATCTGGAGTGCGAATTTTGGGATGCTTGGTCCCATTGCTTAGAGCTTCAGTGAAATGCCTCATGAAATGGGAAGAACGAGAGTTCAGGTTTTAAATTGCAGGACAAGTTTCTGTATAGGGAAGAACAGAAAGTTAGAGGTCAGCAGTAGAGCTCTGTGGGACCTCTGGGAGCACGACCAGTTTAAAAACTGGATAAATCTAAATGCATTTATCACGCTTTCAGAGCACAGGAATTTTCCAGAAGTGAATCTCATACCGAGTGCTCATTTTGAGAGGTAGTTGACACAGAGAAAGAGCAAGGTTTATTTAATGTTTTGGGCAGGTTCATCTAGCCTGGGACTTTGGTTCTGCAGTTGCTATGGGATCCATGGGTTTATGCACATATTTCACACAGTAAAATTTGACCCAAAGGTATTTTATGTGAAAGTTAGATAATAGAGTCTGTTTGCCTTTATACTGCCAAACATACAAGTAAAAAGTGCTTTACTGGACTTCAGACAAGTTTGGCGCAGTTATTTAAGGTGGTTTAGTTTTTTAGTACCACCACCAGGTGGTCCATTTTAGTACCATCACCAGTCTGTCAAACTGAACAATGATCTCATGCTGTCAGAATGTTATCAATAGGATATTTCATTCTGTAGTTTAAATCCTTCAGGGGATTTTCACTTTCTAGTTGCACTGATGTAAAGTTGGAGTAATTACCATATCAAGAACCCATGAATGAATGTAATTGCGGAGGAAAATAAGGGTCCCACAGGTCAAATGATTCTTCTAGGGCACTGTATTTGGACAATGTGGACATATCAACAACTGATGGAGCATTTGGGTGCTTTTGAAGTGTCACTATAATTTTGTAATGAGTGTTCAACAGTCATGTACTATGGTCTTGATGCTTTCTGTTTGTGGAGTGTGTGTCACATGGAAGGGATAAGTGAAAGGAAGCCCTTGAATTTCATACTGTCCTGGATTCAACTTCTGGATTCTGTTTCCAGTTTAGTTACCAGACCTAGCCAGGCTTTGATCTCAAGTCTGCCACCTAAACAAACTTCTTTAGTGCCTTGAAGCCTTGGGTTGTCAATGAGAAAGGTGCTATTTGTTTTGTTTGTTAGTAAATGTTTGCATTTTGTTGTTAGTGTTAACATAGTCTTGTGTACTAACTTGTTCCTCCTTCTTGAACAATTCACTCGCGTTTCTGGAAGTTTTTCTCAGTGGTTGCAGAGGCTGGTTCAAGCTCTAGTTTGAAGTCACTGGGAGTTATATTGTTGACTTCAGTAGCCCAACTGGGACTGTGTTGGTAGCCTAGTTAATTAGGAGGTGGATTAATGTAATTGGAAAGTACTTCAGGTCTCTACTAGACTCTTGGTAAATAGTAACTCTGTTATGGAATGCTGTTTCTCATTTGAATAAATTGGTGTGGTTTTGTTTTCCTTGCTTGCTGTCATTGGTGAGCTGTTTTCTTCCTAACTTGTAGTTGTCCAGTTTGAAAGACTGTTTCCTGTTTGATTAAAATAAACATTTCTGCAGTACTTCTGGGTTTTATGCTGTCTGCAAGCAGCAAAATGTATCCTCAAATATTTAAATCTGTTGCTGTGGTTAGGATGGTAGTTTTGTAGTGACGTGGAGATACTACAGGAGTTTGAATTGTCTCTTTAGTAGAGAGCTGGTGTTTGTTTTTGGGTACCCCCTCCCTGTTTACTAGGGTAAAATGTATTCAGGGATAGATTTTGCAATTCTTATGTGAACAGAGACATGTATGCATATCTGTATTCCATAGTGGTCAAATACTTGTAAGTCTCTGTGCCACTTAATATAAGCAAGAGTTGCTCATTTAGGTGATTTGGCCAGGATTTTCCAGACTGACTGTTGCTTTGAAATATTTTGCTTTGCAGTACCCAGTTTAAATGAGCCTAGGACTTGGCAAGTCAACACTTTATCAAGTTTGTACTCTTTTAGTAGCCAGTCAGTTTTGAAAGTCTTCACATTTAGTGTTAGTTCAGACTTTGATCATTATCCTGTGTAAGCATGTTGTGCGAGAGATTATTGTCTAATTGTCTAATGTCTATATTGCACAACTAATTTTGAGACACCTTTTCCAACTAAATTTCAGCTTTTTCAGTGTACGCATGTTTGCTATAGGATGAAGACATAGGTGTGCAAGAGCTCGAGTAATACAGTACACTGAGAATAACCTGTAGTTCTTCAGAGGCACTGGCTGGCTTTACTAGGAGCTGGAGTGCACTCGGATGTAAAATGAGGCAATTATGAATATGATTGTGTTAGGGTTTTTTTATATAGCTTTTGTATTTTAATTTAAGTTGTTAAACTGAAAAGAATCTTAAAATAAAGGTTGCTCTGTTGTCCTAAAGTATTCCATGATATTAAAAAAAAAAAAAAAGGAAGTGTTTGATAGCAACACTTCCTTAAGTGGCTTTTATAAATATTGGTTCTGTAAAACTTAGAGCTGATATAAATCTGATACGATTATTTCTGTTAAGCAGTAACTTAAAATCAAAGTAATATACAACATTCTTTTAACTTTTCATTCCTATTCACTGTTCAGAATGGAGATTACCTGTGACAGGAGAGATTGGTGGGGCCGGACAGGTACTGCTTGAGTTCCTGCATGTTTCTGTTGGCAGTGGTGGAATTATTAAACAATCACTGTCCATTTTTAGTGTTCTTAGGAGTGCTGAAACTTGTCATTCAGGATTTTTTTTTAAATGCCCTTAATATTCTGCTGGCCTTATTGAGTCTCTTTCCAAGTTGTGCAATGTTAATGATTTCATCCCATGCTGAATTACTAAAGATGCTCACGCAGGAGGACTGCTCTCTGAGTTTTGCATTATGCTTGGTGCATGGAAATACTATGTTGATGGAAGGTGTGTTAAATCCCTCTGTGTTGCATCACGCTTTTCCTCTGCTACTCTCAGTCAGCTTTTAAGTGGTCATACGGTTCAGTAAGCGTTTACTGGTGGACTATTTTGGGGCAGCTTTGAAATGAACGGGTGGGGTTTTTGAATCGGCTTAAAATGCCTGCTTTGTATTCAAGTGGATTACCTGTGTTAAAATTTAATTTAAATGTATTGATCCCTAGTTAAGGAGATATCCAGATTACTTGTACATGGTGGTGGTCCGCCTGGGGTTGCTTTAGTTAAACCGCAAACATTTATGTTGAAGAACTGTGTTGTATTCTGCTCAGTTTGTACAGCGTGTCAGCCTTTAACAGTTGTTTAACGGTGTTTTTAACAGTTGGATTTGGTTATCTTAAGGGTCTTTTCCAACCTAAATGATTCTATGGTTCTATGGGTCTAACTTTGATGAAAAATAAAATGAAACCTCAGAGTCTAGAAGAAAGGTGCTGTGTCTAAGGCTGTGTGGCAGCAACTGGATGTAGATTCAACTCCCAGGTTTAAAAGATGCTGTCTGTGTGGCCTTCTCATGGAGGAGAAAAATATGGGGCTGGGCTGTCTCTGCTTCCTGTTAGTCAAACAGAAGGACTAAGTCACTGGATACTGAACCCGGTTTGCGTGTACCATTTCCTGGCAGACTACAAACACGCGTACTGAAGCTGCACTGAAAGGCAACGTTTGCCAAACTTCCTTGTCTGATTTTTTTGGGGGAAGGCAACTATCCTGGATAGACCAGTCAACCAACGGAATTTGAGGGTTTAAAGGGCATTCATAACCTGAGAAGTGATTCACTGGAGAATAGAGAAGGGAAGGTGTATTTGAAGAAAAGCATAAGATGTTTTTTTGCCAAAATACCTGTTGGTGGTTACTGTGACTGAGGAGAGAGCATAGATTTTTTTTTGCAGTGACAAATTCTTATTCCAATACCAGTGCAAAAAACGTCTGTTTTATACAATTTTTGTGTGTTAGACAGGTGCCCACTGTAACCCCACGCAGGTCTCCCAGAAGCAGTCGAGAAGTTCTCTTTGTTTCAGTTTCAGAGTCTTGAATTTGTTTTAGCCAAAAATAAAAATGACTGTTGACAAAACTGTTGCCAGCCTTTAACCTACCCAGGTGGGTTGTGCTAGCATCTTTCCTGCCACAAGAGAAGAGACCCTCGCGCTTCAGCTGTCTGATAGACTCTGGTTTGGTGGGATGGATGGTCCAGGTCTGAACAGTGATGGTAACTACTTGGCAGTTAGATTTTGGTACTAGTGCTATGGGCTGGGGTCATACCTGGCTCATCCTGCAACAACTGTTTCTGTTCCAGAGCGGTTGGTGAGAGGGAACACATTTTATCTTCTTTCTGCTGTATATGTAATGAGGATAATTTTTCCTTGAGTGGCACACATCTGTGGCCTAAAACCTGTGCTCGGGCTGGAGGTAGTCAGTGGAAGGCGACGTTTCCTGCAGCCTCGTGTTCTCGTGCAATTAGTGGAAGCTTGTGCTGCTTCACTCTTGCGCATTTTATTTTTAAGGATTCAACAAGGTATCTTCTGAACATACCTAATGTATTGCAAGCCTGATATATCTGGTAGGATTACCAGTCTTCTTAAGTAGTCCTTTTGTGTGTGTATGAAGCGGGAAAAGAAAAAAAGCAAACCCAAAAACCTTTGGCCATTCCTGCTGCTGAGTTGTGAGCACTGAGTCCTTGAGAAGAAGCTTTTCTGTTATCCCTAATGCTCTAAAGCTGTCTGAATAAACAAAATGAACACAGATGTTTCCTCGCTGGTGATATAGTTCGTAAGACTACACAACTAAAGACATTACTCAGCTGCAACTTAAACTTCTGTGTGCAGAAATGTGTTGACCAAACAATTCAGCCTTACTCAAGAAAACTTCCTGCAAAGTTGAACAGGCTTGCTGAGTAATACTTTTTGTATTAGCAGTTTATTAACCATTTAATGAATTACCTAGAGGTGTTAAATTAGCCAGACAGCTGTTCTGACACTGCTGTGTGCTGCTGGTTGTGCCCTATTCCTGGAGGAACAGGCTGAACTATGTGAACAGGTGTTAGCCTGCAATTCTGGGGAGCAGATATTTGGCTCATACTTGGGTGAAAACAGAGTCAAGACCATCACTGTACAGAAACCCTTTACAGGTGTTTTAATTCTGGCTAAACTCTGATTATGCCAACTTTAACAATTTTGTAAGAAAATTTCTTCAAGCAACGAAAGAGAAGTAACTATGAATTGGTTGCAGTCTGTATTTAGTAACAGCAACCCTTTGCTACTACACTGATGAGGCTGCCTCCCTGCCTACCCATTTTCCAATTATTTTCCTTGTTTAGGCAATTTGTTGTGAGATTAAGATCTTTAGGTTTACAGAACAGAGTTTGACAATGTAGGTGGGAAGGGGAAGCCAGAAATAATGCCCAGTTCTTCAATGAACCTGAGCCACAGTGTTGTATGTGCCCTGGGTGCAGAGGGTGCTTCCAAGTTGCCCGGATCTTAGCTTTCACAGCTCACCTAAAGATGATATCATGGTTTGTATCATAGAGCAGGTGTGTGTTAAGGCTTTAAGGCAAGCTTGAGAAATCTGACCACTTAGACCCTGCTTGTCACTACAAGATCTGCTATTGTGTTTAAAAAATAATTATAAAAAGGAAAGACTACTTGCTTGGCGCGTGTGTGTGTGTGTGAGGACTTATGTTTTAATAATTATTTCAGACTATGTATTTCAGGGATTTTAGAGGTATCAGTTGCTGTAGGAAGGAAGATAACTTTAGTCACCTAGCTCATGAATTGTTAGAAACAACCTGTGTGGGATGATGACATCTCAGAGCTGCTGATTTCTGTTACTACTCTATTAACTCCTGCCTCTTCTTGGTAACTGTTGCTCTTATCCCCAGCTCCCTTTCAGTTGAAAATTTACTCCTTTATTCCCACATCAGGCTGAGCTTGCTGTTGCTGCTGTTTCTGTTAGCCCAAGGCAGAAACACATGGAAACATTCAGATGTGTGTTCAATTGCTGCACTGTGGCATGGCTGTTCCCCAGGGCCCACATATGTGACTGATTGTACGAGGCTGTCCAGCGCTTTGCCAGAGTTGTATCAGAAATGCTGGTGGGTTGAACTTCAGCCACCCCTCATCCCACACAACACATCTGATTCACCTGCAGGACAACTCATCCCTGGCACAGAGATGAAGTTTCTGTTTGGATTCTCCCTCAGTGCACCATGGAAACTTGGTTCCATGTCCATGTCTGTGGTCCCTCTCTGCTGGCATCTTTTTTCTTTCTAGAGATCAGATTTTCCTGCTCTCCCTTTCATTTTTTGTTCTCACTGATGTGCATCTCTACTTCTGTTCCTCCCTCCCTTTTCTGAACAAAGCACATTTCTTGTTTCTAAGCATTTGAGTAACACAGTTTTGTTCCCTTTTTGCAGAGAGACCAACTTTGATCAATAGTAAAAGCAAATGGTTGTAGAAATTCACATTGTGCACTTGCATACTCTGTTGAGTGTCTTTGTAGCTGGTACCTAGCATATTGCCTCTGAAAGTACATTTCTAGCATGTAGGTTTTATTTGTGCAGCTGGGGACCTTGGCAAATGCTTCGTGTTTGATATGAACCCACAGTCCTTTTAGATATTGAATAATACAAATAAGGACTTATCAACATGAGAAAGTTATGACAAAATAAGCGAAGGTGTGAGTTTAAACCTTGGTTGTTTATGTGATATTAAGTCTCCATGTGGGCACTTTGATTGCACATGTAGGGTGCTGTTCTGTGGGTTTGCTTGATCCGCTCCCAAAGCTGGAGTTCAGCTGATAGATGCTTTTGCCGTGGTTGAAAGCCACCACACAGGAAGCAGGTGAGGATTAGTTACGCTGGGCTATTGATCCAAGTCCTGATTATATGACTTATTCTAAAATATCAGTATTTGTTATCATTTATTCTTTATATAAATAAAGCAAAGAACAATTAAAAGAAGTGTTTATCTTCAAACACATTGCTATTTTAAAGCACATTCTTCAAGAGTAATTTTAAACTGGTATTTACAATAATTTGTTATCCGTGAGAGAAACTCTGTGGTTTTTACTCTAAATCTAAGTTTAAAAAAAGTAATTTTTCTGTGTCCATCTAATGTGTTACTGTAGTTTCCTCTTTGGATGACAGCTGGAGGGGTCAGACGTGATAGGAACCAACACAAACTAGTAGACACTTCATGGCTTATGTTGTGTTAACATGGGGCTATTTTGCTAGCTGCATCTGTAATGCAGCCTGTGCTTACTTTGGCTGATTTGTAATGTCTGACTCCTCATTTACATCCCATTTTGCATTGATGGCATATTTGTGCCATGGCTAATGCTTATTTCTGTGCAGAAAGTCAGTGCAAATCCTTTGCCAAACTTATTCAAAGATCCTCATCAAACCACGTTATGGGGTAAAAGCAGAGCAAATAGTGCAAAGGAATTTGTTGTGGCTTTCCACTCCAAGGTGAATTTTTATCCTGAAGTAGAAAATGCATTGGAAAGCCTGCTCTGAAGTCACTGTAAGCAGAAGTGGAAATGTGAATAACGAGGGGCATGTCCTTTTCAGTCAGATAGAAAAATTAGATTTGATAATAATGGTGGCTGGAGGAAAATGTATTGTCGTGGCTGTTGCTGAAGACTTGGGGTCTTAAGTAATGTGCTTTAGGAAATAGCTGCTGAGTTCATATTCTTTTACTCAATTCAAAGGCCAGCTAAGAAGGGATGAGCATCCTTCTGAGGCTGTGAAAAGTCCAAAGTGAACTCTCTGAAGAATCACGATAAAACATGCACTTTCTTCCCCCCCACCCCAGTTTCCCTGGAAGTTGCTGCTTTCATGTGTATGTTCTCTATGATACCAGCTGCTTTATGAGAAGCATCTTTCTGTGTCACTTTTCAATACTAGTGATAGGAAAAGGCTGGTAGTTATTCATATGGATGTTAAAAGAGCCACTGGAAACAGGGTATAGCACATTTATTGTGTTTTGTAAATAGTATTGTAAAACAGATTTCAGCTTTGGATGAGTGTGCATCTTCCCAAAGAGCACTGAAGCTTGTGCCCTGTAAGAGTGGCATAATGTAGTATAGTATAATGGGTAAGTTCCAAACATATGCGTTATTAATGATAAAAGTATTTAAATGTGGAAGCAATTTCTTAGGAAGATGGTGAATTTTCTGTTGTTGAAGTCTCTTGAATGAAGACTAGAGGCTCTAGGGTAACTAGAAATTAGTACTGGTATCACAGGGTAATAATCTGTGGTCTCTGCCATGCTGGCCTTAGTGGGATGTGTCTGGGCACTTCGTGTGTTGGAAGGTCAAAGAGGAGGCAGAGGTAGTGGAGTCAAGTCTTTAGGTGAAATACTGTCCTTGGATACATCTACGTGTGATTCATCCACATCACTGTGCAGCAGCTTTACCTGGTGCTAATGTTTCTGTTAGCTAGGCTCAAGGACACCATGCTATTTGGTATTTCTAATTTCTATCTCTTCAAGATCACTTGGAGTTAAATTAAAATGAGAATATCCACTATCATTTAATATGTAGTATCCAGTGTGAATTCTCGACTCTTCTGAAGCTGGTGGAAAAATTCCCAATTACTTTGGAGGAATTAAGATTTCACCTTAAGGCTTGAAATGTTTGCTCCTGCTTTTGTCCTTTGAGTTATAAACTCCTGGCACAGCTGTAAGACTTGAAATACTTAGTAGTAATCAGTAGTGACTGACTGCATTCAGAGTCACCTGGAGCACTTCACCACATTGACATTTGTTTTCTGAGCTCAGGTTGATGTTTCCTTTAACATTTCTTACTCAAAATCAAGTTCAGTTTTGATTCACATTGCCAAAGAGGCATTACAAATTCTGCCCTTATCTAAAGCAGTGTGCCATGATGTCACATTTATATGATGGCAGATGCATGGACATCCTGAGCTAGCGTTTAGGGTTCTTTTGCCAGTGCAAAGTATTAATGGATTTTTCTCCCTGCCTATCAGATGCACTTGTCCCAGATATGACGTAAACAAATACATCTACAATATTTTTCACTATGTCCCATTTATCAACAAACCAGCCAGCCTTGCTCGAATATGCATATGTACCTGTATACATATACCTACATATACATATGTTTATATGCGCACATTGACCATGACTTGTTCAAAAGCCAGAGCAAGGAGATTTCTTGCAGTGTGAAAGTCAGAGATCAATGGGTTAATGCACTCCCCAAAAGGCAGTAGGGTGTCAGCCCTTCCCAGTCACTATATAAAAAGATTGATGCAGGACTTCGATGCTGCATGAGGCAGCTTTATTCTCCCAGTGAATATTGTGCTTTGTTGCATAGAGGACAAAGGACACTATATCCATGGAGAGCGAATCTTGAGGAAAAAGAACTTCAACAGATAACAAGGTGGAATTTGTATTTGTACCCGGCTCAGGTATTTGGAGAGTACAGGTTGCGTGCAGAGTTGTGCTGCTGTGACAAACTAGCTTTTTGATTCTTAACAAAATTGTGGCTATTAGTCTTTTGCAGCACATCCAAGAGCTCTTGTCACATTTGATTTCAGTTAAAGCTGTGCAAAGCCTTCAGGTTTTTTTTTAAAGGAACATACTTAAATTTTCCTACTCTTTTAGGTGAGTAGTGGTGTCTGTCTGCTACTTTTCTTTTTCTTGTAGCTTTTCTTGGTGATTGTAACAAAAATTGCCAGCTAAATTTTGTTTTGTGTTTGCAACATGACAAAGTATATTCTTCACACAAATTCTATGTAGCTGGAACAGAAAGCACAATAAAAGAAGATTTGGAAAGGAAAGTAGCCTGTCTTTATCTAAAACAAATGTTGATAATCTGGTGACCTTTTTAACAGTATAAAGTGTGATATCCTGTTACTTATTTGCCCTCTCCTTGGTTATTGAGGTTGTCAGTGAGATCCTATTCATCCCTTGCCAATTTTTGTATTTTTTCCTCCCGGTGTTTATGTATGTGTCATCAGGAGTTTGGAGCATAAACAGTTCAGTTTCTGCAAAGGAAAATGAAGTCTTGCTAATCTGCTAGAAGTTATCAGCAAAATAGATGATGAAGAGGTGAAGAATTATGAGTCTGCAATGTAGAAATGAGCAATTCCATTCTGGAGCTGTTGACAGGACACTGCTAGAGAAAGTTAAGTTGTCAGGAAGTGAGGAGCAGCATCCTGCTGTGATTAGGTATTGCCTGAAAGATCATACATAAATACTAAAAATAAATTACCCATTTTTATTGCTGCAAAACATATGTTGAGGGTTTTCTCTGAGGTCCAAATGTCCAAAAACCTGGAGTAAGTTTACTAGTGCTACTGAGAGAGGGACTGCACATACCTTGGTCCTTGTAATAAGTACTCTATCCTCACGTGCATGAGCCCATTCCAGAGAAACAGTGTACCTTTAAATGTCTTACCATTAAAAATAGATACCCTACTGCTTCTTCGTGGCTTGATTCCCACCTGGGCAGCTGCGTATCCAGCAACTTCCTTGGTCCAAAGCAGTGGCTTCCTGCTGCTGGGAGGCAAAGTGGGCAGCAGCAGTGTGGAGAGGGAGGGTTTCTGGGGGAAATTCAGGGCGGAAAGGATGTGATCTGTCTGTTGTAGCAAGTCTGGTAGTTTTATTCATATATGCTCCTGAAAAACCTGTGGATATTCTGACTTTTATTTGTAGGGACTCAAGGAGGAGGCTCCTTTCTCTCTCTCTCTCTGGGCCTTCGACCTCGAGTCCTTGTCCCCTGCCAGCCATGTTCCCCAGCCCACACCCAGAACCAGTGGATTGCCAGCATGCCACCCTCCTGATCCAGTTGTTGATGTGAAGTATTGCTAGATCTCTGCTGAAAATCCAGGTTAAAATCTAGAGTTGTAGAAGCTCAGGAGGAAAGAAAAACAGGTTTGACTTTTAGTTTATGCCTTGTGTTCTTGCACAGCAAAACCCCACAAGGCCAAACAGAAAAACAGTCTCATTCCTTCTTGTTGGGGCTGCTTCTAACCTCTGCTTGAAAGGTGTCTAAGCAGAGTTGTTTCTTTATTCCAAAAGAGTGGTTCTTCTAATACAGACCAGCAATTCTGTGCGTCACCAAGATGATAACTTTTTTTTAAAAGCTGTATATAAAAACTCATTGTCAAAGAAACAACCAATCCTGCTTTCTTGGCTTGCCTTTTTCTTCCTCTTTTAAGAGATCACAAGAAGTGTTTTCCCTGTACGTATGAGTTGCTTCTCAGAACTAGACAGGGTATATCATCATGAAGAAGAAATTGAATATCCGCTTTGCAAGGAGTGCTTGGAGCATGTTACAGTTGAGGATATGTGGTATACATACCTCAATATGAGGTATTGACTAATCAGAAGTACCACCTCGGATGTAGGGATGTGATGCCGGTTAAAACCACACAGGAACTGATGCACAAAGTAACTCTTGTTTATTTTTTATGTGCCTGTGTTTCAGGTTGCCTGTTGGTATCTTTCTAGCTTGAAAAAATTGAAAGGGCTGATATGATAGCAGAATGTAACATACAAAGGCCTCAGAGCTTTCTCTTAGAAAGCAAAACGTGCTTGCAGTTAGACAAGCACATTATGTTATGCTCCAAATTCAGTTCTGTAGTAAACTTGGAGAAATACAAGATGATATAGGAAGTGAGGTGCTGACCTTGTTCGTTTATCTTTGTCATCTGGCAGTTTTTCAGAAGCTACCACTGTACACATTATTCACTATTTTAATAGTTCTTGCTGCCAGCTTACAGTTGGTAGTGTCTTCCATAGAATTTTAAGCCATATTTAAAATATATCTCAGGGTAAGGCTATATACGGAATTAATTGCTATTCACGATAAAGCAGCCAAAGACAGATAAATTAATACTATGTGAAAACTCTCTAGTTTTATAATTTCAAATTAATTCATAGCCTGAATTATTTTTTGATTACTAAAGCATTGCTAATTTACTAAACCTTGAATTTCTGAGTTCTAGCAATAATTTCAAATTGATGTTAGAAGTTGCAGTTTAGGCCCTCTAGTGAGGTTGTCCATTACCTCTGCAGGAACTTTGCCTCGGTTAAGTTAAATATAGAGTGATCTTTGTGCTTGATTCCTGCAGTGA
The DNA here is from genome assembly GCA_013398915.1 of Dromas ardeola. Classification (NCBI taxonomy): domain Eukaryota; kingdom Metazoa; phylum Chordata; class Aves; order Charadriiformes; family Dromadidae; genus Dromas; species Dromas ardeola. Next base: position 153,992 of record VYZM01005468.1, read on the forward strand.
AGTGAATTTTACACTTAAGCTTTGTGAGGAAGACTATATACTGGTAACTTTTGTTCTGCACAGTGCAAGAGTAGCTTCTCTTATCGCCCCGTGTCTCCTCCTGAGTTCAGAGGATGTTACACTTTATTACTGGGAGTGGAAGAAAGGATCAGGCGACGCTGGGAGACCTCTTGACTCTGCAGGGGTAATACTGGATGCAGGGGGACAGGACTCGTAAGTTTCACTCTTGCTGACCTTTTTTTTGTGTCCTTTGCTGGCCTCTGTGTCTCTGTTTCTTTCTGCATTTAGTCTTTTGTCTCTATGGAATCTTGTAAGTTTTCTTTGAAGCAGGAATGTTATTTTACTGTATGTTCAGCACAGAGAGGCCCCGCTCACAGTGGGGGCATTCAGGGGCTTTGTGTTACACATAATGATTGGTCCGTATTTTAAAAAAGGCAAAGTAAACAACCTGAGAAAGGAGAGTATATGTGTTTCTGACTTGAAGGCAGGTTTGCGCATAAATATCTGTTCAACTTTAGGAAACTGAAGTGTGTTACAAAAGAAATGCTTAGCTGTAGCTTTCTGCAAGTTTCAGTTTTTCTCCACCACCCCCCCC